>RXPK01000312.1:269434-779746 GCA_004143645.1 Protaetia brevitarsis | reverse complement strand
ATTGCAAGACAGGAAGAGGACGACCTCCAGAAAATTGGGACAACACAGTGGCAAAGGCTATAAGGAGAAGAGGGATGAGTGTGGAGGAGGCAAGAAATATCGCCAAGGATAGAGGAAGGTGAAAATAGTGTGCAGAACATAGAATAATATATCCCTACACCGAGAGGTATCTTGGGATTACGATTATATATATACTATTCTTTTTTTCTACACTACTTGCACAACAATTGGTAACACAATCCGGTTGCACAAAAAGAATGCTTTACGGTTCTTTTAAACATTATTAATTTTTAGTGCTTTTTCTGTCTAAAGTACAGTTTTTTATCTTTATTTAACCGACACCGTGTCTTCAACAAGAAGAGAATGGAAAGAAATACTGAAGAAAATAAAAGCCCACAAGCTCTAGTAAAGAATATTTGATGATGGAGCAACAGATTAGATATTGCAAATTAACAAACACGTTTTATGCTTTACTAATTCCATTTAGTATCATCTTATGCTATTCTAACACACTTCGGTATACACGTCAAACGTCAACGGTCCGAGTAACTTCATCACACGATTCGCAAAACCATTTAAGAGCTAATTCAGGACTCGGCTTTATCCACGGCACATGCAAATTACTGCTACCAGATAAAGGAGTGGAGGGGCGCGCATTATGGCTATTATTAGGCCTGGAATATGTAATAACGTTTAATGTACTATTATGTCGTCTATTACTGCGAATTTCGGCCTGTTTTAGTGCGCCTCTGTGACGTAAAGTGCGGTAAAATAAACGGGGCCCATTAGCGGATTATGGGAGCGTGAAAATTAATCGTGTGATATTCGAATTGATGGACACATTTGATTGTTATCAGATTTATATTATATGAAAATATATATAGAGTTAGTACATGAACTAACAAACATAATAAAGGAGGTATTCCTAAAAATACTTATATTTTTTCAGTGATGTGTTAAATAAATCACAACGTGTTTGTATGTAAACAATTTACTTTTTATATTATCAACAAGTTATTATCGAAAAGCTATATGTCGAAAAATTGCTTATTCCTGCCTTTCACGAAATATATCCGCTCATGACGTGAAAGCAACCTTGAGCATTTATTTCATTCATTAACTAGCTTCGCACTGCAATACTCACTCAAAGCTACACAAGCGAATCAAAAACTACCTTCATCTCAACACTAAGTAGAAGACGTTAATATGTTTTTTGCAATTAGTGCCGTAACCATACCATTTAATTCCACTAGTGCCGTAATAGGGTCTATTACAGCACTAGTTGCGTAATAGAAATGGAACATTTAAGCAGATTTATTTTAAGTTGGTCACATTGCAACAGAAATGGAGATGTCAATATGACATTTTGTAAGCAAGTTTGAGGTTATTATATTAAAATTCATTGTAAGATTTGATATTTTTAATTAATCTTTGAAATAGTACAACTATTATAAACATTTATATTAACGTTTGAATTATCTTTCGAAGTGATAGTGATACCGTGTGCAGTAGAAACATTCTGTTGAAAATTATCGTTCTCTGCGATAGTGATATTGCTTCTGTTGGAGTACTCAAACTGTGAACCATTCCAGAAGTTCCAGGTAGATTCACATTATTTTCCTGTGCAAACATATTTCCAACATCAATTTTATTTTCATAGAAGAGGCAACGTAACCTTCAGCAACAGCCGTGCTTTTCCAGCCACCTAATCGTTTTATAGTTAAAATATCACCTCCAGTATTTGCTATATGTGTCGCACTGGATCTTCTAAAACAATGTCCTGTATAAAGATGAGGATCTGGTAAATGAAGAAAACTGGCAATTTGTTTAGGAACATTTCCCATGGTGTTAATACCGATACGGCTATTAATTAAGCAGCCATGACGATAAGTTAGAAAAAAACGTTTGTGAGTAACTGTTTTAGGCCGCAGATTATTATATTTTTTTATAAGTTCGATGCAGTTTACATCAGTGACTGCGAACATTCTGGGTACATTGTTTTTTGTTTTAGGTATGTTGACTATAATGGAATCGGAATTGTATTGAAGATCTTCCACACATATATTAATTAATTCTTCTCGCCTACAGGCTCCATTATCCTATTATCAAATAACCTAGAATATAAAGAATTTACAAAAAAGTAACGAAATAAAATCAACACTAACCTTTATAGCTAACTATATTTTATCATCGGCTTGTTTCAAAAATCTATGAATATCTTCTTCTTCTAAAATTTTAGATTTTTTTGTTTGATAACCTTTAGATAGCCGTTTTAATAATGCTTGAAGTTTCATATATTTTGATATATCCACATTTCTATGTACATTTAAACACGATCTTAACATCGAATAAATCGACCATAATGATGACGATTTATAATCTTTACGTAGCATTTCAAAATAAGCAAGTAAGACGTTCTCAGAAATATGAAGCATTTCCTTTTCTTTGCGCCATTTTTCAAAATTTTTGTATCGCTTTTGATACATAGTGTACGATTTCTCCGGAAGTAAATTATTAATGGTTTTTTCAGCAATTTGCCGTATTTCAGGCGGAGTGCATGAAAAAGTTGTAGAACTCATATTAAATATTATAATATAGTTACTTTAGTAATATAATATATAACAAATTTCAAAAATGTGTCAATTTTAAATTAACTTGTCAATTTAAATCTTGTGCCAAACCAAGGTGACAACTGGTGACAACCGCCACAAAATTTCCCTAGATTATCAAATTTTTCTCGTTTTGCTTTTACAAAAAGAGAAATTTTAAAACTAATTGCAAAAAATAGCATAAAAGACACGTTTCATTTGACATTAAAGCACTCATTCAGTTAAGAAACTCGTGGCTACGCCACTCGTTTCTTAAACTCTGAATTCGCACTTTGAAACGTCAAAATGAAACTTGTCTTTTAATATACTATATTATTACTAGTAAAAGAGAAAGGAGAAGTAAGTAAGTTTAAAGTAAGTATGCTTACTGTAAAGATACCAATTGGTTATAGGTGCTATGCTAACCGAACAATTGATCACTTGATTGATGTCCTGCATCAGCATCATAGCAGATACGTATCCACCATATCCATGGGCCCACTACGCAGATTTTCGTCTTGTCTATGTACTTCAATTCTTCGCGCAGATAAGTGAGCACTGCCAGCTGGTCTTGAACCTCTACAGAACCGATCCTGTAAATGTAATAGGAGGAAATACATGTATACATATATCCACTGGAATAAATAGAGTAGTTACTTATTTAAGATCTCCCGTCGCATCTTTTCGCCTTGGAAGCCCGATCCTCTAACGTCCATTTGTATCACGATGTAGTTTCTATTACTTGTCAAGTACCACTGCCAACTGACGTCCCATTGTGAAGTTACCGATTGGGTTCCTGGTTTTGAATCGCTGTAGCAGATAATAATTTAATTTTAAATCATTGAAGACTCGTTGTGAGTTCATATTAGGATAATAAGTGTACTAAATGGTCAAAATTTTAAGGAAACAACCTTTAAAATCTGGACTTATAGTGTCAACAATTGATGCAGTTACCTTAACAATAAACTATTTAAAGCAAAAATCGTGTAATTTATTAAATAAATTAGATATACTGCCCCATCTATGAAGTAAGATTAGTTGCTTTTTTAACTTGAATTTCATTTTCACTATTTTATCAAAAACAAAAAAAAAACACGATTTTTATCAATACTTACACCAACAGTATCGTTGGGAAAGTCACCTCCTCATATTCCCTCAATATCGGAGGTAGAAACAACCTCACTTGAGCGATATATTCTCCTTCAATCGTCACCGATATCCTCTTGACTTGAGGCGCGGCGAAGTTCTTGATATCGTTCCTAAGTTGATTACCGGAACTTAGAACGGCCACTCTGTAATTAGTAGCGGTCTCTACCAAAAAAATTACGGGCACGTCCGGGCCCAAACATTCCTGGACGTAGTATTTACTCGAACCGCTGAAGATGATGTTATTGTACTCGCAGACGTAATGCGAGAGCATGGCTAATCCACGTAACGTCTCGTTCAGCGCGTCGGAAGAAGAATCGTACGTTCTATCGATGTCCACGTGCGGTTTGCAGGTCAGACAAGTCCACGGTTGCGTGGAATTGTAATCGCCTACTTTGAAGAGGTGCCTGACTCCCGGCTCCTTCTCGTTGGTGGCGATAGCATAGCTGTTGAAATGAAATTTCTGATCGATATTCGTAATATACCGTGCATCCAGATTTTCGGTTTTACCGAAAGTATGATAAAATTTTAATTAAAAAACATCTTCTGTATTTTGGCATATTCAGAGTCTAGGTTTTTAAGTTTCTGTGTCCGAAAACATATGACTTGTTAGTTTTCGTTTTCTTGATTATCAAAAATAGGAATTTAGGCTGCTTTTATTTTAAATTTAATTTATTATTTACTTCCTTAATAAAAGATATTCGATTTTATCCTATGTATGTAAATATGTAGAACTTATAACGTATTTTTAGTGCTATTAAGCGGACAGCCGAAGGGAGCACGTGGGAGAGCGTAGGCACGCAAGCGAACAGAGGAAGTCACAGATCAGTAAGAACAGATTTTGAACTTGACCGAAATTCTATGCATTTGAAAAATAGTTTCGTATCCAGTCACCAGCAACGTTATTTTACCGCGCTAATTTGAAAATATAATTATTGTTCCTTAAATTATTTATTATTCATAGGAGATAATTTATTGCCAAATAAAAACTACGTTAAATAAGGCTCATTCTTTTATTCATCGATATCTAATTAATATAAAAACAGAAAAACACTATAATCAATATACCTATACCGATGAATTAAAAAATACGCCTTAAACGTAAAAGAAGAGAGTCACAAAGATTTTTATTTTTAATGCTAACACATACTGAAAATGTGTATAGTATATAAATCCTACGAATATTAATTACTGCGTGCAATAATATCCTACAGAATTATATACACATTTTGGAGATGTTTCAACATTAAAAACAAAAAAAATCAACGTCGTCTCCTTCCAAGTAGACATATTCTTGTTCTTGTGTAACTCAAATATTCACGTCGATCCGTCGATGTAAATTTAATAACATGAATGTTATATTCTATTACAACAAAAATCAAAGTTCTTTTTAGTGTTGCCGATTTATTATCAGTAAATTCCAGGAAATTAATGCGGTGTAACCAAGTTCGCACGTTGCAGCGCAGGCATTTTCGTTGGCCTACTAATAGATAAAGACAAGGGTATAGCTGTTGTAGGGACTGCCAACTTAATACATTACGTAAAGCTTTAAAAAATAAAAATACTAACTTTCCGATTGTAGCGCTTCTTGTGTTTGGAGCTAGAACTGGCGGTTTGCAACTCGACTAAGTTCCTTATTCCTTTTCAATGCAAAAAACGGGCTAGTTTACATGGCATGGAGGAAGTCGTCAGCCAGCGTTCAAAGGGAGTAGACGTGTCGTTCGGCTAGAGAGCGGTTGTATAAGGACCTGCCATTAGGTGCTGGCCACAACACAGTTATATACCATGTGATTCAAAATGATTGTCGTAAGAAAAAAACTGTTTTCCGGAAAAATTTATCTATACTTATTACCAATTTAATGAGCGAAGTTAGCTACATACAAATTTCATACATTAAATGAATTTTCTTGACATTTAGCGACATTGGCGTGCGTGTTGTAGTATCTTTCGATTATTTATCTTATAATTTTTCTTCAAATCGTTTATATTTACATCTAATATCACCAACAATAGTATTTCTGAATACTGTAAGAAAATAAGGGAATTTATCTGTGGTAATAGCTCAACAAACAGGTAAAAAAATCAATATTAACATTAAGTGAAATAGTTTATTACATTTTATAATTTTATAGGCTTATCATACACTTCAGCGCAATGAGCTGTCAAAAGAAAGTTACATTTTCATCCCTATAAAGTTTCTACGGTACAGGAATTATTACCATTAGATCACGATAGGCGATTGGAATATTGTCATTGGTTTAATAATAATTTAAGGGACGATGACTTGCTAAAACAAATCATTTTTCTCGAATGAAGCCTGGTTTTATCTAACAGACTATATCAATTTACAAAACTATTGTATCTGGTCTGCAGAAAATCCACACGAATTTCGAGAAACGCAATTGCATCCCGTAAAAGTTGGAGTTTGGTTAGTTATGTCCAGGCAACGAATAATAGGGCCAATTTTTTTTCGAGGAAACTAACAGCCCAACGTTACCAACAGATGTTGGAATTGTTTATTGCAGAGTTACAAGAAAATGAGCTTGAAGCAGGTTATTTTTCAGCACGATAATGCTCCAGCACATACTGCTCGACAAACTGCCAATATCTTCAACAGTTTTTTTTGCTGACAGGTTCGTTTAAAGCACAAAGATGGCCACCAAGATCGCCTGATCTAACCCCATTAGATTACTTCATGTTCGGCTATCTAAAAAATAGGATCTATAGAAACGCATGCTACCATAGAAGAACTGAGAGATGCAGTTTTGTCACTTAATAATTATACTAATGTATGTTATATTTAAAGTAATAAATAAATTTAGTTAAACACCAGTTAGTACTGAATTGTAAATCATAATTTAGTAAAGTTAAATTAATTACATTTCATTTTTACAAGCAGAAACACCAATCCATAGTCGTTTATATAATGCGAGTTCAAATATAGGTTACGTTTCCTTATTTATGACAGATCCGGTTTACTTTCTTATGTTCCAACACTGACTTAGTTCGAACCTTCATTATAAACACGCGGCATATACCTACGCCTGTTACTATCTATAGGAGCGGAATTGACAATCATTTTGAATCTCTGTGTATATTGTTCAAAGTGCATCGCGTAGCGAGCTAATGGTAGCCGCGTGATTGCTGAGTACCTATTGTGCCAAGGAATAACCTTTCTGAGGGAAGAGTCTTGCAATTGTATTAGATTGCGTTTTATCAGCCGTGTTTTGCCGCCGTATGCTGGGAATTTACCGATCTGGATAGCCTAATACAGCCTCTAGAGGGTACGACGACTTAGTTGCATCGAGCCAATTTCCAGATGAGACCCTGTGTGTGCTGAAAATCATATCGACCACGCCAAGACCACACCCAGAGCCGAAGAACCGCCAAAATCACAAGTGTTACCGCCTATTTTATTTGTTTATTAGTTTTTAAATTCGAGATCATAATTTTAGTTGCATTTTATTTAAATTTAATAATTTCAATTAATTAATTAGTAATATACGAGAGGGCTCCATTCATTGTTTCTTTACCACTAAATAATCGTTAATTATGTGCAATGTTTCTTGTTTGTATATTGTTCTGCCTTAGTTATTTTCAAATAAAATATTATAAAGGTGAAATCAATCTGTTTTATTATCTTATTTTGTTATTTTGTATACAGGGTCGTACTATATTTTAAATGCTCATAGAACCACACGACCTGAGATCGGTTACTTTGTTAGATAAAAGATTCTCATGTTAGTTTAGTTTTCTTTATTTATTTCAATTAATTAATAGATATTATTATTTACTAATCTTACGGTACTCAACAAAAAATGTAATCATAAGTAAATTAACGACCCATTACATTTTGGCGTACAGCGTAGGGCACCATAAAGTGTACCATTACAATCTGACGCACAAAAGTGGGTCGAAAAGCTTTCTATTTCACAATCTCTAAGGAGTTATTAATGTGCGAAGTACAAATTTATAATGACTCAAACTGAAGGAAATAGTAAGTAAAAGTGGGATAATAAATAATATCAAATAATTCCACAATTTTCGTTTATAAAATCAGTATCCGCGTGAATCTTTTTCACATCATTGTGCCTTTATATATTAGTTTTCAACCACCACCCCGAAACAAAAAAAATATGATAACCTGCTTCCATACTCCAACGGAGATCCCATTTATTTTTACGAGTATATATCGTAGGTCACGACGCAGCGTGCTCCCTTCAGAAGTTAAGTGAAAATAATTTCCGGATAAATATTATTCTAGCCGGGAGGCCGTTGATAAGCCGTTCAGAGTTCAGATGGTGTTATTAAATCTTGCTGCCATCGATAAAATAATACATCTCGAGCGAGTTTCTCTTTGGAGGGATGAAGATATCTATCTTATCCGAATGAAAGCGACGACATTTCTCAGAGATTTCATCATTCAGTATTATATTTTTTAAGTTAGAAAGGTGTTAGAAAGGATGTGACACTACACCACACGAGAAATTTGATCTCCGTGATTTAATCCAAATTTGGACAGTTTCGAGTGAAAATTATCTCTGAAAGTGCTAAAAGTAGCTGTTAGAAATATCAGTGCCCATTGGGAACTGTTTATAAGGAAATACATAACAGGTAGATAAAATCCCCATATATATATATCGAGATTAAAATATCAGCTGGTAGACGCCATCTTTTCCGAACGGTCGACGTGGAAGTTGGCGCCTGGCGCTAGCTGTTAGGCAACACATTTTACCACCGCAAATTGATATAGGATCGAGCTTGCCAAGAGTAATCCCTGCGATAGGCAGCCCAAATTACATCTATACTAGTGACGCGCCTTGGGAAAATGGAAGATATAAAAGAGTTTTTTAAGGAAATAGTCCAGGAGTTAAGAGACGATTTAAGAGATATGAGGCAATATCAAAAAGAGTACTACGAGGAAATAAAAAACCTAAGGATGGAAAATAATGAACTAAAAAGAAGAATATTTAGTCTAGAGGAAAGAGTTGAAGAATTAGATAAAAAGAACAGAGAGAACAACATAATAGTAACAGGAGTTGCAATTAATGAAACAAAATCTGACCAAATAAGGGAAAAAATAGAGAACTTCCTAGATAAAAACATAGGAGTGAAATGTGACCTAGTATCAGCAACAAAAATAAATGAGAGAATGTGCAAAATTGAAATGAGAAACAGACAAGCGAAGGAAGAAATAATGAAGAATAAAAGTAAGCTGAGATATACAAAACAAGGGAAGATATATATCAACCATGACATGACTGAAAGAGAGCAGTTAATACAGAAGCAAATTAGAGATGCAGCAAGGAATTATAAAAACAGGGAGTGGAAGTGAAAGTAGGGTATCAAAAAATTATTGTAAACGGTCAAAAGCTGATATGGGATATTAAGCAAGACCATTTAGTACCGCACGAGGTTGCTAGCACTCCAAAAAACTAGCTGCAACACGCGTAGGAGCAACGACGACTACAAGGCAAAGTATAAGGACCATGATTTGGACCAACAAGAAAATGTTTATTGTAAAAGAGCCAGAGAGATTGCACGCACAAAGTACGCATCCAAGGAGGAAATAGTAGACGATAAGAAACAGATCCAGGAAGAACATGGTATAAGGATGGCCACATGGAACATTCGCGGTCTCTCAGGGAAAGAAGAGGAGCTAATCACAGAATTTGAAAAAATAGATATAAATATACTAGGTATTACAGAAACTAAAAGAAAAGGGAAAAGTATTACAGAACTAAGAAACGGATCCATAATGATACTTAGTGGAGTAAGAAGCAACGAGAGAGGGCAGAAAGGAGTTGGTTGCATACTAAGTAAAGACATGGCAAAGCATCTCAAGAAGTGGAACGGCATTTCAGAGAGAATATTAGAAATAGAGCTACAATTACAACCTAAACTTAATTTGCTAGTACTATACGGCCCAAACGAGGATGAAAAAAACAGAAGTCAAGGATAAGTTTTGGGAAGAGGTATCGGAAATAGTTGATAATTATAAGGAAAGAATCATTATACTGGGGGACTTGAATGGCAGAGTCGGAATAATGGATGAGAAGACAGGACATGTTATAGGACAGCATGGAGAAACAGCAAGGAATGACAACGGTCGACGTATCATAGATTTTTGCATACAAAATAACTTACTAGTCATGAACACATTCTTTCAACATAAGGATATTCACAAATACACGAGAGAAGTGACAAGCAGACAAGAGAGATCGATAATAGATTACGTAATAACCAGTAAACGATATAGACATGAGATAAAAGACGTAAAAGTCAGAAGAGGAGCCGAATTATATACCGACCACTACCTCGTACTAGCTAAAACAACTATCCACTTACGAAAAAGTAACGAGCGCATTAGAGTTCCAAATAAAAACGTGACAGAAACAATAAAAGGGTACAAACTAAATGAAACAGAAATAGCCGTACAATACAGCAATATGGTGGAAAAAAGCATAGATTTGCTAAAGGACACGGAGAGTATGAATGTTGAAGAAATTTGGGGAAACTTTCGGGAACATCATAATAAAAGCAGCGAAAACAACTTGTGGGACAAAATTAGTAAATAGAAATATAAAACAGACAGCTTGGTGGAATAAAAACATAAAGGAAGAGGTCAAAGCGAAAAAGCTAATGTGGCAAAAATACTTAAACAATCAAAATGACCATACATATCAAGATTACAAAACCCAAAGAGGAAAAGTAAAGCAACTAGTTCTAGAAGCGAAAAGAAAGTCCTGGGAAGATTTTGGGAAGAAAATGGAAGTTGACTACCATGTAAACCAGAAGTTATTTTACAAAACGCTGAAAAATCTAAGAACCGAGATAAACAGAAACCATAAACAAATTAAAGACGAAAATGGGCAGATACTAACGCGTGATAGTGACATAATCAATCGCTGGAAAAATTATTTTCAAGTCTGTTAGAAAATAAATACACCAAAAGTATAATGAACCGGAATTCAATATGCGGTACACCGATCAGGACCAAGACATCACGAATGCAGAGGAAATCAATCAATTGCATACAAACTTAAAAAAGGGAAAGCAGCTGGTCATGACAGAATAAGTGCAGAAATGCTGAAGAAAATGGGCCCAAAAGGATTCCGTTTACTAGCGCAGGTATGCAACAAGGCTTGGAATAGAGGTGAGGTGCCGGAAGATTGGAAAAAAGGTATTATAGTGCCTATTTTTAAAAAAGGAGACAAACGAGATTGCAATAATTATCGTGGTATCACTCTGCTTAGTATTCCATCTAAAATATACGAAAGAATCCTTGAGAAGAGACTAACAACAACACTAGAACCACAACTGGAGCAATCCCAAAGTGGGTTTAGGAAGGGAAGAAGCATTCACGATCACATATTCACGATTAGACAGGTGGCGGAAAAATTAAGGAATACAAGCCTGGAAGCATATTTGGCCTTCCTGGACCTAGAAAAGGCCTTCGATACATTACCAAGACAGGAAGTAGAGAAGAGTTTGAAGAATAAGAAAGTAGATCTAAAACTTATAAGAGCTATCATGAGTATGTACAAAAACAACAAAAACTGTATAAGAACCGACAATATGCAATCAGAAGACTTTCCAATCAATGAAGGTGTACGCCAGGGAGGAGTGTTGAGCCCTACCTTATTCAATCTAGTAATGGATGATGTTATAAAAGAAACAAAGAGCAGAACATCTAAACTTTTTATAGGATATAGAAACATGGAAGCAGTCTGGTTAGGGGAATGTGTATTTGCAGATGACGTGGTTATATTTGCCAGGAGCGAAAAAGAGCTGAAAAGAAACTGGGTGTATGGAATGAAAACTTATGAAAGAAATTAAAGATTAATGAGGCGAAAACAAAAGTAATGGTCATCGGAAAATCTGATAGAGTATTAAATATCGAAATAAATGGCAAGCCTTTAGAACAAGTAAATAATTTCAAGTATCTAGGAGTATATATCGACAACAAAACAAAGCAGGACACTGAAATAAATGCTAGAATTGAGAGTACGGCTAAATTATATCACAGTCTGAAAAGGTATTTTCTAAACAAGAAAGAAGTTTCAAGGAAAACAAAACTAAGTGTATTTAGATCTGTATTTCTGCCCACTCTCACGTTTGCGTGTGAAAGTTGGGTTTTAACAAAAAGGATGGAAAGTAGAATACAGGCCGTAGAAATGAAATACCTCCGGAAAGTACTAGGCATTACGCGAATGGACCGAATAAGGAATGACACGATTCGGGGCAGACTAAAGGTAGAGTCTGCAACGAAACATATAGAAAAATATAAGCTGCGATGGTTTGGTCACTTAAAAAGGTTGGATGGTGCCAGACCTGTGAAGAATATATGGGAAGCGAGGAGACGAGAGAAGAGAGGCAGAGGACGTCCCCAGACAACATGGGACCAAGATATTGAAAAAATTTTAAGAGAAAGAGGGCTAACAACGGAGCAAGCATCGGCGCTAGCGGCGAACAGGAAGAAGTGGAGGAAATTTGTATATGGGGAAGACAAATGAAGTTGATCAAGTATATTCCTCACACCTTAGGGTAGAAGAGGACTAAGATTATATATATATATATAAGTTAGAAAGGTAGGTATACTTCATTTGTCAACTGTCAAAGGGTTATATTCTGCATATGCAGTAAAGTGTGGGAATTTGCGTGTATACTTGGTATATATTTATTTAAAATAAGTAGTTATTACAACTAACCATTACGGAACCCTTGTGGTAATAGTTTTGTTAATCGTGTATTTCGACGCAGAACGCGAGAACAACAGGCCATTACTCCCGTTAACTTTCGTGCGAGGAGTATAAAATCCATATATTTTTAATGTCATATTCTTTAACAGTATTTTCGTTTTTAGAGAATAACGAGTGTTCTAAACATTCATGTTGCAAACATAAGCAAAATTTCATCCATGAGTAAACAGAGAATTACATCCACTGACCCAAAACGAAAATGCATACGAAATAAATGTTGTAAAAATTGATTATTCTACTCATTGTCAATGTGCTATTGCAAGCACAATTTATGACATGTACGAAAACAGTGAGTATATACAAATATTGCTTACAGAAGTGGTTCTTTCACATACATTTTTCAGACTAACATAACATTAAACATTTTGAACAGGGCTCTTAAAGAAAAAGACATTTCTATGGTTGAAACACATTGTTGTGGTAGATATTATTTGTTCTCAAAGAAAAGGAAATTTGTTACGAAGCGATGGATGAAATATGGCAGATCGGAGGATGCAAACAATTGTATAAAGCGGATTGAATTAAATTAGTCTGGAAACATATTGGAAACGAAATTCAGAAGTAGTAAATCAGAGAGACTGGTTTGGATAGAGAAGAAACTTGCCATACTAATCGTTACTGTGAATACTTTAAGCGATAATGGTCCCGATTAAATTTATTGTGCTCACTTGTGCTTTTTGTTTTTTTTTCCACTGCTATCTGATAACATACTTAAAATCCTGATTTTTCAAAAGAATCATCATAAATATTAACGGTAAATGTTATTTTTAAGAGTTTGTTTATTTACCTGTCAAAAATGTTTGACAATTAAATAACCTAACGGTTTGTTTACGTTTTGACGAACAGAAAATTTGCAACACGGTCGTGACGTCATAGCAAACTGATCTCACGTAAGTACGATCGTCTGTTATAATAAATGAACTATAGGTACCATCGGCTACATAGAAAACTGGTAGAACATAAAAATACATTTACCCGAATGTTTGAAAATTTTTGCTGTGTAAGTAGTCTGTTTGTCAAGTAACGTGAAAATTCGTTAGCTTTTCCTTTTAATTTCGGTTAATTGTGGAATATTAACCATGACAGTATATAAAAATGACACTAAATTTAATTTTCACATGCTAATACAGCGAAAATCAATCAACCTAAAACTGTACCAGTTTTCTATGCAGCCGATGGTAAGCAATTTGTATGTAATTATTGATTTTCACGCTTGTCATAATTCTGTTACAGTTTTAATATTAGTGGCGCTGATATTTTCGACTGTCAAGAATAGCATTAACAGAATGTAGCTGTCAAAATTGACAGTGCTCCATTTTAAATTATACCGACTGCTTCAAAATGAATTACATTTAGGTGTTCATGAATTTCTCTTTTGGCGTTTTCAGCTTATTATTTCGTTAAACTTTCTTGAAAGAAGTTGCAATAGTTTATCCTTTTAATGTAATCTCCTGGTAAGATATGATGAACAACTGATACTTTGTATGGATACATATGCAAACGACGCTTCAAAATTATATGACTGGTACTAGGAGATACATTCGTTTGAACTGATAAAGACGAATTAATGAACGTGGGTTTTCGCCAACAAGGTTTTCTACGTTGTTAACAATACATGTACTGTGTACATGGTCTACTAGAACTTTTGCCTTTTACAACAGATCCTGTAGTCTGAAACTTCTCCACTACTAGGCGAATATGATGTTGTAAAGCGGTATTATCCACAACTTTATTAGGAAACTGCAAGCGAAACTGGCGCTTTCATTCAGTGTATAGGAATATTTCCATTCGTGCAATTGTGCACTTCGGAAATATGTTTCAACAATAAAATTATTTTCTTGCAATGTGTACATTATTTAATAGTATTAAGTTAAAAACTGTCAGGAAAAGTTATATTATTACTTACAAATTGACAAATGTATATTAGATAAAGTAGCACAAAAAAGCTGTTCGATTCAATCAATCCTTTAGTTGTAAAAATACATGCTACTCGTTTCGGCCTAGGTCATCATCAGGCATGTTTTGTTAGTTCTGTTAAAACTATGCATCCTATCATACATCAATCTAAAGACATAAGTAGCGTTCTTTTTACAAGAAATCTAAGATAATCTCAACTCACTAGAGATATTTTGCTAAAAACCCTGTTCTTTTATAACGACTTACTTTGAGATTTATCTGAGATTTTTACCTCCCCCCTTACCGCTAGTGCACAACCTCGCAAGGATGTATAGTAGTGAGTGTAAAAACTCAGTTGGATGGAGGGGATACCAATAACAAATATAACTTCGTTTTTTTTTCAGTCAGTTTTTCGTTTGTCAATTGTGATTGAAAACCATTTAAAACGTGTTTCTATGAACTTAATTTTACATATTACGAAGTTGTTTAAGCTTTTTATGCCTGCTGCGTATAGTACAGGTTAATTTTGATATTAAAAGCAACTGTAAAACGAACAATTATTAAATTTTCTTTATGCATTATATCACATTTCTATATTGTACTCTTTTAGTATGGACTATGGACTGAAAATTTGAAGTTAACTTTGCCTGCTTTAAGGATCTTTGACAATCTAAACATAAACACGTCTTACCACGCACGCCACACAGTGACTATTTTACGAATTATAAAATATTGAGTACGATGTACTCAACATTTGCCGAAAATATTTGCCACACTATGTCAAATGTGTCATCAAAATTCTTAATAATTAATAAGTAATTTTGCCCAAAAACTTAAATTCTAATAACGGAAACCTCTCAAACTTCACATCCAAAGTTGACCACGAAGATTGAAGACGAATTCAACTTACAAGGCTATAAGAAGAACACCTATCGGTGATGTAGTCTGTTTGACAATATATTAGGCTTGTAATATTGTCAATAAATAACATAGGATAGTATAGTATAGTATGTAATGCGTTCTTTTAGTCGAGATCATCTCAGATAAATATCAATTCCCTGGAGAGATAAATGAAGTGAGACCAATTGCAAATAGAACGCTAATCGCGAATCTAAAATGACAAATGTCAAAACGACATTAGATAATAATTACTTATCATAAACAGGAGATAGAAACTTGACATTGCGCGCCCACTATTGCTGCCGCACTAGAAATAATCAGTGTGTGTCATAGTAGAAATCTAGATCTTATCTTGGTGTGGATCCGTGATCGTTTGACATGACGAGTTGTGACGTATAGGTGTTGACGATTGTTGCAAGTTACTTATTCTGTTTTCCTGTGAATTCTCGAACTTTGTTTATGGCGTATTTAGCCTATTTAACGTTTAACGTGTGTTTGGTGTTTTATGTAAGCGTTCTCTGAACAATTTCATTCCGTTTTTCATTTTATATAAGTTTTGTGTACATAGGTTACAGACCGTAGTGGACACTTTTGTGCTATTTTGTTTAGTTAAATATCGTTTATATGTTTTGTTTATATTATGTACATAGTGTTAGCTTTTAGTTTATTTCTGTGTATTTTAAATGTGTGCAATTAAAACAGCCATTAAAAAATGAAGTTACTTTATTTAAAACAGAATTTCAAAAGGAGTAACACCAGGTAACACGACTAGAATCGAATTTCCCGCCATGAGTGATTAGGTAATTCTAGTTTTATGCGGCGGCAATAGATGGTGCAATCTAGATCGCATGGTTTGTCAAGTTTCCTATCTTTCTTATAGTTCATCGTTGATCATAAAAGGTAAACGGCTTATTATAATATGCAAGTACTAGTTACTCATTACCTACTGAGATGTAATTCATTTTGGTACAGTTTGAATTTTTTACTTTATTTAGCATTTTCAATATTTTATAAGTTGGTAGTGTCGTTTTGATGAAGATCTTTGTAATAACAGTTGCTTTTAAGTTTACTTATTACCAGTTAATATTTATTAAATCAAACTATGTTTGAGAGTGCGAATTTAATTTCAGAATCAGAAAGCCCAACATATTTTCCTTTTTTCTACTCACATTATGTGATTCTCTTCGTCCCACGCTAAAATTTGGTTAATTCGAAAGCGCCGTGTGTCAGGGGAAGAACATTGCTGTCGTAGATTTGGCAGACGTGCATATAATGGCCGTTATTGCCATCTCTCACGGGTAGTCTGGCGAGCGCTTGAGTGCCGTTGTTCGAGAAGACGGGATGGAAGATTGGTTCCGTCCAACCGCAGCTTTCTTTCTCTATATGGAACTGCAATTTCAACGCATTGAGATTAATTACACTTCAGTAATATTGTGAGTGAAAAGGTAAAGGAAAGGCGACAACGTTGAGCATATTTTTTTTTTCTAAAACCTAAAATTAATATCCCTAGTTGTAAAACAACTTAAGGCGAATCTGGACGTCCCAAGTGTGCGACAGAGATAAATATATCGGAAAAGTATTCTGCGCTTTTTGGGAAAACGGTACGACCGATTTTGAAATTTTAAACTGTATTTGTCTTAAAATAATGTTTGAATTTGCGCCAACGTTTTATTTTTTTTTGTTTTCTATGTATTTAAATTTTTAAATGTTGTAAGTTTGTTATTAAAAACAATTTCTAAAATCGGCTCAACGGCGCATGTGAAGACCAATGTCTTAATGACAAAACTTTTTGAATTTTTGAATTTGGACTAATAATAACGCCCGAAACAGAAATATTAATTTTTCTTTTTTCCATCAAATGCCGACAGGCCGCCGGCTTCTATCGTAACCTAACGCACAGACCGATGTTTGTTTTGAGGACGTATCTACGTGCAGATGGTCTGCTATGGAATCACGTGACGTATAAATATAAGGATATTCAATTCTGCTTTCAGTTCTGTCTTTTTGTGTATTTTACACAACTCAACCTACTTCCTACCTATGTTTTAAATAAGTGGGAAATTCTTAAAATGTGTAAATGTTAATAATAGATAACGTATCTACTTTTTATTAAGCAGTCATAATTATAAATACTAAACTACTTCAATAATTTCCTTGATGCCAATGGTATTACGAAACAGAACATCAATAAAATGCATACAGCCATTTTTTTGACTGGGTAACATGTACCTATAAATTACAATTTCATTTATATCTGCTTAGATTACATACCTTGTATCATAGTCATTTATATTGACCGCCCTAGAATTATTTTTGGATTTTGGCGCACTGAAATACGCAATGACAAAGTAATAAAATGTCTAGGTAAGTAGATATGGAACTTACATTTTGTACAATAGAATATTAAATCTTAGAAGAAGCCTTTTTTCTTTTCGCGCTGATACGAAGATGCTTTCGCCTTTTGACGAGTATCTTTTATCCATTTTTAGATAATGCGATTTGCTACTTGTAAGAAAGTAAATATTCTTCATACAATAACTGCAGTGCTAAGTCAGTTCCAGAGAAAAAACTTTAGAGGTACTTGACTACAGGTGTGCGATGTCTGTGTGTGTGTTGAGTGAGGTTTGTATGTTTGTGACAGTGTGTGGCACCCTGACTCATTTATCACAAGTTACCTATAGGAAGTTGTATTGTAAAATCATAGATACAGGTATAGAATAACACTTAATGAAACGTAGCGAATACTCTAGACAATCTTAGCAATTGGTTTTAGGCACATGTAATATAGAAGGCAAACAATTCATACTATTCAAAAAGACAAGAGGGTATCTTTCTTTTCGATCTGACTATCGCTTGAGGTTTATTCCTGCAATCACGTATTTTACAAATCCACTTCACATTTGTGCATACTTCGAGATAATTTAGTTTTCGGAAAACAGCAGTTACTCAATTTACAAAATACGTCACTGATTCTACTGATTCATAGTACGGATTATATTATCAGTGCTGTAATTATGTATTTCTGAATTAATAATATTCTTTGTAGCTTAGTAAATCAAATAAAATTACTGATAGTATCTTATTAATTTGCATTTTAATTTTGATTTTTCTAAAAAAAACCATATGAAATAGTGTTACCCTCTACATTCAAGTTCATATGACAGACTAACTAATGTTTAATTAACTAATTCGACGAGTGTGCTACCGTCCTAGTTATGGTAGTTCCGGCGGACGAGAAAACGCATTTTCCTCTTTGAGACGCTATTTGCTATCAGAAAGAAATGACAAAAAATGTTTTAGTATTAGTAAGGACCGCTGAACCGTCGCCCTTGACCACTTTTTTATTTTTCCTTTTTGGAAGTCAAATAGAACCAAACAAGAAATTTAAAAAAAGAAAATTTAAAAAAATAAAACATTGGCGCAATTTTAAATACTGTTTTCAAAACAATCTCTTTATTAAATTTAAAATATTTTGATTGGTATGTCTAAAAAGAGCGGAAAAAGATCCGCGCCATCTCCTGGAAGAGAATCTCATTAAAAGACCGTCCAGATTCGCCTTAAGTTTTTTTTTTTTAAGCAAATCTTATAGAAGACACATAAGACCGCTTATTTCATTACACAATCTTCTGAGTTATGGCATATTTTGCATCAGGTGTTTAGTTAAAGTAACAATTGTGTTTAAGCATTTTCTTTTTGATTTTAGTACCTATAGTAAGTTTGATTAAATGAACGCACTAGTAATTTCAAGTGAATAATATTTTAAAGTGGTGTTAAAAAATTATTTTAAGAAAGCATTACGACACTTCCCTTTGATTTATTTCTAGCTAAAGAGAATTGTTAATAGCCCCAAGTGTAGTCGTTTACTAAGTGAAATGGCCGTTTTTCGTAAAAAAAAAAACCCTAAAAGCACCACTCACTCCCGAGTAATTGATTCCGAAATCTCTAAAAAGCACAAAGTCAGCTTAATTACCTAACAAACTTGCGCCCTTGACGCTCATAAAAAGCTCGCTAGCAGTCGGCGCTGTGTATCGCGTCCCTTTTCTCCCTAAATTGAGTGCATTTTTCCGGGGACACGCGGCCCCATTAACAGGTCTTCGCGCTCTTTCCCACATCACCGTCCGTCAGCGCGTTCCTTGCCGACACGACCTTGACACGAATACTACCCAACTACCGACTACCCGTCTTACTTACGTCCGTGCAATTAAAGTTGTTCTGCGATCGGCAATTCAGGATGACGGAGACGTTCTGGTGCCTGTTCAGCCAGACGAGAGCCACCTCGTGGTCGCCGTAGAAGTGGGCGCTGGTTAGGTAACTCCCCGGTTCGACGCTGTTCGTCGGTTTCAACTGGACGGGGAATAGGTACTTGGGCGTGCTCAGGTTCACTATCCACACCGTCACGTCGGGGTTTGACGTCTCTACCTGCGATTGTAAATGGGATGAGGAACATTATCGACGGAGGCGATTGTTAGAGCTTAAATTGCATGTGGTATGTACTTTAGACTCGGGGAAATCTTTCAATTTTGAAGGGTAATTGTAAGTTGAGACGTAAAAGGTAACGTAACATAGAGAGAATGATTGAGTGGATTTTTTGGAGTTGAGAATTAATTTTGAGAATGAGGTTGCTTCAGCTTTTAATAATTTTTTTTATAGATTCAGCCGTTAATAGAGTCTACGTAATATTAGTCAGGTCGAGCTAAAGACAAGGCCTGATATTGTATCATCTGATATATTTATTACACCTTTCTCTGGACAGCTTTAAAACTTACTTCAACAAAAATTGACAAATAAAAAATCATCAAGTTCAGATGGAATTCACTTTTAGAAAGATTTAATTGTTGTCTAGCACTCGAACTTCAGAAAAGAAATGTTTAGCCAATCCTTCCAGCACAGGTGGTTCACAGAGACATATTCACAAGGATTATTATACTAAAGGTCTATTACAAAAACTTTGTGTTCCATTTAAAAATACCATATGATTCAAAATGATTGTCGTAAGAAAAAAAACTGTGTCCCAGAAAAATTTATCTATACCTATTACCAATTTAATGAGCGAAGTTAGCTACATACAAATTTTATACATTAAATTAATTTTCTTGACATTTAGCGACATTGGCGTGCGTGTTGTACTATCTTTCGATTATTTATCTTATAATTTTTTTTCAAATCGTTTATATTTACATCTAATATCACCAACAATAGTATTTCTGAATACTGTAAGAAAATAAGGGAATTTATCTGTGGTAATAGCTCAACAAACAGGTAAAAATCAATATTAACATTAAGTGAAATAGTTTGTTACATTTTATAATTTTATAGGCTTATCATACACTTCAGCGCAATGAGCTGTCAAAAGAAAGTTACATTTTCATCCCTATAAAGTTTCTACGGTACAGGAATTATTACCATTAGATCACGATAGGTGATTGGAATATTGTCATTGGTTTAATAACAATTTAAGGGACGATGACTTGCTAAACAAATCATTTTTCTCGGATGAAGCCTGGTTTTATCTAACAGACTATAGCAATTTACAAAACTATTGTATCTGGTCTGCAGAAAATTCACACGAATTTCGAGAAACGCAATTGCATCCCGTAAAAGTTGGAGTTTGGTTAGCTATGTCCAGGCAACGAATAATAGGGCCAATTTTCTTCGAGGAAACTGTAACAGCCCAACGTTACCAACAGATGTTGGAATTGTTTATTGCAGAGTTACAAGAAAATGAGCTTGAAGCAGGTTATTTTTAGCACGATAATGCTCCAGCACATACTGCTCGACAAACCTGCCAATATCTTCAACAGTTTCTTGCTGACAGGTTCGTTAGAGCACAAAGATGGCCACCAAGATCGCCTGATCTAACCCCATTAGATTACTTCATGTTTGGCTATCTAAAAAATAGGATCTATAGAAACCGCATGCATACCATAGAAGAACTGAGAGATGCAGTTTTGTCACTTAATAATTATACTAATTGTATGTTATAATTTAAAGTAATAAATAAATTTAGTTAAACACCGGTTAGTACTGAATTGTAAAATCATAATTTAGTAAAGTTAAATTAATTACATTTCATTTTTACAAGCAGAAACACCAATCCATAGTCGTTTATATAATGCGAGTTCAAATATAGGTTACGTTTTCCTTATTTATGATATGACAGATCCGTTTACTTTCTTATGTTCCAACACTAACTTAGTTCAAACCTTCATTACAAACACGCGGCATATACCTACACCCTGTTACTATCTATAGGAGCGGAATTGACAATCATTTTGAATCTCTGTGTATATTAGTGCATTCCTAATTGTAATTATACCTTATCGACTAAAAGTACTAGTCTTGTATGAATTAATAGCAATAGTAATTTATTTTCCAACAGGTGATAGATACAAGTACAGGCAAACATACATACTATTGTGATTTCTTTTATAATCGATTGCCGGGCTAATTTTTTTTAATAACAAATATAAACTTTTATTGTTAAATCTGCCTTCTCTTTATAAATATCTATCCTTCTGTGTTCAATGATATTCAAAAATACAATCCTCCTTCGGTAGATGGCTATGAACTTATGAATATGCCCGATATGCCTCGAATTCAGAACCAATGAGTCAATGAGTATAAGTAGTTATATTTTTTTTTTTTTTATCAGTAGTAGGTAGGTTGCCGTGATGGCTGTACGTGTTAGTCAAGAATATGTATATTATTAGGCTTTTACATGATTAAATATTAAATTCATACTCTTATTTTAATCATTTAATGCATTAAAAGCTTTTTATTAATAAAAACAGTGTAAATATCAACAACATGCACAATTTTTTTTTTCAATATTATATCAAAAACGTATAAAGAGCTCAACTACTATTCAGTATATTTTGGATTCTTAACTCCTCAAAATTCTCTCCCGCTCTTATAAGATGAATTTACCAACCACGCCTACCAACTTACACATATTAAAATTTCAATTTCAACTGTTATTTTTACAAATATAGAATAACGATGCGCGCACAGAGTTAGGTATTGTCGGTAGAGGCAGTTTAACGGGTGACAGCTACTTGGAAGATACCATATTAGAGCATGTGATACCATTTGCACCGTATATTGGGGATGATTTTATTCTCATGCATGATAATGCTCGACCGTATGTAACTAGGTGCTTTATTGAATATCTCACTAACATTGGGATTGAGAGAATGGAATGGCTTGCATAAAGTCCAGATCTCAATCCCGTAGAACATGTTTAGTATAAATTAAAAAGGAGGGTGACATCCCGATTGCCTGCACCTCAATCCTTATCGGAGTTCACAGATGCCTTAAGAGAAGAGTGGGACCTCATACCTCAGAACGAGATTGAAAACCTCATTAATGGACTTCCAAGGCGCTTAAATGAAGTTATAAGTGCAAGAAGAGGAAACACACATTACTGAAACCACTTTAGCTACTAATCCTTAAGTTATGTACAGTAAAATCTTATTATTAGTAGAGTATACTTTCGTAAACATGGTGTAAATAATAAAAAAATAAATGAGTTGTTTTCCCCCGTATGTGCTTAATTAAGTAGATTTTACTTATTTTCGCATTTAATAAAGAAGACTATTAAAAAACAAATGTTAGATATTTGTAATTTTAATTAATTGTGCCGGTGAGTGTAGTTAGGGATATACGGTGAGATTCAAAAAGATTGTCAATTCCGCTTCTATAGATAGTAGCAGGATGTAGGTATATGCCGTGTGTTTGTAATGAGGGTTTGAACTAAGTCAGTGTTTCTATGCTATTGTTGGTGATATTTGATGTAAATATAAAGGGTTTGAAAAAGAAATAAGATAAATGAACGAAGGAACATCACAACACAAACGCCAATGTCACTAAATGTCAACAAAATTGATTTATTGTATGAAATTTGTATGTAGCTAACTTCACTCATTAAATCGGTAATAAGTATAGATAAATTTTTCCGGAAAACAGTTTTTTTTACCACAACAATCATTTTGAATCTCACAGTATGAACATGCATAACATATATTATACAAAATGTCATGATTTTTCACATTGTTGTTAGTTTGTTGTTATGAAACTTTTCGCATTTGCGTTTCATTCAACTTTAATAGTCCTGGTATCTCAAAAGAGTCAATAAAGGATTGTACAGAAATGTAAATGTTGTGAGTGTACGAACAACTCCAAAATTAAAAAAAAATAATGGGAAGTAGATCAAAAATTTATTTAGATTTACGGACGTGCTTTGTGATTATATTTACACATTCTACGTGAAAAATAGGAGACATCGCAACAGTAACAGGAAACTAGGTTGCACGCCTTCTAAAAGAATACACGATCGAAATTCGCGAAAATTGACGTAACCACATCAGGGCCGATGACTTTTTCTCTAGACTTGCGTTTCAAGGGAATCCTACGCACAGTAAGGCATCATACGTCATCGTAGTTGATTTTCGCGTCACGTCTGCTGTTGTACGCGCCCTAGGAAGGGCTATTAGAGCACAACACCAGAGGGAAGTGAAAAGGGCAGATATGCGTACACGCACGTATACGAACTAAGACAGAAACTTATTATTTTCCTCTTTTTCCGTCATTCTTCAAGGCAGGTCGACGTCGCGTTTTGGTTATTTTTTGTTGTTGTATAGTAATTATATTTTTCTTTTCTCGGCAGTAGCTACTTTATGTGTAAGCGATATTTAAGTAATAAGGTCTTAATTTCTGTGCGTTTTTTCCGTAGAGACGTGACTTAATTTGAAAAGTTTTTGACGTACAAAAAAAACGCGAATCTCTTAAGCTAAAGAGTGAGTCCACCTTCCAGCAGTTAAAAGTTTGTTCGGCGTCCGTGTGAGAGTACAGACAACTTTGTACTTCATTCAAGTATTCGTGACTTCAAATCAGGAATGTACCTGACTAAAATCTAAACTATTTTGCTGCTTCATATACGTATAGGCTGTTGCGCTGGTGCTAAACTCAGATTTCGTACTACCGGTTCTGTCAGTTGATAGTATTCACATTCAAAATTTTATTTATCCAGCAAACATAAATCGTGTGAACAATGTCTAAAGATATGTATGTATTGTTACGCTACACAGTAGCATACAGCCCGGATTAAAAAAAAAAAAAATTTAAAAGAAATACATTAATTGAATTAGAAAAAAATCAAGTTTTATATATACCAGTGTCATCTATCTTTAATAATTTTGATTTAGAAGTGTTTTCTCTCATCAGCCAGATGACATGCAGGGCGAGAAATTTCCGATCGAGGGGCGGTGACATAAAAAAAATATTGAATAGCTCGTTACTTTCTTAAATATTTTAGTAAAAGTAGAGATTATGAGCAAGGACGTTGTCAGTTGTCCTCTCCTTCAAATTCACTGTCACTGACCAGTTTAAATGATATCCTAGGCATGATAATGTCGTGCCTTAGTAGATTCACTCTCTTATGTAAAATTAATACATTTAATTGTGTGGATAAAAGTGATTTTATTTAATTAAAAAAAAATTCAAAATGTGACTTGTTTAATATCAGACATAAATCTATGGATAATTATCTCAGGTAAGTCCGTGAGTCCGTTTAATTAGTAACACTAAAGTTTCATTAGTAATTCCACCTTTTGCAATTCAAATTCATAGTCACGAACGTAAATACGTTTAAGTTAAATTTTAAAAATCCCGCGTTTTCTGACCGTTCAAACGTAGTTATGTTAGGCTTAAAGAGACGTGTGAAACAGAGTAGCCAACCTTGATGGTAAATCACTGGATATTGGTTCGTAACGTAAATACATATTAAATACTTATAAACCTAATTACACAAATTTCCCCAAAGTAACCGCGAACGGTTTTTTGCAACGATACAAACAATATCTAACCTCAATTCTTTCTGAACGAATAAAAATGAAATTTCTTATAAGTATAATTAAATTTAGATTAGAATTGAAATAATACGTTTATTTTTTAGGTAGATTTGACGAGAAATACCTTCTGTGAGCATTGGAGTAGTCTGGAATGTTCGAATCGGATTCGGATCAGGGCCCTGGTACATCATAGGTAAATCAGATCACGGAGTCTGGCTCAATCAGGACGGGAACATCACAGGAAACTCGAGAAAAATCGTCGTTGAAGAAAAATTACCCAAAAAGGTTGCGGGTAATTTGGATAATATTTATGTGAAAAACTTTGTTTAACAATAAACAATTATTTTTAGGTTGTGAGTTGAAATAAAATTGGATTTTATCGAAATAGCCGTTAAAATTTTCAAGAACAAAATGAAATAGGTCTGCCTCTAACAGAGTTCGGTTAGTGAATGGTTCGAATTGAAAATGTTTTAACTGACTTGAAAGCGATTGTCTTCGTCAAGGATCCAACTGTCTGTGAAAATCCGTTAATATAACCGAAATAAGGGGAACATCCATTGTTTTATATGAGAAAGCCCATGTGATCGCCAGAACTATCGGATGTTTCAACAAAGTGAAAATAAATAAAATTACAAAATCTGGATCACTTTACACTTGTGATATAACAAAGGTATGTGTCTCTTATTACTATATAAAATTAACAATCTTAAAATTCATTATTGCACTTAGAAGGTAGGCAACCATTTATACACATAGAATTGTTACAGAACCCAATTCCAGCGATTTCCCATGTCTTTCTGTTGACATATCAAGCAATTGGACTGCCAATGCATATCCAACGTTATTAGACTAAATTTGAACGAAATACATACGCGAAATAATAATAACAACTGTTCACTCGAATTAAACGTGGATCAAATTTGATCTGTCAATAGCTATTGTAATATATACTATACAAATTCTAATATTCATTTTCGATGTGTGGTTATCACTGCTGATCATCTTGCTTCCTGAAGGGAAAATTCTAAAGGAAAATGCCTCGAAGGACTTGCCAAATGCAGAGATTTCCTACATCACCGGGACATCGTCCAGCTGTCTGCTGCTACATATTATATCTTTTTCTATTATATCTAATAAGTTTTAAAATATAACTAAGAAAAATAGTAACATTCCCTTTTTAAATAATAGTAGAATATCAAGTACTCTCTCCATAACAGTATATAGCCATATAACTACATAAAATAAGATAATACAAACAAACATTATAAAAGAAACAAAGAAAAAAAATTGTATATGCATTTAACTGTGTTAATTGGCACCGAACTGTCTGACAGTCACAGATTCAGTCACTGTGACTAATCACATAATTTTTTTTTTTTTGTAAATATTTTTTAATATTATGTAGTAAGGCACTCGTTGGAAATTTTAAATTATATTTTTATATTAATGAATTTCTTCTTAAAATGCTATTTTAAAGAAAGTTTCAGTTGTCACTCACCGGTTAGTAAACAAATTCAAAATTGATCTACCATTCAAATGAGTTCAGTTTTCGTTGATTGCTCTTAGAAAATAGACCATTGTTGAAGATTATATATACATTTTTCCTAAAATATTAATTCAGTGAATAGTTTACCATTCCCAAGTTAGTTTTTTTTATATACAGAAGAGCTTATCGTAGCAGAAAATTTAGAATATCATCGTTCATGTTTAAATAATTCAATAGTTCAAAGTAAATTTCAAAATTTCAAATTGGCGATCTAACAAATCCCAAGAAGATTTCTGATTTTCCTATCCTTATTATTTCACTCCTGCGCAAAAGGAGAAACTCTATCCTCATCACTCCTGTGCAGAATTTATTACCTCAGGATCCTCCTGCACGCCTACGATTTTCGTAGGCGAAACAGAACGAAGACCGAAATTTTCTTGCCAAAATTCTCTTCACCGATGAAGCAACGTTCACAAGACGTGGAGTTTTCAACTAAGGAAATAGTCATTTGTGAGATTCTGAGAATCCACACGCATTAAGGGAAAGGCATTTCCAGCACCAATTCAAAATAAACGTTTGGTGTGGCATGATATCTGATTTTTTCATTGCTCTCTTTGAACTTGAACACCGAATCTGAACGGCCAACTATCGTATACTTAAATTTTCTTGAACAAAATTTAAATGGACTGCTAGAAGATGTACCATTTGAACAAAGACAAAATATGTCGTTTATGCACGCTGGAACACCACCTGTGCGCGAGTATCTGAACAAACAGTTTCCACATCGATGGTTTGGTTGTGGAAGTGAATTTCTTTGGCCACCTAGAGGTCTAGATTTTAAACCCCCAGATTTCTCTGTTTGGTCTAGTATGAAGGAAATAATTTACAAGGAAAGAAGTGAATCCCGCGAAGAGTTGCTTCAAAAAATTCAAGAAGTTGCCAATGTAATCAGAAATAAGGCAGGACTGTTTTTTTAACATCAGAAGATCTTCAAGAAAACGCATTGAGAAGTGCATTGTAGTGGGTGGTGAAAATTTCGAGCAGTTGCTCTAAATAAGTTATTCACCAATAGTATAATGTGCGAGCGCTTGTAATAACAGTTGCATCAGCTTGCTACTCTTTTGGAAAATCGATTTTATAAAACATTATTTTACATATATATGTTATTACTCTACTAATAAAGTATGATTGAGTGTGTATGCATTATTTCTTTTTATTATTTATTATTTACCTGAACCTTGTAATTTAAAGATAAAACATTGTGTTAATACGACGAACTGCATTGAAACCTTCGAATGCAAATATCTCGAAAACGGATCAAGATTAAACAAGTATGTATTTTTCATGTAAAAAATGTTGCTCTTTCAAATTTTCTATTCGCTTTGTGTGATTCTGCATACACAAAAAAAGATAAGCTTCGATTTACCTATTCAGCAGAGTGTAACTAGCGTCCTCTATGAATTACGGTAAAAGTAATGTCAAATTTCTATTCATCATGCTGAAAAACGTAGTGATACCAATTTTCACGTTGATTCTCTGAAAATTTTCTGAATTATTGAGAAATTTAGAAATAAAATTGTTCACTTGAACATCCTATATGTCTTAAATGAGCAAAGTTTGTATGAAGCATGTTGTGCTCAATCCTCATGTTTTAGGCTTTACTATTCCCAGTTTCCAGATTTCCCATTCGTAACGACTCACACTTTATACATGATTCAGTAGATTTGAGTTTTATCTCAAGTTTTTAAAATGTACTGCCACCGTTTTGCTTTCATTTAATTTTAGAAAATTTTTGGTTGACCACAATGATATTTAGTATTATGATATGAAAAAAGTTCGTTTTCCAATCTTATAAATGTACTTTCAGTTTTTATTTGTTTCGGTTAATATAAACCATCTTCAGGCAGAACGACGTCAAGATGTAATAAACAACAGACATTTTTCATATCATAATACTAGTCAACACCAATCTTCTTGTAGCTTCACCTATTATACATATGCATACAAGGCTTACAACATCCATTAAAGAGGAAACTCTAACAAGAAGTTTGTGTCGGCTGTCTAACATATGACTTTGATGTTATATATGTTTAGTTTTTATAAATATTGAACTAAATCATTTATGCATATAATGTATCAGAGTGGACCTACAATAGAGCTTTGCGGGACTCTTTGTACTTTCACACACTGAAATCTGTCTTTGATGTAACACTCTAATAAATTTAAACCTTTCCCACGAACCTCATAGCGTTGCAGTTTCTCTAATAACAACTCACGATTTACGCTATCAAAAGCACCAGAATAATCAACAAGAAAATATTCTTATCTATACTATAAATAGCAAAATCTTCATACCTTCGGATATTTGATCGACTTGATCTCCGGATATTTCGCCCTGGGATTCCTCGTATCGTACCAGGAGTATCGATACTCCCCCACTCGTGTATCGTTGAAGGTGACGTACATCAGGTACTGGCCGTCCGGTGAGAACCACAGCGTGTGATCCGTCTTCAGGATCTCCGTTTCGTACAGCCAATCCGGCACGCCGTTGTGTATGTCCGATTTGCCGCTAGCTGTTATCCGGCACACCAGGTCCTTCTGGATCTTGGGCTTGTAGTAGATGTCGTTATCGTGGACGAAAGCTATCGAAGTGCCGTTCGTCGACCAGGTCACGTATTGCAAGTAGGGAGCGCTCTCGTCTCTTTCCTTGGACGACAGGGGTTTCGTGTGTCTGGAATTGTCGATATAGAGTTGGTGTGAGAGATAAATATATAAATAATAGCTTCTTGCAAATTTTTAATGGGTGTTCTTAGATTGGAAAATGTAGAAATATACACTGTCTGCAATTATTAGAAACGCACCAATCAGAAACTGTTTGAATATTTTTGGAAAAATTTTATAAATACATTTCCAAAGCTCTATACAAATATATCACAAGCACTTTAGCGTAGTAAGATGTACACTATGTTAAAAATTAAATGCAAATGGAGGAGGCATTTAATTTGCATTTAATTTTTAACATAGTGTACATCTTTTTTTTTTAAAGTGCTTAAATATTAATACCTAATATTTAAATTTTTATTGCATTGGGTACTTAAGGCCTTTCTTGCCGAGTATCCTTAAACCATATTTATAAATATACAGGGTGTTAGGTAAACATGCGGCGAAAATTCAAGGGGTTATTCCTTGGCTTATTCTAAGAATATTTTGCTCTCTATCTTCGAAACAAAGGGGTTTTTCATAGGACAAAATATTCTTAGAATAAGGCAAGGAATAACCCCTTGAATTTTCGCCGCATGTTTACCTAACACCCTGTATAAAACCGTACATTTTATCAAAATTAAGAGGTTATAAGTTATTAGTATCCGAATAACTTTTCCTGTGTTTGAACGGAAACTGGTTTTAAAAATGTATGTATTTAGAGGTAGTGGGAGTAACAGCTGTCAAAACTTGTATTGTGAAATAAAAATTACATTAGTATCTATATTATTGTATTTGCAGTTTATTGTGGTATTATGTGTAGAAATACAACGAATAAATAGGAATAAGATTCACATGGATGGATTCAAATTACAATTATTATTCAGAAGAAACAAATGTTCTTCAAGTATGTCAAAGATAGCATAGAAAAAAATGCTCTGCAACAAACCGATCTTATTGAATATACTTTTATAAGCAGCATTCGATAATTACAAATGTTTTACATCCTGAGAACCAATAATTATAGTTAGGGTTGCCATACGTCCGTATTTTCTACGGACAGTCCGTATTTTGTGAGCCTTGTCCGTAGATTATAAACTGCCCGTAGTTTGTACGTATTTCTCCAAGGCGTCCGTATTTTTTTTTCTAGTTTCCAACTTGTCGTACTCAAGTCGTACTTTTGTCATTTTATAGTTATTTTAGCATTCAAACTTTCGTATGATGTGCGTTAACATTGCATTTCCAGTAGCATCACGTCTGAAGAGATATACATCTATATTTTTATATAATAATATTAATAATTAAGCAATATGTCTCAAGTGAATATTGAAGAACATTTCACGGAAATGTTAATTGATATGGTGCACTGTCCGTATTTTTGCTTTTAAAAATATGGCAACCCTAATTATAGTCCAACAATTGTGTACCTTCTTTATCTAGAGATTGCAAGGTAAACGTGAAATCTATGAGTTGATGTCAGTTTTTGAATATTTGAAATTTAAGCGTGTCGTACACAAATTAACGTATTCTTCATAAAAATATACAAGCAAAAGTTATTTTGGACGGTTAAATATATCTATCTAATAAATGTGAAATAGAAATATATTGGCTAAAATTTATGTACAAAAAGAGCTTTTTAAATTAATATTATAAACGCAAGCAGCCAATATTACGCAGAAAAAAACAATAAATATGAGGAAGAACATTTAATATTTGTGCCATTGTTGATTTTTAATATATAAAACATTTGTACCTAATTATTATTCACTACTTTTTATTAAAGTATATCCATTTCAGAAAAACGACGTTACCATTGATGTAAGCCGATCTTTTTCCAGAACATTTTTTTTTGACACATGCCTATTAGCAAAATTTAAATTTCCTACAATTATTTTTAGTAACTTCAACAGAAAGACATTAAAGTAACTGGTAATCTAATACAAAATTATTGGTAATTTCGTGATTCAATGTTGAAGTTACTAAAAATAATTGCAGGAAATTTAAATTTTGCTAAATGTTGACATTTGGTTCTTCTAAATAATTATTGTTATGAATGCATCCATGTGAATATTATTCGTATTTATTCGCTGTATTTCCGCACAATAAACTATAAATACAGTAATATACATAGATACCAATGTCACTTTCGTTCCTTTCATTTTGTATTGCAAATATTTATATTGGACTTTCATTATACCCCGGACTATATCTTTAGATGAGTAATCATTATAGATCGCTACCATTTTAATGAATTGCAATTCTTTAATAAACCGATTGATTAGAGAATTAATACCAATATTTCAATGCTATCACATTCTTATCATGGACAGGCCGTATATTTATTTGTCAACAAGTTTCAGAAGGACCCAAAGTAGGCCAATTTCTTTCTTCTTGGACTTTTTTCTTAATTTCTCTTCCATTTTTTTTCGGTCTCTCTGGCTGTTTTTTCTATCTAGTTTAATTACGGTTCTTACACAACAGGCTCTCGATTCTATTCCTAACTTTTGTAGAATCCAGCAGCGGTGAATATTATATCATTGTAAAAACATTGTATTGGCTAAGCCTGGAAGAATAGGTTTTCTGAAACTCATTATAGAAAGAGGCAAATGAGTGTTCATCGTGTCTATATTCTACCCCCTCAGGCATTGCGTTCTTGAATTTGCACCAGTAACATAGATAATGTTGTGATTTCTTATCTCACGAATGAAAATGGTAGAAGTCGCTCAGACAGCATTTTTCACGTGTTCCAAAAAAGAAAAACAGGGACTGACTTTATCCCGATTCCTGGGTTCTCTTTTTGCGTTTGCTCCAACATAAACTACCTACTACACAAACATTGTTATCTTAATAAAAGCCAACTTGGTACGGTGTTGCTAGCCACAGAAATCTGAATTGGCAAGAAAACAATAGATAAAAAAGTACGTCAGAAATAGAGAAACATCGTTTCTATAAAAAACATGTTTTCTTATACATTCGTATCCGTGATAGATGTGTATATTCAACTAATCAGCTTTACTACAAAAACGTAACTCTTTGACCAATTTATTTTACACAGAATACTGCTGTAACGGAACGGGTTTTCTTAACTGGAAACTTTTGGGGATGGCCAGCCCAAATTCAAATAAGATAAAGCCAAATTCCGTTTTGCAGACAACCCCTCCTGCTCTTTTGACCGGCGAGCCACTGCTGAGAAATAAACTTTTTGTTCGGTAGCGAATGGTTTTAGTAATTTTAGCCAAAGATGTTCCCCAAAGGTGTTTTCCTCCGTCAGTCGAAGCAGGGCCGTTAGTTAGCCTAATGATTGTCGGCTTTCTCTTACCGATGAAAACTTCCTCTGCAACCCCTTACTATGGGTACCAAATAAACTTCTTTTTAAATGGCGAAATAATGGAACGACATATTTTTACAATTATATTTTGAATAATTTAAGACATTGGAAATAAACTAACAATCTGCAAATTCAATTAAATAACAAGCAAAATACAAAACGAAACACAACTGTTCAAATGAATTTTTAAGCTTTTCTTGATAATGTTGATTAACTTAAATTCTAGTAATTCTTACTCACAAAATTATTTATTAAGGGAGGGAGGGAGAGCGAACGAGTTACGGTTTTTATGTAATTGCTTTGGTTAGTTTTAAGCAGAAATTTTGAACATCTTACCGGCCGATGTGGGTAATTAATTCTTCTCGTAATCCAAATTATAGGGCACAAAAACTTACACAACACCACAAAAATTTAAGTCAAGAAATAGGGGGAATCTAAACGAATTTAACACAAAATCACTAAACACCTCCCGAGGAAAGCTTTTGCTTCCTGTTCTCGAATTTTTACGCTTATTTTAAATGCAAAATTTTAAGAAGAGAAGTTTTATTTTTTAAGATTTGGAAACGCCCGATACAAAATTAGAGACGCTTGCTTTTACTTTAGCTGAAATGAAGTCCACGGATTAATTAATTGAAAACAACAATGTTAAGGGTTTTTATAAACATTGGTTGTGACGTCATTTCGCACCGATAACTAGTTACGCTTCTCTCTACAGGAGGGCGCAAGTATGACCGAAGGCGTTATTTTTCTGATCTTCAAACGCCCTACTTGAGAGTAACGTGGGATCTGCTGATCAGCATTCGTAACATACAATAAACAATGAAGCAGATAATATACAAAGTAATACCATATTATCTTAATTACGCGAGTCTTTAAACGAAAATAGATTATTATTTCCTGTGAAGTAGACGCTGCTTCAGCGAATGCCACCTTACTTATCATTTACGTCTTAATAAAATGAATTTAAATACTTTGTATTATACAGGATGGAATTTCGTATTCTTACACTGCAGATAGAGGATTGCAATGCTAAAACTAGTGGAAAAAATATTTCTATATATAAAGTAGTTTTTCAGATATGGGTACATAAAGAAGGTACTTGTTGTCATACCAGAGAGGTAATTAGGCGTCCACTTAAACTGGTATAGAATGAAAATAATGAATAAAGACGAATCATTATTTTGATTATTAGAAAACTGAAAAAGCGTCAAAGTTACGTCAACCTTAACGTCCAAGGTATCCATTACACATATCGGCATTAATTTTTCAGTGTTTAGTCTGCACTAAATTCCGCAAACCCATCAAAATGGTATATAAAAATATTAGAACGGGGAAGAGGACATGACGAAAATCATAATACAATACGAATAGAGAGAGATTTATGGGCCCAATAAATGCGATCGTTAAACCACTTTTTATTGGGCCCCGTCGATTCGATCTCGATAACCGTGTGGGCGGGTAATAAACGACGAAACGGCCGGCATCGCCGAAGTGCGAATGCGAATGATTAGATTTGAAGGCGCGATAAACAGAACCTCGCGCGAAATTATTAGTTCCATACGCGTATCGTCATATCGTGGGTTATCGCGCGCGGAGGCGAAAACGAAAGAGGACGACTCCCGGCTTATTCTTATGTTAGTGTTTGGTTTACTTCGGTTTAGTTTAGTTTAGAGAGGAACGCAATAACTTTTATCGATTTTCTTTTTTTACATCACATCGCGCGAGATGCCTTCATTGCTCTTCGGTCTTTTGTTAGTATAATTTCGACCAAAAATTTCCTATTCGCAAATAGAAGCCGGCACAGATGTTATAGCTTACTTATATATTTGTGAGTAACGGCTGCGAAATCACCATCGTTCTTTCTTGCGATTCTAATAAACCTTGAGAATTTCAAAATGTGAAATTCTAATACGAATATTTTTTATCGACAAAATAGGTTATATCCGACGGAATATCAAATTATGTCCTTTAGTTTTACTGGAATTTGCCGATATTATAGGTGAATATAAACCTAAAGATTGATGGTGTAAAGACGTAGAGTATTAGTAACTTTAATTTTTGCAGATTCAGAAATTTAACCTAGATAGAAAATAACAGGTTAACTCTTCATGGTAAACAGTCCAGTCCAAGAAAGCCTTCGATGTCTCATGAATTATATTAAATCTTCAAAGAAAATTAATAATTTTTTGCCTATCCTACTCTCAGGAGCCTCTAAAGTAGAGCATTTTAGTAGACTCATCTCCTCTAGCCAAATACTGCCCTTATTTAATGTTCCATACGCTGTTCACCACCATAAACCTCCTTTATACATTAATCCAGATTGGTTTAGAAACTTCAAGAATTTAAATCTATCACCTGTCATTGCTAATGGGATTTTTACTGAGTTCATTAACAATCACTGGCCACACCATATTCCATTTTATACGGACGGCTCTGTATGTGATAAAGATGACATTCATTACGCCTCATTTGGAGTATACAGCCCTTATGGTGATTTGAACATTTTTGGATCCATTCCTCATGAATCTACTATTCTTACGGCGGAACTAATCGCAATCTTCATCGCTATCAAAAAGATTGCTGCTGAGAAATATCCCAAATCAATAATTTTTACTGACTCGATGAGCAGCATGAACAACATCGATACATGCGCAGCTACTAAATGCTCGGTCCTTTTAGTTTGGGAAATCAAAGAATTGTTATATAATTTATCTAGAGATAACATTAATATTTCTCTATGTTGGATCCGAAGTCATGTGGGAATTTTGGGTAACGAAAGAGCGGATCGTCTGGCCAGGCTGAGACGACATTGTAATTTTACGCAGTTTAAGCTGGATGCATCTAACTTGTTTCATATCTTCAAAAAGGAGATGTACATCGAGTGGCATTCGTGGTGGGATTCATCTGCAGCGAACAAGGGGAGCTAGATTGCATCGCATACAGGGATCCGTTGATTCTGATCCCTGGCACTACAAAATGCCATGAATATCGAGGGATTTTGTCGTCAGTCTGAATAGAATGAGATTAGGACACTGTTCAACGGAATCACATCTTCATAGAATTGGAGTTCTTGACTCACCACTTTATAGCTGTGGGATGGAGGGCTCAATAAATCATAAATTTTTCGGCTGTGCACTACTGAAAACTGCCTCAGATACCCTTAGTTCCAAATTGATGTCATATAATCACTCTCCTCCGTTTTCCATCGAGCAGTTACTGCATGCAGCTTCTTTTCCTACATATTGCCTGCTTTTTAAATTTCTTAAAACCAACAACTTAAAACTTTAACTCAATATATTTCATGCATGCCTCTTTTTACCGCTTAGTTTTTGTAGACTTTTTCTGTTTTATCACAATCTTTATGCATGTTTTAGTTAATTGTAATTGGCGTCAGTGCCTTAAATCATCTTTGTATTACGTTTGAATATTTGAATTCGCTTTGCTGCTTTTCGCTTCTGCCTATGTATTTAGTTTGATTTATAAATTGACAATCTGTTAATGGTTTCAGAAAAGTTCCAAAGCTCCCAGCGTGGAACAAAAACCAATTTCTCCCTTTTTAGAAGAAGAAGAAGAAAATATCAGGTTACAATGCCAGAAAAAAAGGACTGGGAGACAGGTACTACAGTAAGAGCGGACTCAAACAGGTATACTGACGGCTCTAAAACGGACTACGGCGTTGGAACGGGAATATAGATACGCTAAGAAGCCTAAAAAGGCTCTTTCGGTAAGCTTCAGCAAAGATACGACTGTGTTCCCAGCTGAGGTTGCTGCAATCCATCACTGTGTCCGAGAGATAGAAAGATGTACCGAACCAGGTAAAAGCGTCGCTATCTTCCAGTCAGACAGTCAGTCCACACTTAAAGCGATTAGCTCCACAAGCGTGAACTCTAAGCTGATTTGGGACTGTGTAAGCGCCCTAAATGAGGTGGGCACCTAAAGGAAACTAACCCTGGTGTGGGTCCTTAGCCACTCGGGCGTGAGAGGAAATGAGGCGGCGGACGAGCTGGCCAGGCAAGGTTCGTCAAGGCCATTCGTTGGAGCCGACTCATCTTTCGGCACTACCAAATCTCAAATTAAAAAATTCCTTTAATGAATGGATACATAATCAGTCCAGAGAGTGGTGGCAAAAATCACCGGGACAAAAACACGCAAAAGAGTTCCTAAAGGAGCATAGGCCTGAATTTACGAGAGATCTACTGAATAAAGACAGGAAGACTGTCAAAGTGATTGTAGGTCTGCTGACTGTAGACTGAATATGCATATGTACAACATAGGTCTGGCAGATGATGCAACCTGCAGATACTGCCAAGAGGAGGAAGAAACACCAGTTCATGTGCTGTGCCAATGTGAAGGCCTAGCGAGGACAAGGTTTCTAGTAATGGGGGAGGAAAATCCCACAGCTAGTAGCTACATAAAGAAGCCGCTCTCAAAGATGATTGGCCTAATTAAGAGGGCAAAATTAGAGAGCGTCCTCTAGAAAAACGGGGATCACAATAGATCTGAAAAGGTCGCGGTGAAACAGGTCCATAGGCCACCCCAATCCTAATCTAGTTTTTGCAGGTATCTTCTTGGGGGAATACCGAACGGCAAAGGCAGGGAGTTATATACCCGTAGTCCATAATAACGTGAAAATGTAAAGTCAGCAAGACAAAAACATATATAAGAGAAATCTACCACAGCAACAGCAGTAGTTGAACTGCTCAACTCATCGACCGCTTAACACCTAGCAAGCAAAAACAACAATGTTTCAATGGTTTTTTTTTTATCATAAACGGTCGAAACGATATGTGTATACAAATATTTTAAGCATCAAAAAGTTTTAAATATCTCCGGAACTTGGCGTTCATAACGTGCATCTTTGTGCACATGTGGACAAAGCTTAATGCACTGCTTAATGATTGTTTGAATAGGCGTGTCCATTTCGTCCATGTTGTTTTATGTTGTTGAAATTGAAGATTACACTGTGTTCGAATCGGAAGCTTATCTTTTTTTTAACATTAATGGATCCTGGGTAGAAAATACAATTCGAGTACGTCGAATCTGATGCCATCGGCCCTTTTTGTGAAGTTTGCTCTTATTTTCGAGACATTCATGTATAAAGATTGTACACAAAAAGACAAAAAAAAATGTTTTTGTCTATTTTAACCATTTATTCAACAAATACCTATTGAGTTCTATAAAATTCTTGTCGGAATACTTGGTCGGCCTGATATCCGACATTTTATGAAAGATACACCATTTGAAAATGCCCTCAGTGACTCAAAGTTGATGGCGTGAAATTTTATTAAAGCGGTAATTGAGAATGTTCTTGGGATTCATCGATCCGATAACTGGTGCCTTTACATTCAAGACATGTTCATTGCTTTTCGCTGTATCAATGTTAAAATGTCATTAAAAATTCATTTTTTACATGTACGCGTAGAAAAATTCGTTGAACACCGGCCGAATCAGATGAGCATGACAATCGTTTCTACCAACTAATGGTAAGACCCAATATTTGTATAGTGGGAAAAAATGGATACTCTGTTAGTGGATATTTGTTGGAATTTGCAAAGAAGGATTAGTTATTGATGGCGCTGCCAAAAGTGGTAATGATGTTTCTGGATTTTTCATAACTGTAGAAAAAAAAAATTATAACTGTCAGTGGACCAACAAATATTGCCATCGCTCTAAAAACTGAATTTTAGATTTTCATCAAACACAATTATATCAATAGTCATCAGTTTTTGGAAAAAAAAATAATAATTTCCAAACCCCTCCACAAAAATTAATTTTAATATTAAAAAAAAAAAAAATCCGCCCGCTTCATAAAGGCGAAAGAATTTTTAAAATCGATGCAACTGTTTTGGATTTACTACGAATAAATAAACTGACCGTGAGGTACGTATGACAAACAAGGAGGTACCTATTCCGTCTTAAATATATCCGAAAGTTTTAGAATTCACGTCTGCACATATAGCGTGTAACAAACACAACAGAAAAATTACATAGCAGCGCGCATGATAGACAAGGTCGTAGCCCTTTTTATCCCCACTCTATCGCCCGCTCTTCGTCTGTCTTATTACCGCTGGGATAGGAGCGCGTAGTGCTGTTCATCAAAACGATTCTCACCCCAAGTTGATCCGCATTCCATTGACCGATGCACCGATCTACTAAATCGTCTGTAACTTTTTCATTTATTGACCTAGATTCGTGAAATTTGGTGTGTATGTCAAGAAAGGTATGCTGTGTGAGAATTTTGAAAATACGTTTATATTTATGGGATAGTAAATATAAACAAAGAATAAATTTATGTGTTTTGTACATACTAATCACACGAAAATCAACATTGACTTATTGCATTCCTGTACAGTATGGGAAACAAAAACTCGAAGTGTATTGAAAATGTTTCAACAGAGGTTGAAAAATTATTGAATAGTAAATTGAAATTGTTTACATAAAAATATGCTGGTGATATTTTTTTATACGAAAAGACAAAACAAGTTATACAACAATTAAAAAAATATTCGTTTTAATTGATAATTATGATAATTCAATTAACTTATTTCTACTTTCTCCAATAATAAGCAAATGATTTATGATAAGTATCGAAGATGAGACGCAAAAATCGAATGTACCTATAATATTCATATAAAAACAATGATTGTACTTACCCTGTCGCAACTTCGAAGATATAGTATCTACCTAATTTTGTATAATCGTATATGGGCGATATATCCGTGATCAGTAGGACATATTTTAAGTCTCTCGACGTTTTGAAGTCGACCGCGTTGTATTGTCTCTGAAAACGAAACAAAGCAAAAAATAAAAATGTCTAAAGTCCCGAAAGAATCCGGTTTCAAGTACTTACGAATGTAACGTTCGTCATTAGCATGGAAGTCGTCAAGTTATCCGCGTTGTAGATGGTGATTCCACCGTAGGTATCTCTGAAGACGAACTCGCAATCTGTAAAGAAAATCGATGCAGTGAATTACGTTTTATTTGTCCCAGTAAAAATTGGCTTTTTGAGGCCAATTTTTATATATTTTCTCGTTCGCTTCTTACGTAAAAATCGACATGTAATTTTTCTTTTGTCAGAGTGGGAATCGTTCCAAAGTAATAATAACGGTCAAGGTAACGAATAAAAATATTACAAATATGAACTAGCCAAATTCAATTATATTAATAAATAAATTTCCGCTTTTTTATGTAGACAAAATAATAAACAAGTAGATTTTAAATAGTATTTATATCTCGTGTTTATCATGACACCATGACATCCATGATGCTAACTTCATTAGTAAACTGGCAATACATCTCTCACATGGTACCAGAAATCATTATTAGCAAAGAAAGAGAGGAGCTCGAGCGACAAGCAAGGTCAAAATCGAAGAATCGCTGACGTTTTGAAAACATGTCTCCAAGATGATTCCGGAATGCCAACGAGGATTGAGGAGGGGTTTTATTTGGAGTTGCGCTTGGCACTATTGCAGAACTGCGAACCGTGTGCTTTGGTGCTATGCGGTTTCCTCTTTAAAAAAAAAAAAATTAGAGGGCAACAATATTTTTTTTATTTTTCTTTAGGCATAACAATTCTAGTACGATCCTGGATAAAAGGAATGTTCCACGATTCTTTTAAACACGACATTTATTAATTTTTGGTGTATTTTCTCTCTAAAATACTGATAATAATAATAATAATAATAATAAATCTATATTTGCCCAACAGAAACCCATTTACAGGACAAAATACAACAATAAGTACAGTGTAGCTTAAACTAAAAATAACACAATTTAAAGAAAAAGAAAAGGAGGTACTTTTGGTACAAACCATGAAAAGTATATAATGAAAAAAATGAAAGCTTTCTAAAGCGTTCTACGCTAAACTTAGAATAAATACAGGATTGAATATATCCACCAATTTATGTATTTGCAAAGTTTGGAAGTGTGAGGCTTATACATTAAATATATCACTGAAAGCGATATTTGCGTTAACTGCCATATGATAAAGTGGTGCTCGTTTCAATAAGTTGGATCGTGCGGCAGGAATACGTAAGCTGTAAGGATACCTGGTATCATGAATTGGGGACGGTAAAGTGCAATTGAGACAGCAAAGTTTGAGAATCCACATCGCTTTTAATTAGGTTGGCAGGAAATTTAGCACTGGCAGCTGTTCTTCGGCATTGTAACGATTTAAAGTTATGCCGATTTAATAAGTCCTCATAGTTTGATCCGCGTGCTGGATACACATGATCTATTCTATATGACAAGTATTACAAAAATCGTTTTTGGATTCTCTCTAATGCAATCTGTTGATAGTGATAGTAAGGATACCAAATAATAGATGCGCACTCAAGCTTAGTGCGAACAAAAGCGAAAAATAAAATCTTCATGACGTTAAGATCGAACAGTGATCTGCATGTACGTATTAGGAATCCCAAACGCTTAGAGGAAGTGTTCCCAACATCTATAATATGGTCACTAAAAGACAGTTGTGAATCATAAAGTACCCCTAAATCTCGAATGCATGACTGTCTAGGTATTGGTGTTTGGTTGACAGAGTAAGGAAAGGATATGACAGTGTTGCATTTCGTGTAGGACACTACAGCACATTTGTTTATGTTTAGATGTACTCTATTTTGATCACACCAGGTATTAATGATATTAAGATTCTTTTGTAGTGTGACGCAATCGGATATTTTGGATATTCTAGAATAAATCTTAAGATCATCAGCATAAGCTGCCACTTCACATTCTAGTTTAGATAACAAGTCGTTTAGATATATATTAAAAAATAGAGGACCTAAATGTGATCCTTGCGAACACCAGTACTAGCAATGAATGAATTCGAGTTAAAACCATTGTATGAAACGTAATAAAGGCGATTGCTTAAGTAGGATAAAATTAGGTCGGTAACTTGAGCAGTAAAACCAAAGTTAGACAATTTTTGAAGCAAATATGTGTGATCTATGGTGTCAAACGCTTTTGTAAAATCTGTATACAATACGTCAACTTGCTGACGATGTTCTAGCGATTCACTAATAAATTGTGTAACTTCAGCCAAGTTGGTTAACGTAGACCTTCCGGATACAAATCCATGCTGACGAATTGACAGAAAAGGTTTAACCATAAAAGATAGTTGTTTATGTAAGACATTTTCGAATATTTTGCCAAAGTTAGATAAAATATTTATAGGTCTATAGTTGTTTATATCCGATATGTCCCCTTTCTTAAAAACTGGTGTGATTCTAGCTATTTTCCACATATCTGGAAATGTACACGTGCGGATAGCTAAGTTGAATATCATTGCAAGCGGCTGGCAAAAAACAGATGCACCATCATGTATTAGAAATCCAGGCAAGTTATCGCGACCAGAAGTCATATCACATTTTATTTTCTTAATGCTACGATACACGTCATCAGGAGTTATATTAGATAGTAATAATGGATAGGAGTTTGTAAAGGCGGATATTGAAAAATTAGATCGAGATTGAGAATGAGCACCTCGGTACACTTTTGAAAAATTTTCTGCGAAAGCATTAACTATATTTAGCGGTTCATCAATAACGACACCATTACAGCTTAAACTACCAGGTATTCTAGAAACATCACGTTTAGTATTTACAAAATTCCAGAACATTTTAGGGTTCCTTGCAATATCAGTTTCCATTCTTAATATATAGTTTCCCTAAGCAAGTTTCACTTGATTTTTAATCAATGAACGCAATCTCTTAAATTCATTGTAATAAACCTCACACTTCGACCTGCGCCATTTTTTAAAGTAATATTCTTTAAGTTTAATATTCTGTTTAATATTGAGATCGAACCAAGGTGGAAAGCTTCTAGTTGAGCGTTTATGTAATGGCACTGATCGTTGCAAAATTTCATAAATAACATTATAAAAAGCAGTAACAGCTTCATTAACATCCTTAAAATTGTTTAAAAATTCCCAATCAACCTCAATTAGGTCGTTATAAAGTACTGCAAAATTAGCCTGACGAAAATTATATCTAGTATTAGAATTTGATGGAAAATTACGTTTGGGTAGTTAATATTGATAGATTGATATAAAGATATAGCGCAGGATGGTAAGGATCTTCTTGCACCAAAGGATTATATTCACGAGTAATTTCAAATGAAAAATTAGTGTTAGAAAAAATCAAATCAAGTAATCTACCATTGCAGTTAACATTTTGATTGTATTGTATTGATTTGAGACAACATGCAATTTTACAACCTAACTCAATACATTTAAGTCCGCAAAAAGAATTGCTTTCGAGTACCTAATAAATAAAAACAACAATTTAATATACTTAGTTAGTTTGCTATCAAGATCCCCAAGACTTTTTATTGCCAGCTTATTTAGTGAAAAAAAAAATATAGCACAAACGTAAGAAGCTAAAAAGATCATGGTTCCTCAGAGCCAAAACGTTGTATTGTAAATCTAATTTATTACAGAAAGTTATTTTAAATTAAAAAAATATCCACACATTTTTTTCATATCAAGATACTGTGTAAAAAAGCCGAAAACATCGGCTTTGCCGTTTCTTCGCGTATTTTCGGAAGCCTTTGAAATTTGCTTTCGCCAAACACTAGACGGGCTATAGATAGCGGCTGTCTGGTCAGTTTCCCAAATCATGGACATCATCGGGTCGAAAAAACGACAACTTTTCAGTATACTCAATAAATTGTTCGAATCTACGTCAATCCGCATCTTGAGTCGCGACGAAGAGCTGACACAGACAACGGCCGGCCGGCGCGGGCTGTAATCACGTTGTGTCGCCACTTGTGGCTGGTGGTTGCCCCTAGTTACCATATCGATTGCGATAAAACGCACTTAGCGGATGCGTCCGATGCGACATATGTACGCCCCAAAACGGACAGGAATGATTAAAGACCGTCGTCTTCGGTTTTCCTTATACATGGGATTATGAGATCAGCTGATATGCTGTCGTGCCATGCATGGATTGCTCGTCCAAGTCGGATGATAACAAGAAAATGGATATTGAAGAGAGGGGTTTAATAGCATAGTAGCTAGTAGAAGGACTGAGCAAATGGAAACAAGAAAATAAATGAAGACAATCTGTCAAAATTTAAAAGTTCACAATAGATTACCGAAGTAGAGAAAAAAGGTCTTCGGAAAACCCTCACTCTCTTAAACTTAGTCTCGTTCGACAGAATCCTTTATTAAACTTGTCTTTTGACATACTGTTGAAACTGCACAATCCTACAGCCAATTTTAAACGAATTACACCATGATGAACTACATAATGGATAGTTCCAACAGCTCATACTGCGAATGAAACAATAAGGTTTCTTGAGGAATTTTACGACAACCGTTTAACAACTAGAAATCTGTGGCCCCCACGTTCATCTGACCTAACTTCTTTGGATTTCTTTTTGTTTGGTTTTTTAAAGAAGGAAATATACAGAAAGTTGATTTTAAAAATAAAAATATCCTGTAATACCATAAATCGTTATCTTTTTCAGTGTCTTAGTTTAAACAATTGTTAAGTGTAACTTCAGATTTATTTTTTATTTGCGAACGAAATTTAAATTATACAGGGTATTCCACGTAACTGGTTCATTAAAAGTTTATGATATTCTATCACTTACTTATATTTGACATTTTGGCACCATTATCTGTTCGCTTGGAACTATAAATGTAAAATACCTTAACCAAAATATCACTTCCGGCTGACCGGAAATGGATGTCAACTTCCTTATTTTAAATAGAATGATATAATTTTTTATTCATTTTTGGATTCTACAACTATAAATACGTCAGTTTTCATTAGCTATTGCTATAGATACATGTTGCCGTTTTTGAGTTATTTAAGTTTTTCTTTTTTTTTAGTCATAATCATTGCCTGATTCAGAAATTAATATCTCGGTTAATACTGCAAGTAGAGACTCCAAATTTGCTATGTTATGAATGTAGATATAACTCTAAGAAACGGTAAGCACACTTTATATTCTAACATACAGGCTGTTCAAAACTTAGGAACAAAGTGACCTATTTTCAAATGCAAAAAACTCATTTTTGTTAAATAGAACACCCTGTATTTGAATTCGGAATTAAGAAGTAAATATCGTCCCTTATCACTTTATATCAGCAGTCCCTATACCTATCTTTAATAGATTTTGAGATATGAACGACTTTTTGTTAAACAGACTAAGTAGCCCTATGTTTGCGTGTTTGTAGCTGGCTCTGAATGGGATTAATGTCAAATTCATTGACTCACCAAAAGTGTTTATGTATATCATTGTAATTATACTTTCGTATAACGCAATATTAATAGAAATGACTATTCGAACAGACATTCTTGTATGGTTATTCAAAAATAATACATGAATTTAACGTGAATCCATTTCAGAGACAGCTACAAACATTTAAAGATAGGGCTACTTAGTCTGTTTAACAAAAAGTCGCTCATATTTCAAAATCTATTAAAGATAGGTATAGGGAATGCTCATATAAAGTGATAGGGGATGATATTTACTTCCTAATTCCGAATTAAAATACAGGGTGTTCTATTTAAAAAAAAATGAGGTTTCCTGCATTTGAAAATATGTCACTTTTTCTCTAGTTTTGAACACCCTGTATGTTAGAATGTAAAGTGTGCTTACCGTTTCTTAGAGTAATATCTACATTCATAACATAGCAAATTTGGAGTCTCTACTTGCGGTATTAACCGAGATATTAATTTCTCAATGATGCAATGATTATGACTAAAAAAAAGAAAAACTTAAATAACTCAAAACGCAACATGTAGCTATAGGAATAGCTAATGAAAATGACGTATTTATAGTTGTAGAATCCAAAAATGAATAAAAAATTATATCATTCTATTTAAAATAACAAAGTTGACATACATCCAATCGAACAGATACTGGTGCCAAAATCTCAAATATAGGTAAATAATAGAACATCATAAACTTTTAATGAACCAGTTATGTGGAATACCCTGTATACAGAAAGTTGATTTTAAAAATACAATATTCTGTAATACCATAAATTGTTATCTTATTTCAGTGTCTTAGTTTAAAGAATTGTCAAGTTTAACTTCAGATCAGTTTTTTATTTGCGAACGAAATTTAAATTATATATTACACGTTTTTACACGTCAATATTTTCATATGTCAATATAATGAGAGGTTATGTTGATTAATATTCCTACACCTATGTTTGTTCGTTTGTTCTACCACGACCTTGACGCGCTTCGATCTTTGTTGCTCTCAGTGTATATTCTCTTAAACAATCTAGTTTTTAATATCTTCGTTATTTTACAACCTCTGCGGGTTTCAGTAATTCCAACACTGCAAATTCCACGGACGTATTTAATCTAAGCAAAAGAAAAACTCGACCACTACCTCAGATAATCTAGATCCCTTTATCTCCCATTCGTTCAACCGTAAACTCCTCTCTATGGCGGCCCGAAGATTTATTCTAACTTTCCCGATACTCCGAGCACACCCCCGCACAACCTTACTCCCATCAGTATGCAGATGTACTTAAAAAGAAATCGAATTTTTCTTATTTCATCCGGGAAACTCACCGCGGGCTTCCATAAAGCGCGCCGCTAAAATTGATAAATCCCCGATATTTATATAAGATAGAACGTACAACATATACGAAAGGCGGTATTTAGATAGCGTTTTTTTCCCATAAATCGTAGTATTGCTAGCTATACTAACCCGATATCCAGGTTCCGTTGAATCTGGAGGGCTGCGGTAGCTTGAGAAATATGTCTTCTAGGGAAGGTTTGCGCCCTCGCACTCGAGGACCTTCTTCGGGCGGAGATACCAGCACTATACTGAACACTATGAGTCCTAGAACGGCTACGATGACTAGCAAAGCGATGAAGATGCCTCGCCAATTTCTTTCATTCGGTGAACTTACTACCAATTCCTGTAAAGAACAAGAATACGACAGTTAGGTTTACAGTAAAGGTTTTAGCGTTACTTTATTCCATATAACGTATATAGTGTAAATAACATGTATGTTATTTTATAACGTACACTTATCGGATACAGCATACCACTTCAGACTGAAATAACGTAATGCTGTGTACTGATTGTAATAATGAAAATGCAAAATGAATATTAAAAATGAAAAATTAAATTAGCTAGCTCAACGGATAAAATTTTTAAAAGCGCAAAAGAACAAATAATCGCAGAGTTATCCTCGTGAATTAAAACATGAATCTAACCACGACAAGTAAATTGTGGGTGAAAGAAATCAGACTTTCTTAATTACCCCAAAAATTGAAAAGATTTAATTTAAAATAGAACAACAGAATTTTAACTCAACAACGTTAATTAACAATTAGAATTTATTATAAAAAAAAAGAATTAAGTACAAATTTGCAGAAAAAAAAACCGTGAACAGAGGGTTCTGGCCTAAATCTAAAAACTGCACGTGATTCTAAATTACAATAGGACAATGCTATTTTCTATATCAAAGCAAAAGATTAATTAGCTCAGGAAGATAATTCTTTTTTTTTTAAATACTCCACGTGGTTTCAAATTAACACAAACTAAATTCGTAGAACACTAGAAATTATACAAAAATGAAAACTAATAGCAAGAACAATGCTTCTATTCACCCAGCCGAGGTGATTGATAATTTAAAACAAAACAGCAAAATGGAAAAACGGAAAAATTAATTCTTTAAAATACAGGGTTTTCCACGGAACTGGCTGGTTAGAAGTTTTCCGGTTTAACGAAATTCCTCAGTCTTAAAAAATTGGGGTTTGCAACAATTTGGCACTTACATTCTTTCTAAATGGAACACCCAATTTTATTAGATATATTAGCCGAAAATAAATTCCTATAATTACCGTAAATTCTCTATAAGTTCATCCTGCATTCTCAGTGAATGTAAAATAAATTTAAAGTGTCCAGGTTAAAATAAGCTCCTTCAATATTTTTCATTATCTAATTCATAAGTTCCATAATAATATGCATTTATCTGAACACGCGACGTGTAACAAACAATGATTATAACAATAATACTTACTAATAATAATAAATTGTTGTGATGTTAATGTCATGGCCCACCAGATAGAAATTATTCGGCCATTTGAAAGCGGTAATAAACAAAACGAGTAATTCAAAAGAAAACTACTGAAGATGGGTATAGGGAATGCTACAGCAAATCGGCATAGAATTTAATTGTACATCTAAAAATAGAAAAATGTACAGGGTGTTCTATTTGAAAAAATTAAGTTTTGCAACATTCAAAATTCTTGGATATGTCACTAATTTTTAAACACCCTGTATAATGTCACTGAATTTTTTTCTACGTTTTAGTAAAACAATGTTAGTACTTGTTGATTTCGAAGTCGGAGATTTCTGACACTTAAATCAAGTGAGAATTAATCAATTACATACAACAATGTAAATGTCTAAATTTTAACAAAAATCGTAATATCTTAGAAACAGTTGCAGATAGGTATAAGATAAATTTAAGGTAAATTCAAAAATATAATAATATATAGGGTGTTTCATTTAAAATAACAAAGTTCGTGGCGACTTCCGGTTAACCGGAAGTGCAAAAAAGGTGAAAATATTTTAGAAAGAAAGTAAGTGCCAAATTGTTGCAAACCCCAATTTTTTAAAACTGAGGAATTTCGTTAAACCGGCCAATTCCGTTACAATGAGTAAATTACAACTAAAATCTATCTTCCTGCACGAAAATAATAAATGATCTTATATCTATAATGTGCACACATCAATATAATAACAATTATTATAAAGCGAATTCCTTGATGGACAGAATAAAACAAATAACGCGAATCAATTTACGATGTAAAAATGTAATAGAAAATGGCTGCAAAGAATTTAAAAATACATGTACTCACACTAGCGTCTACCAAGGAACTGCCTGATACAATCTTTACCGCTGCGTACAACGCAAACGCACAATTCACCGATAAAAACAAATAGAAAAGGCGCTAGCAACATGAGCAAATAAAAGATATCTAAATCGACTGAAATTAATATAAAAAAAAAACTGAACACTTAACTAAATAAATTAAACAATTAACTCTTTACCTAAAATTATACAAACTAAAATTATTATTATGAAAATTTCTCGATAGAATGATGCAGCAGTTTTAAGCAATACAAATATGCAACACAAAATACACTCGCAAAACATGGGCTGCAAACCACATCAGTAAATACGTTATATTTGTTGATAACGTACACGTTATTAATAACGTAAATGATACAACGTAAGGGGGAACACAAACACATAATAAGTATTGTAATTAATGTATCGCGCAACGTAATAGGACATGGATTTCGCCCACAGCACGGTATATTTTATTAAAAGTATTTATTTGAACAAAACAGTCGTTTGTTTACTCTAACACTCTTGTTTGTTTGAATACACAGTCAGCAAAAACTGTATGACATGGTTAAATATTTAGTAAAAAAAAAAAAAATACATCCGCGCTCATTCAAAGTATTGACGCGTGCGACAAAACAGTTTAGTCCGACAAGGTCGACATACCGTGACATAATGTATGTGCCCATTGTACAACATCGTTCACCAAAGCACATCGTTCATCAAACTCACGAAAACACAAAAGCCCGGCATGGCTAATATATATGTGGGGTTGCGACGCTAGCGTTAATAAGAACTCGATTATTCTGTGTACGGCAACAGCGCTTGTCAATATTTATTGTTGTCGCGGAATTGTTCCAACGTCAATCACGTTTCAAATTCTCTCCTAACAGTTTCAGTTCGGGCGCTATTGTTCGGGCGCCATGTCTATTTCGAACTAAGCGAAAGGGAAGGTCTATTATTCATCGCGTCGTCGAAGTTAATATCTTTAATATATTGTACGCTGTAAGTGTATAACAGACTTAATTTGGAAGTAAACGATATTAGGTTAATGCTGAAATTGTTAATTAAAATTTGTTAGAGTTTTGAGTGACTTAAACTACCAATTCTCGTTGAATTGACATAGACAAATGTTTACTGTTGTCAACAAAGTACACGTTCTTAAAGATACACGGAAAAAACAGGTTTACAATATTTTTTATTAGAAATATTATATTAAGGTCAAATATAATTTCATGTTAATCCTAGCATACCATTTTTCTGAGGCAAATATAATTTTATATTAAACTTTTATGTTACCTAAACTACATGCTATATATGAAATTTGAATATCCGAAGACACTAAATTAACAACATATTTTATTAGAAAATAATTATTTGAATTAAATAAGTAAACCTTGTAGCTTTTAGTTTACGATTTATTAAGTCTAAATAAAATAAACATTTTTTTTCCGGATAATACAATAAAAACTGGGGAAAAAGAAATTATATGATTTTTATATCTATGGATAACTTACCAATATTCGGTCAAATAGAAGAAATTTTCTCTTATAATAATCAGATCTACTTTGTTTATAAACAATTCGAAAGCTTGTCATATAACGAACACTTTCAGTCATACAAAATTAGAGAAACATCAATTTTTGGATGTATAGTACAAGAAGATTTACACTATGTTTATTCAGTAGTTTCTTGTGTATTATCAGATGCATGTCAATATGCAACACTAAGATATGACTACTTTTAGTTATTTAAAATTCTCGTAAGATTTACTTAAATTTATTGTTCTGTTATTATAAAAATTCTTGAATTAATATTTAATAATAGGTTACTTTTATAGAGTGATTTTTGGTTTTATTTGCCTTACAATTAATTGTAGGAGTAGAACCCTTTTGAAACATAAACATGCTTTCGTTTAATTCAGGTAGTACGGAACTTATTGTAAGTACCTTAGACCTGTATGTATGAACACATATGGGCCTATGGTGTTTCTGGCGTTATCAGCTGATTTTATTTTAAAGGATCAGGCGCAATTCGTAGATTTCCGGATAGGAACGATGAGAACCTACATTCTTTTCTATATATGACTTAACGCCTAAAACTTCAAAGTAAAATAATTTGATGGCGCTAGAAACATTATAAGACCAAAGTATGTACCTATAGGTCCAGGGTATAACACGTTCTTCCCTGTACATACAGCAACACAAATTTTATTCAAATGCAATATATTATATACAAAAATTAAATAAATCACAGAACAAAGCTAAATAAAAAGTATATTTGGAATAAACGAATTTATTTCTAAATACTACAATTATTTTTATTTAATAATAAATAATAATTTTTGAGCTATAAATATATAATACTTTTGGTTTACATAAAAATTCTATTTACTATAAATGTAATCTATATTAAAAGTGATAACTATACATTCTTAATTTTCATTAGCAAAAGTGTCATTTCAACAATATTTCATAATTAACTATTAATATATTATCTATTTAAAACAAACACTATTTATTTTTTAAATTTAATAATTATTTTTGTTTTCGTAAATATATAAACTTAATATATTTTTTTATTTATGCTTAATATATTATAGTCCTATCTTCTATTTTAATAAACAATATGTTGTATTGCAATATATTTATATTTGATTTTACAATATACTTTTCTCTGTGTATATAATAATTGCAATATTCTTTTTAATAGTGACAAGATTGCCGGGTGAATGGCACGAAGAGTTTCTCCTACTATGAGTTTATATAATAATATCGGACTTCTCTTTTGTTAAAATAATAAATTGATTTGACAATGATAGCAGAATAATTTAAACTTGTAACTGTAAATTATTAATATTAAACTTGAATGGAAAGAACATTAATATTTTTCATTTATTCTAGTATCATTGTCAAATAAATCCCATTCAAATAGGATTTATTAATTTAAAGCAAGGGTTTTTTTTTTTGGGAATAGAATTTACATTATTTTTATTTATTTCTTCTTTCTTTCTATAAAACTTATATTTTGATTTATTATTACTGCATTATGAGCGCCTTTGTTTTCTATTTTTGCGTATTCCTTTTGTTTTTGACGTTATCCTATAAGTGTTTTTATATTTACTTTTTCGGGAATAAACGTTTTATTTATTTATTTATTCATTAATCAATAAATTGATTATTTAATGTATTGTTTTAAATGTTGTATTATCTGCTTTTATATCAATAAAGACAGTATGTATACCAATTACATGTACAATTTATTGTTCATTAATAAGATAATAACATTAAAGAAATATTGAAACTCTCATGTAAGTTCACTTACACTGATAAACCCATTTGGTTGACTCAACCAAATTTTAGTTGTATTGACTAAAATCTTTATTTAAATATGAGCAAACAAATATATTGTCGGGCGAAGCAAATAATTTTGTTAATAAAATTTGTTTGTTTTAACAATATCTTTAATAGAATTAAACAAATAAAATATTTTGCTCAAATAAAAAGTTTTATTGGGTCAAATGTATGTAATACCTAAAATAACTAATTATTTGATTGAAATAATGAGATATATACGTTTAGTTCAAATATTTTTTTTTAAATTGATCAAATGGATTATTTACTTCAAACAATAAATTTTATTGACTCGAATAGAAATAACTCAGTAGAATTTTGCGTACAGTAAAGCTGGATTGTTGATTCAAGGAATGAAAGATCCTTGATTTTGAGAAGTTTCGATCTCATTAATTTATTTTGTTCTGTATGTGACGTTTGCAAATTCTCCTTTGTCAGTATATAATGTTCTTCCGGTAAACACACCAAATACTTTTTATAACCGTGTTTGAGTGATATAGGAGAAGCGCCATCTTTCCAACAATGGCTGTAACACATATACCTATTTAACGTAACTGGGTGGGTAGAAAACTTAGCCATAATAATAATACTTAGATCACAGAACCTGTTTACAAAAGTGTGGGCTAGGTTCAGAAAAAGAGGAATTTGAACATAATAATTACATTAAATTAACTGCAATTGTGATTAGCGTAATTCTTATTTCTTAATAATATTCATTTTGTTAATTGAAGAGTACTTATTGTTTAAGTGAAATTAAAGGGTTTGTTAAATTAATAAATTAGAAGTAACCAAATAATATGATCGGTTTTTATACCAATTATTTTCTTAATTTTCGCAATATCTCTAAAATAAACGAGATTTTATTAGTTTGAGGGTTTGTTTGTGGATTTCATTAATGACAATACGTAAATCTCAAGGTATGTTGGCAGTTGGCGGATATAATTATTACAACCATGTCGACAGGCCGATGCCCGTCTTAACATTAGCTTTTTTTGTGTCAAAAACAGCAATTCGTAAATTTTGAGGTATGTTCAATTATTACAGTTATGTATACAGGGTTGGGATAAAGTATGGAACCAAGCAAATAACTTTAAAACGAAGAGGATGATGTTGATGAAACTTTGCAAATAAATGTCACGAAATATAATACATCTAATTTCGATTTTGTTGTTGTGACTGTACTTCCGGTTCAACCGGAAGTTCTCTTAATTTTTTTTTATTTAAATGGAACACCCTGTATATTTTTGCAAATTATAATAGACCTTGTTTTTGCGAATTCGACCATACTGGTTTTAGCACCGTTATCTGTAAATAATGAAGAGATAGAACACTCCACATTTACTGAACAATTAATTTTATTTATCTTAAATTATTAACAAAATGGTAGTCATCTTATAAACGTACTCATTTAAAATGTTCAAAATGCTGGCCGTTTACTTCCTGACAATATGCAAGTCTTCTACGAAATTCCTGAGTTACCTTTTCCAAAACTTCTCTACGGATTAAATCACATTCGTCGACTATTCTTTGCCTCAACTCCTGCAAAGTAGTTGATCGCCTAACGTAAACACGAGATTTGAGAAAACCCCACAGATAAAATCTAATGGACTAAGGTCGGAGAGCGTGCAGACCACTCTATGAATCCTCTACGTTCAATCCATCGATTTGGGAAAATAGCATCCAAAAAGTTCCTAACTCGCCTGTTATAGTGGGAGGGGCTTCATCCTGTTAAAACCAAAACTTTGAGGCAATTCCCCATTGTGGTTGAAGTGCAGGAATAATGTGGTTTCTCAGTAGATCCAAATACTTTTCCCCACTTAAGTTTCCTTCTATAAAAAATGGGCCTATAAGCCTGTTTTCAACATTGCTATCCAGACATTCAGCTTTTGAGAATGTTGAGTATGGGCTTCATGGATCCAGTGAGGATTCTCATTGGACCAGTACTGGATTATGCGATTGACTGTTCCATTCAAACAGAAAGTTGCTTCGTCAGAAAATACCATACTAGTTGCAAAATGTTCGTCTGCATTACAAATTTCCATCATTCTTTCGCAAACTCCAGGCGTCGATCAAAATCATCATTCTGACAGTTCTTGAAGTAGGTGTATTTTATACGGATGGAACTTTTCTCTGTTCAAAATTTCCTACAGAACGACGACTTATGCCATGGTTTAGTGCTAAAGTTGTAGTAGAAGTTTGAGGTGATTCTTCTAATTCAATAGCAAGTTTTTCCCTAACAACTGCGTTAGTTCGGTCTGTGGTCTGCCTGTTTTTGGTGGACTTTTTAACCGTTGCAGTCATACTTAAACGTTTTAGTGTTTTAGTGACAACTGAACGTGTTATAGGAGTTCTTTCGGGATAACAAATCATTAAAAAGGTGACACACTTCTTCATGAGTTCTAACGATCGCCAAACCCGATCATCATTAAAATTTCAATACGCTCTCTTTCATTTAAATGCACCATTTTCATCCGTACAATTAGTAATTTGATGGGCGTCAATTAAATAAACTTGACAGTTTGTCAACAGTTACCTACTAGATGATAATACCTTTTATTTGTTTGTTGCTGGGCAAAGCTTCGGGTTGTGACCGACATCTATGGACTTATTGTATCATGCCCGCTGACATTTTGCCGAACTAATTATCTCTCCATTATTTACAAATTTGGTGCTAAAATCAGTATGGTCGAATTCGCAAAAACAAGGTGTATTATAATCTGCAAAAATATACAGGGTGTTCCATTTAAATAAAAAAAAATAGAGGAAACTTCCGGTTGAACCGGAAGTACAGTCACAACAACAAAATCAACATCAGATGTATTATATTTCCTTACACTTATGTGCAAAGTTTCGTCAACATCATCCTCTCCGTTTTAAAGTTATTTGCTTGGTTCCATACTTTATCCCAACCCTGTATATGTATTTATTAGATCCATTATTCAATATAAAATATTACATTGGATACGGTATAACTAACTATAAAATAGATAAAGAAAAAGAAGAAAAATTTAACGCATTAAAAGAATGATGCATTGTAAATACGTATATATTTCCAGGTTAACCAACGACACTCAAATAAAATGAAAAACTCTTTAATAGAATACACAAAATTTTTTCTAAAAGGAGATTTTTTACTCTGAATTTGAGTAAGTGAGCCATCTGACATGCTTTATACTCCTCCGACAAAGCATTCTAACAGTTAGGAGAAACAGATGCTACCCGGTATTTTGTAGATGAAATGCAATAATTATTTATTTCGTGTATAGTGAGAGTGTACGCCACAATGCATTATAAATTTGGATTTATTTGCATAAATAAGCGGCACAAGTTCCAAAACAAAAATGTCTTGCAAAGTGATCCAAACTCCCAAAACAACCGTCTACAAGAAACATTTATTTATTTATTTACCATAGATCACAATTGACATCAGTTTCGTCAAAAACAAAAAAAAAAACAATAACATAATTTCAGTTGAGATTAGCAACCTCATTGTCAACACTTTACACAACATTTACAACATATAATACTATAAACATATATGTACTATGTACGTCTAGTGCTTAACATCATGCCTAATGCCCGCTATGCAACGTACTATCCTCTTCTGCGCTCAAAAAACATCACCAGCGTGCTCAGACGAATCCCACAAACAAATAGCGTACAATAAACGTGAATAGACAACAGCGTAATAGAATTTGAGAATAGACTCTCGCCCAATCGTTATTAGCATACATTGATAATATAATAATATACATTGATTTGTTAATTTCTTACTGTAAAAAGCTTGCAATCTTTGCAAATTTGTTCGAGTTAACAAAATACCGATGTTGTTTCAACAATATGAAAGTAATTGAACCAATGCAAGATTTTTACAAAGTTGAACTATACAATTGTGTTAAGATCATACTACACTAAGTAATTTGTTTGAATATATTAAACTTTCTAACGAAATATTTTGTTTCAGTCAATAGTGTACATTTTTTGCATAGATTTGAAACAACAAAAGGCACGCTTGTTTCAAAGAAAATATGCTTAACAAAATATTTTTGGTTAGTTTAAATATATGGTTTTTCAGTGTACTTAAAAATTTACATTAACACTTAAATACTTATCCAGTAGTTAATAGAAAAGGACTTTGAATTTCCCGTTTTTACTATATGTTAAATCATGCCCATCAAGATACCCAACTTACATTTAGCAAGAATCATTTTTTGCGTGTCATCAACAAACATCAGTACCTTTAACCTCAGCGCTAAGAAAATGCGGGCATTTAAATTTAAACATGAAACAGGCACCTCTCTGATTCTTGTGTTAATATATCATCCAAAGATGTTTCTTCGAAAAATAGCGACAATTTTATGAATTTATTTTCTGAGTAAACATTGTCTGCATGGACCCCTAGTCACCTCAATTGGTTTCATTTACTTAACGTAGCGAATCCGATATCAAAGATTAGATTACTTTATATGTTTAGAAACCAGAAGGAAATAGTACATATATAGAATAATTTACATTATGAATAATTAATTTATTCTGTGTAGTATAAATTTTTATCTTTCCTTTTATAAATTAAATATTTTTCTATTAATCTATAATTCTTGGTGGTTGCGCAAACCTGTAAACCATAGAAGAAACCGTCACTGCCTCAGGTAAATATTGAAAAGTAGTAATCTAAGATACAAACTTTATGAAACATCAAACAGATCTAAAAAGGTATTCTACTAAGATATGCAAGTCAATTCTTTTTGTGGCAAACATCTTTCAATTTTCCGTTTGAAATCGATAACATTTTAAAAAAGTCTGCGATCACATTTCTTTTAAATTCTAAACTAAAACCGTTTTCTCAACAATCAACAATGATTCAATCAGAAATAATATTTCGGAAAATACCCTGCCAGCCAATTGCGAAAACGCACTTAATTTATTGATTTACACGGCAAACGAACATCTGAAAGGGGGATATTTCAAGCTTAAACAAGTTAAACACGTAAACAAGGCTCACTCGGACCGATACACACATATAAGTGTACCCGGCTATAACGATCGCTTAATTAAAGGACAACAAAGCACTATATAGGATAGGAAATAACAAGTAGCCTGCGAGTCGGGATTTCCTTATTGCGCTGCGCTATGTAGCAGCTACACCGATTCTCTTAGTTCTCTAGCTTAATAAGTGCCACAGAATGTCGCACCTGTTTTACAACAGGCAGTGACAACAAACGAGACGAAAATTCAATTAAGGAAGTCGAGAGAGCTCGCCTGGCTTTTGTTCTCCAAGTTTGTTTATTTCGAGGTGATGAGCCGTGAATGCGGTAGAGGGCGCTAATTCTATGCTCACGGCTGTATTGGGGGGAGGGAAGAAAAAGTTATATCAAAACCCAATTTTGATTTATATAACTCGATTTAATTAAAAAACAAAAAACCAATGAATAATGAGGATCGAAATGAGTTTTTCCTTTTTCTAAAAAGATAATTAGTTTTTTGTTATTCGATGAAAATGTCAGGAAATTCAACATAAATCTCTTCTTTAGGACTTGTTCAGTCATGTTTTAGTGTAGGAAAGAATAAAAAACATGTATTAAATTTCAATTTAAAAATGGTATACACGCGATCCCACGATTTATCGGCGTTATGAAACGTGCCTTTTCTTCGTTTTCGAACGGGCTAAATATAAAATTCGTGTATGTCGTTGAGAGAGTACGGATTCTCCTGAAGGAAAATGTCTATATATGTAGATACATCGTTATATCGGTTTGCCCTAGGCACGAAAAGGGAAGAAAGATTCGTACTTACGAAGCCAATGTTACATATAATACAAATTTTACGAAAATACAGGGTTGGGATAAAGTTTGGAATCAAGCAAATATCTTAAAAATGGAACCCTTGATATTGATAAACCTTTTCAGATAAGTGACGCATAATACAGCTAATTTTTATTTTATTGTTGTTGCAGTACTTCAGCCGATAGCACCTTCAATATACAGGGTGTATCAGATATAGAGGTAAATATAATAATATGTAGCAGCTGTAATCATATACAATCAAAAAATCTAAATGTACAGGGGATCTATCTGTAAGCACTAACGAGAAAAAAAATATTTTTATAAATGCCGTGGGCTAGAGCCGCACCTGTACCCAATCTAAATGCTGTCCCGAGTATACCCTCACATACCACTATCATTCAGCCAATACCGCTGTTAGTTTTGTGTGGATCGCCGCTTGGAGTGCAAGCCACTTCGAACATTTTATTTAAATTCTTCCCGTCTCGAAAAAACGATCCTTTTCAGGGCCATCATAATTTCATATAAAGAAAATCGAAGCTTGATGCATCGGCAAAAGCGCGGGAATGTATAGATTCATTTTCGCGCCACATCATAGTAAAAAGGCGTGTTTGCAAATTTTCTGTATCTACATTTATTTCTGTGTAATTCGATTCAATTCATTTCGCGTTATATGATTAAATAAATTCAAAAGAAATAACTCAGGTTCATGTGGTACCGTTTATTAACAACTAACTCTCGATTCGACAAAGCGAAAGAAAAATATTTACGTTTTTTGTAACTATTAAAATCGCATATCCAGTGAAACTCGAACGTCTTATCAGGATATTAAAAATAATACTTTGTAGACTTACGTAGAATGCTCTTAACAAATAAGGAATGTTTATTTTATAAAAAGAAGAAATTTAAAATGCCTCAGTTTTGCTATTTTTACAAGGGCCTTTATTTATTCAGAATGACGTTAAATGAACTTACGGCATACCATTAAGAATAATACTAAATGAGTGCAATGTATTTATACATAATACCACGTTTAGCGGGTGCTTAACATGACGTTTCCTTGCATCAGGCCCGGACTAAAGAATTTTTGGCTCTAAATTTTTTTTATTCTTTAATGATGAAATCCGAATTGGGCGGGTTTGTGCTTTATAGGCCGTGTAGTTAACACCCAAGCAAAATTTACTTTTATATTTGATACACCCTGTATACTGGATGAGCTTTTAATCTTGAGACAACCGAATATCTCTAAAACACTGCATCAAATCAAAAAAAGAATCTTAATAAGATTTGTTATAATATAGGGGGCTCACTGAATGGTGCCGAACTCGATCCCCCACCTCACTCCCCCAGAGTGAGAGGGGGGACAACTTTGAAATCTTAAATGAGATTCCCCATTTTGTATTGCAGATTCGGATTCTACGCCATCAAGTATGCAGTTTTTGTTCGAAACTTTTTTTCGATTCGTAACAGATTGCGCTATAATCGCAAAAAATATGATTGTGAACGTCCAGAAAAAATACACAAGAAAGAGAAGCAAGCAAACATGATTTTGTGTTTTTTTTTATTTTAACATTAAATAACATATTAAGTATCTGTTGTTGGCAATAAAATGTGGATATGCATACACATATATGCAATAAAATATAAGAATGTTATTTGTAACTACTTAAATTTGATTTATCCATCCTCAAAGTTTGCAGAATATATAGCTTTTATTAAATCAAAATTGAGCCAAAAATAATTTTACTGCTATGCTACGGATTTCAATACCTCGTAATGTTATATTCAATAGTGTTACATACTATTAAAAGAAAGTTTGGGATGAAACTAATAGCTATTTGCGTCAAAGTATACAATGTGTAAAGAATAAATAAAGAGGAGTGCCATTAAATGTTAACGATACTAGATGTGAACTATATACAAATTCGTCAAGAGATTTTTTACCCAAGCAAAGCGTGTATGTACAAAAATTATTATACGTTTGCATCTAGAAGATATTGTTTTCCCTTGAAAGGATATATTGATCACCTACACATTAAGATTTTTAGATCATATACGGTATGTTCCGAAAAGTTTTATCCATATCTCAATTCTCTTTTTGATATTATGAGTGAAAACAAATCTTGTGTTTCAGTTATATCTACGGAAAAAATCGATATTTTATAAATTTAAATTCTAAACGTTTACAATGAATATATATATTATAATATGAATTTGAAAAATATACAGCTACATTTGGATAAGGTAAGTTATAATAAGGAGGAATGGGTTTTTGATAAGTTAGAAATAACGATTCTGTCATTAACGCTGTTATTATCTCTATTTTTGAAATTAAAAGTGTGATTAAAATTATTTTCATGTTTTTTAACGCTGTTTAATTTATTGATGATTTATGCCCTTGTACAGGATGAGCCAAATTCGACACTTTTAATAGAGAACTTATATTTCTAAAGGAATTACACAAAATCTGACCTATGCTTCTTAGGTCAGATTTTTGTATCAAATGTGATATAGGTATCATGTTAAAGGTAATTTTATGTGCTTTTGAATAGTGTAAAAATATATAGGGTGTTCCATATAAAAATAATCTTGATAATATCTCAAAAAATACGAGTTAAAAATAACAAAAAAATTGAGTTTTAAATTCTGCGTCAAAAAGTGCCCTAATAAAGTTCTTATATAAATCAAAGCATTTTCACAAATTAAAAAGTTACAAGGGCTTTTAAAGTTTGCATATTATACAAAAAACGAAACGCTCTGTATCTCTTATACTATGAAAGATATAAAAATACGGATTTCACTAATCGATTTCTCTTTAAAATCGAGCTCCAGAAGCATAGGTCAGATTTTGTCTAATTCCTTTAGAAATATAAGTTCCCTATTAAAAGTATCGAATTTGGCCTACCCTGTACCTAATCTATTTTTTAGGTACTATTTTGTTTGACTAATATAATTACTATTGCAGTTGTTACAAGAGATGTTAATTCCCTTAATTTTAACCTGATAAAGGGTCTTTGCGATTACTAATTATCAGACTACCGACCTCTCTTACAGTCGACATCAAAATTGCGTAGAATAGTATACTAATATATGCTCAATAGACTTTGATAGTAAATAGAATTCATGTGTGAGTGTTTTTTTCTACCTGAATGGATTGTTTAGATTATTACATCCATTGTGGAAAATCTCCAACATTTTCTACTGATATATCTTAAAATTATAATAATATTTCTACAATAACAAAATTTTTACCCTGCAATGCGATTGTGTTGAGAGGGGTGATATTCCTCTATAATGCGTATTGCCTACGTATTAGATAAAAATAAATTAAAAATGATGTAACGTGAGAAAACAAAAAACAAAACAACACATTAAAACGTATGTAATTTATAAAATCTCACAATATCGCAGGTAAACGAACGAAAAACACAAAATGGCCCGAATGCCAGCCAAGGACGCACTTTTAATTTAATTTTAATTAATTTAACTGTTTTGAAGAATTTTCTCTTATTGCACCCACAAAATTCTTTTTTCCACACATCATTCTTACATAGAAAACAAACATTTGACGTTTTATTGCCCGATGATGGTTTGAAAAACCGAAACATGTCACAATAAAGATAATAAAATAAAAAAGGATTGGAACACGAATTTGCCTTTGTTTTAATTTCAATATCAACATACATTACACCAATCTCCTGGGACACTATAGACTAAAAAAATATTATTTTGGCATTTTACACCATTCATTTCCAGTCAAACAATTTATTTAAAAATAGAAAGTGGAAAATTTAAAAATTTTCCATTACATTGAGGCCATATATTGTGAATGGTAATAAACTTAAATTTTAACTTATTTATTTTCATGTTTATATTAGTTAAAGCTCTAACATATTTCAATATAGTTTATAATTAAATTTTTATGTGTTCTCTTATTTTTTAAAAACAAGGTGTTATTCGTAAATAAATAAATTCATTTACTGTCTCTCAGTCACGTAAAACAAACATGGTCATTTCGTATATAAAATAAAATCTATTTTGACGTCTCCAAAATATTATTGAAAGGATCGAAAGCATTTCTCCAGGAAAATACATGCCCTAGAAACCTGTTTACAATAAGATATATCCTGCTGATGTTTTCATACAGTTGCGTAGATATTTTCAACAGGAACTATGAGGAAAATCGGAACATAACAATCGAATATTGAAAAGAAAAACAGATATTTACCTCGACGTAGGAATAGGGAGCGACAATTTTAACTCTGCTGACGGTGCCTTTTGTCACCGTCTTGAGGTTGCTTGCTGCTGTCGTAGTTTCCGTCTTCAGGTTGTTTTGTTCCGTGGCCATGGCAGTTTTGTTTTCAATTTTTACTTTTACCTTACATTTATGGTTTAAGGTTTAAAGCTTCTGTACGCTAATTATTGAGCTGATCTACTGAGATATATTTATTTCATTCGAATAAAAAAAACTACTGGCTGTGTTAGATTTATTTATTTATTTATTTATTGTTTTTGAATTAAATTGTAGGCTGATAACATTTTGATTTTGCGACAAATCTATGAGGATTTTAAGTAGTAACTTTGTATTAATTTATCCTGATTAAGATATAGGATTCCGTTACCTTTTCATATAAAATTTATTTTTTTATTTCAATTTCGTTTTATTTCATTACATCTTTTGTTTTATTTTATTAATTTTCATTGGCGACATTTCTTTTTACTTTATTGCACTAAATCATAACGGACTATTCTCATACTAAGTTCTGATTTGTAAGAAGTCCACTTTGTTTATTGTGTGTATATATTTCGCGGATGGTACGAGAAAGATTTCGTTCGCGAGCGCGCAATCTTCTCCCTTCGACAGCGCGTGCTAGACTGACTACTGCTTAGATAGCCGATAACATCCGTCCGCCATGTGAAAAGCTCTACCGATAAAAGCACGGTTCACACGGTGAAAAGCGACCCCTTTTTCGGGCAGAACGTATCGCGGGGATGCCTCAACTGTCAGCGCTTTCTCTGTTGGCGCGTGATTCGAATACAGATACGGTAGCTCTAGATCTACGAATAACGACCACTTCCTTAAATATACAGTACTGCTCACGTTGCCACGTAGATGCCATCCTTTCAAAACTTTCCTGATGATTAGAGTAACAAATTCTTTAGTAAGATTGACGACACTGGGCTACTTTCAAATTGTACTTAAATTATGACATTAGAAACAGTATACAGGGTGTATCAAATAAAAAAATAAATTTTGCTTGGGTGTGAATTACACGACATATAAAGCACAAACCCGCCGAAACCGGATTTCATCATTAAAAAATATAAAAAAAAGTAAAATTTACAGCCAAAAATTCTTTAGTCCGGGCCAGATGCAAGGAAACATCATGTTAAGCACCCGCTAAACGTGGTATTATGTATAAATACATTGCACTCACTTAGTATTATTCTTAATGGTATGCCGTAAGTTCATTTAACGTAATTCTGAATAAATAAAGGCCCTTGTAAAAATAGCGAAACTGAGGCATTTTAAATTTCTTCTTTTTACAAAATAAACATTCCTTATTTGTTAAGAGCATTCTACGTAAGTCTACGAAGTATTATGTTTAATATCCTGATAAGACGTTCGAGTTTCACCGGATATGCGACTTCAGTAGTTACAAAAAACGTAAATATTTTTCTTTTGTCGAATCGAGAGTTAATTGTTAATAAACTATACCACATGAATCTGAGTTATTTCTTTTGGATTTATTTAATCAAATAACGCAAAATGAATTGAATCGAATTACACAGAAATAAATGTAGATACATAAAATTTGCAAACACGTCTTTTTATTATGATGCCGCGCGAAAATGAATCTATACATTCCCGCGATTTTGCCGATGCATCAAGCTTCGATTTTCTTTATATGAAATCATGATGGTCCTGAAAAGGATCGTTTTTTCGAGACAGGAAGAATTTAAATAAAATGTTCGAAGTGGCTTGCACTCCAAGCGGCGATCCACACAAAACTAACAGCGCTATTGGCTGAATGATAGTGGTATGTGGGGGGTATACTCGGGACAGCATTTAGGTTGGGCGCAGGTGCGGCTCTAGCCCACGGTATTTACAAAATTTTTTTTTTCTCGTTAATGCTTACAGATAGACCCCCTGTGCATTAAGACTTTTTGATGGTATATGATTACAGCTGCTACATATTATTATATTTACCTCTATATCTGATACACCCTGTATATTAGAGCTAAATATTTATCTATAAAATATATTCTTAAAAAGTCGGCTTCAGCTAGAGCTACACAGAAAAAAAAAATGTTATAAATTTTCAAACAATTATAAAGTTTTGCACAACAAGTTGTTGAACATACAGCAAAATCAGTACTAAATAGTGCCTTTTGTTTTCATTAAACTGCCAAAGTGTTAGAAATAAGATCAATGACTTAGAAATTTCCTTAAATATGTATAATCTCCTCATAGAATGTTTAAGCGAGACTTGGCTCAAAACTTTTGAAATTCATTCATTTGGAGTTAATCAATATAAATTAGTGAGTGACTTCTGTAAAAGTATAAGTAGAGGCGATGATTGTGGCATTTGGTGTCGGATTAATATTAACACTACAACTGAAGTAGATGTCTCAGAATTCTGTATTGAGAAAGATATTGAAATATGTGGAGCTAGGGTGGATATTATAATGGTCGGCCGTTGATTGTTTTCAGTATATGCAGGTCGCTTGATGGTGAATTCGAAATATTTCTTATTAAATATATCTATGGTTTTAGAAAAATACTTCGATGTCAATACTACAAGAGTAATAAATTTCTATATAGGGGAAGGTGGAGCAAGATGGGAACATTAAGCTTTAGAACACTGCATCAGGATTGCAAATTGATATACAAGGTTCTAAATACGCTTGTTGTAATCTTTAAACATTTATCTGCTGATGGATGAATTTACAATTTTTCGATGGGTACTCTTGATGTTGTGAGAAAATTTTGAAAAAAAATGTGTAAATACACCATCTTGCCCCACCATGGGGGCAAGATGGGGTGGCAAGGGTTCTAGGTGAGTTAAGAATGAGTCGTACCATAAATCTAGGTAATAGGTAAAAAAAAATAGATTCTTAAAAACATGCAGGAACAAAGCTTAAACTCTTTAAAGCGGAACTACTTAAAAGAAAAAAAAATACAATAACGATAAGAATATTAAACTTAATCTTCACAATTGAGATAATAGAAGACGAACTCATCCACGTTATTCGCACAGCCTCCATGTACCCAACCTCGCCATCCATGGCATTGTATCAATACTTCCCCTTCCAATACTAACATTGAGCGTCATCTTCCTCAACAGAAGAACTTGATTACTTCCTTGACGTTTTCTAAAAATCTATCTCTTTGCTTTCCTTACAAATTGCTGATCTTCTGTTTTCTTCTTTGACATTTTTTTTTCCTTTAACTCTCCCTCAGCACTTCTAGTTGCCTTAGGCATACTCCAGACTTCTATTTTCTTGTAGCAGTCTTTTATACGTAGTGCTTGTAAGGATTGTTGTCTTTCTCTTGTTACGCTTTGATTGAACCTGTACTTTATTCCTAACATGAGAAATCGGCATTATGTCTTCGAGAAAGTATAATGGCATATCCAGGCATAACGGACCAGACTGAAGAGTGAGATAGTGATGTGCCCATGTTGCCCCATACCAATAGCCCCATCTTCCCTCTTTGGGACATTTTCTGGTTATGTTGTAATAACATATTAAATATTTGAAATAAACAAATAACGCACTATAGAAAATACATGCAATACATGTCAATTAATAAGCACAAAAAAGTATAGTTGTAAATAATTTACTTATGCTTGCGACACTGGCCGTTGAACCACACCATCAAAATAATAACGAAATTCTGGAAATTGCAAAGTTCACGCACAAACAGCAATAAGTTTGTTATTATCTCCAGTAAAGTTTCCTACATTACAACAAACATAAAACAGCACTGGTCAATATTAGAACTGCTATTATTTGACAGATGCTTACTGCCGTTTTGTAGATAAGACGATGTTCCCATCATGCCTCGTGGCCCCATCTTGCCCCACCCTCCCCTATATATATTTACATATGTTTGTAAATACGTTCTTGAAGCATATGTTGCTACTTTGAAAGTAACACGTTCAAGACACCAAAAAGGATTATTGATTGTAGGAAAACTCCGAAATGCAACCTGATGTCAATAAAATTAAACAGGTATATTAGTAGCGTTCTTTTTTACCAGAAATCTCAAATAGTCAAATAATAAATAATTAAGAACGTATTGATATATAAGATAAAATGTAAGCCGTATTCTTTTTACCGTCTGACTTAACTTGTCTTAGTTTTGTGAGTTAAGCTACGAGCTACTCATTATGAATGACCAAACCAGACGACTAACTGCAATTATAAGAGGGTAGCTCGTAGCTTAACTCACAAAACTAAGACAAGCTAAGTCAGACGGTAAAAAGAATACAGCTAATAGTATATCATCAAAATCTGCCGAATGTTTAATTTTTGTAATTCAGATTGATGTAGAAGTTGGTACCATCAATAAACCATTGGCGTTAGCCATAACAGATATTTTAAGACATCTATTTTCCAAGTTTCTTTGTTCATTTGTAACTGTAAATGTTTGTTTATAAAGTGCTGCTACTTTAGTTAGATTATCTATAAGTAAAACATTATTCCGATCGTCAGTAACAGTTAAATAGTGGATATCACTACTTCCAGCTTGTTAATTTATTTATTTATTATTATTTATGAGAATTCAAAACTAATTGTCGAAGAATCTGTGAAAGACTGGACCATTTTTATTTCTAATCTATCCTTTCCTGAAACACTAACTCAGATACAGAGTCGAAACGGGTTATATTAAGTAAATATACCCATCTCTACGGGGTATTTACCTAATACTAAATACTCCCATCTCTGTCCTAATCAAGTAATCAAATAATAAATTAATTAGTCCCTGTGCGGCTAATTGAAAATCATCCCCCATTGCTTTCGCTCTATCTAATGACCATCTCGTTATTGTACGCCATGTCCATAGCACGGAATCTCGCGATAAAGCCTAATCCATTTAAGTAATTAACTTAAATCCGGTGACGAAAAGGGAGAGATTTTATATTTTTAGCTCTTTGATCGTTTCATTTCCGTGAGGGCGCGAAAGAATAGCGCATTTCATTGTTCGCGCATTCGCTTTTTGTTACAAAACCTTGGATTTATTATGTCGGTCAATCATACAATTGTGAGCCGACAGCGCTTGACAAGGTACGGGTGTGGTAGTACTGCTGCGTGTTCGTATAATATACCCCGATTTATAATTGCGAAACACTGCGTAGGCTTTCACGGCCGGTATAACTATAACTAACAGTTTCTTGTGGGTTTCGCCGTGTGTCAAAACTTTCGCTCGACGTTCAACTGAACTTCAGTTATCCTGAAGAAGAAGCTGTTAGTTATATAATTGCGAAAATTAAGGAACAAGAATTGGAGGTAGTCGTGAAAGAGATTTGTTGTCAATGACTTTGTTTAAATTGACGTTAGAAGAAATAAGATAAAAGAGTAACAGAAGCTATTGATACCTCGCATATGCTGATGATGTGTATTTTAACGAAAAAGGATTGGGACATATTACAATGCACAAACGCAGAAATGACTGGACTTCGATTTAAATTCAGGAAAACCAAACTTATGAATTGACGAAAAAATGTGAACTCAAAATTGGTTTGAATGTAAACATCAAAAATTTATGTTAATGCACCCCATAAAATTTTAGTCTAGGGCAGCATAGTATTCAACCAATCCAAAGAGATCTACTGCCTACTTTTAAAACTTTATTGGAAGCCTTAGAACGATTTTTTAGTGGACTCTAGTCACTAGAATTCACAATAAAATTTAATAAAACTATTATGAAGTACTGGGAGTTTTATTACTATTTCTATTTTACTATAAAATTATCCACTGCATAATGTGAACACAGCATAGCATCAAACAATCTACAGGAAAGTTTATAATAAGCATTCGCAATTATCAAAATAATACTTTCGCTTCTTTGATAACAAACAAGCTGTTAGTTTTGGTTAATTATTCAGTTTCTTTGATTAATTTCAATTCTTTCTGTATCGATTCAGTTCATATGTAACACTAATAGTTTCCACCCTATAAATATGTTGATTTAAATAAAGGTAAGATTCAGTCAGGCCCGCGGCCAGCCACCTGAACGCCCGCGTCCAAAACCAACTAAGTCGCCCCCATCGTCTTCTTTTTCTCTAAGTAGGGTTGCTCGAAAGGAGTTTTATGTTTGTTACCTATATGAATGTCATAACAAAGATTTTTACAGTTTATTGTACGGTATTTATGCATTGCATAACCGTTAAATTAATTAATTAATGAAGCATATGTGTTTAAAATAAGCAGTTACTTTTTGATTACGTTTTCTATTTTTTTAAATTGTTCTTTTATTTTTAACCACACAACACAACCTAATACAACAAATACGGTTCGAAAAGTTGCAATGGTTGAATGGAAGTAATTATATCATTTTGGTTGTGAGATGTGCACGTGGCATTTAGATGAAATGGAAGATGTTTACTTTAAAGAAATTGAATAAGATCCCTATGTATAAAGATACAATAACAAAAAAAAAAAATTGGCTATAGATTAAACAACAAGAAGATATATCTCAATATAGCTAGTTATATGCAGTTATAAGATAAAATTGCCCGTATTGAGTCATTTTTCGGTGGATGTGGCTTTGTTTACAAATGAAAAGAGTAAATATTTTATAATTGAATTTCTTTATCTTTAATTTTAATCAATTAATTTTATGACAAAGTAAAAGCCATAAAAATGTTCGTCTGCATATAAGCAAGTGGTTCAATTTGCGAAACTAGTTACAATGTGAACCATTTTTTCTTCAATTAATAGTATTAACCAACCTAGCTAAATCGTCGAAAACAGTAATAAAAAGTAGTTGTGATTCAAATTTAAGGACAACCTTACCCTACATATGTATGTAGTAATTCAGATAGTTCGTCTACTGCGTTTAAAAATATAAAAATGAGCTTTTGGCATAAGGAAGTAAATTATTGTTCATACTTATTTTCTATACTATAAAACAACAAATTGTTTCTTCTCAATTCGTCTTCACCAGGCATACCTTTAATTTGTATCTTTTAGAGAATGGCATACAAAATTTATAATGACGGACCTTGAATATTTAAGTGTGAGAACCATTACTAAAAATTACTTGAAGATGTTTAATTAATAGCAAGCCCTTAGGTATAGAAACGTCCATATGTAATCATAATGATGTATGCTAGAAACAACACCGCACGATCTGCGTTGAGTATCTAAAACGAATTATCGTCTTAAATTTATTGGCACGAAATGGGATTTCTGAGGATGTTTGCATATTATTTATATAAACAACTAAAAGTATGTTTATTAAACTCGGTGTGCACGCGTTGAAAGGGCTAACATAAACGTTTTAATAATTACTACCATAAGCAAAATTGTACGCACTGAAAATACGCATGCAATAAATGTAATAACATTTATGATGGTATACTGATTATTGGTGTATTTGCCGCCCCTCAGAATGTGCCGCCCGCGTGCGGCCCTGGATTCAGTTTTATGATATTGTTACCTTAACTTGACTATTCACACACATGAAAAAAAATCTATTATCAATCTGAATATTTTTATTTATTCAGAAATCGAAACTTAATATATTTAAATGAACTAAATCTTCCGTATATAATATATCATCAATCAAAAAGTGACGCCAAGTAAAACGTGTTGCTGTGAACTGATTGTCCAAGCATACAAGTTTAAAGAAATTAAAAATGACAAAATTAATCCAGCTAGCTCAGCAAAAATGAAATTAAAAGGGCGCCAGAGATTCTTACATCTCAGAGTAATTTTTATTTTTAAAAATTAATAGTGGGCGTTTGCAAAATTGACTTTCTTTAAAATCCCCAAAAATTGAAATGGCTGATTCAAAAATAAAAGAAACTGTGATTTTAAAATGATATTTACAATCATTAACATTTATTATAAAAGAAAAAAAAAAAAACATTTAATTAACAACAATAGGGGAAAAAACCTAAGTACAGAAGGTATTGGATTAAAATAACCCCTTCGTGAATTTACAATTAAAAAGGACAATGCAAATACTTTAGCAAACAAAATGGTGAATTCGTTCTAGAAGGAATTTCATATACCACAAAAAATCCACGTAGTTTCAAAAATTCAAAGCAAACTAAAATTTAATTCAAATAACGTAAAGAAACAACCAAAATCAAAAATGAAATTTAAAACAAGCTCACAGCTTCACTTCACCTACCCCGAGGTGATAAAATAAAATTAATTTGATAACTACAAAAAAAAAAAAACGGAAAATTTAAACTCTAAACGCGATTACTTCTAAAACGAATATTATTAAAAAAGCCTTACATGTATATTGTGCACAACTATCTAACACTAATTAAACGAATTACTAGATGGACGATATTAAAAATTCAACCCAACGAACTACATCTTAAAATGAAAAAGGATTACCAGAAACGGTAACCAAAAACAATAAAACAAGACCATACACGCGCTCGTCTATCTGGTAACTGCTCGGGCCTCTAAGGTAACACTCGCATATATATGAAATTTACATCTGTGAACGATGACGGCGCAACGCATCGCAAAGAAAAAACTAGCAAATAAACTATACAATACTGGTACACGCAAAATGTACAAATAAATGAAATTAACTATACACAACTGAACAAATAAAATGATACAAACAATTAAATCAAAATTCTTAGCAAAATAAACAAACAAAAGAATTGTGGAAACTCTATCATTGTTTTGACAAGGCTGATATGGAATAAATAAAAATACACATTTCTCTTTCCGAAATCCGGGGTGCCAGACCATAGCAGTGTGTATATGCAAAACCCCCTAAACCCCCTTAAGAAAGAGGGAACCAATGACAGATAGGTTTAAGCACAATAAATGGTGAGGTAAAATTCAAATGTTTCAATATTATAGTAATTTCAATTTGATATTTCATGTTTTCCGTACAAAACATTTAATAATTTTATATAATAATTCATTACCTATACCAAACATATAAGGGATTTTAATTTGAATCTACAGACTTTCTCAGTATGATTGCATAGATTTAGAAAATACATAGATACATTTTTGGGATTTTAATCATAAAATAATCATTTTTCAAATTCCTAGTTTCTATTTTATTTATTTGCTACAGTTGATGTAGTATTTTCAAAAATTAATTTGAGACAGAACTTGAGACATTCAATTACAGAAGAATCCTAGTTTCGTACAAAAAAAAAAACTAAATATTTTGATCTTCAAACTGTCCGAAACCTCTCAAAGGTCATTTTAGCTACTTTACCCCATTAGTTATTTAAAAATAGTTTATATTTATTAATCATTTTAATCATACAATCGCATTAGTTAAATAAATTCGCGCGATCATAATTCTTTGTATAACAACACTTGGGGCGCGTACCGTAATTAACAAATAGCAACCAAATTCTCGGTTTTGTGTCCCGAATATAGCAGATTCCTGAAAATTATGATATTTACGGAACGCGGTTGCTGAAGTTTGGTTATTTTAGTTGTCACCAAAACAACCTCGCTCATTTTACGATATTCTATCCCCTCCACTGCGGAAACATATACTGTGCATAAACCAACCTACTTTATCTATGCATAAAACGTGGTCAATCAAAGCGCGTCGCATCCATTAAAACCACATGGACGATGGTGGTTATCTTTAAAAGTGGTACAAAACAAAAAAAAACTTAACATACTTGACATCAACCAAAGTGTCCCGTAAATTTTCTGAAATAATCGGCAATCACTACACAGAGAAAAATAAAGTAGTCATAATAGCTAATTGCAATTAGATAACCTAACAGTTGCTGAATCATCTGGATATTTAGCTTATTTATATATACATTTTCGATGTATTAACTTTTTTAAATTAGGTGATGTATAAATAGTTAATTTAAATAAAAGAAAATTTAAAGTGACTAAACTTTAGTTATTATACGATGAACTAATAACTTGTATTCAGAACTTCTACTACTATAGATATTTTATCCATATTATAGTTAGACAGTCCGCCTACAAAATAGAAGGATTGTCCATATAACCCGAAAAATGTTCGGAAAGACACTGTGTTTGGATAAATCAACTAAAGTAAAGAGATAAAACAAAAAAAATCTGTCTTTGTGGTTTCTAAATTGTTAGGTGTATTTACTTTTTGCGTGCGCACGCAGGAACTTACTCTGCACTATCCTTCCCAAATTCAGTGTTTACTGCGTTGTTAAAGTTAGTGGCTCTTGTTAATTTTGAAGAAAAGTATTCATGGTAAAAGTACATAATGATATCAGCAGCTTATTACAAGATTGGACTATACCATTTAATAGAAGATCTTGAAAATAAGTGACAAGGTAAGCAGCTGAAAATTAAAATAAATCTAAATGAACTGATTTTTAAAGAAAAAGTTGGAGGCAGAAGGAAATATTTAACCATCGATGACCGTATATGACTTCTGGTATGGTTCTTGATCACGTGAATCAATCAGATAACTCCAATCTTTTGTATGATTGGTTCACGTGATCAAGAACCGTACGAAAACTGCGTGTTGGAACTGGCCTACAGCATACTAATTTTACTGTTTTAGAGAGTTTGGTTGCTGATATACATTTTAAGACTTGCTCTTGTTATTAAATTATATTATAATTGTGAAATCTACATTGCCACCAATACCTAAAGGCTTTCATTGAAGAGTGACAGAAATGTAATCAGAATTATAATTGCTAAATTCTGGCTTAACAGCGATGTTTTATTGACATTCAACTTGTGTGAAGAGACAGAAGATGAAATTAAGAAGTTATCTCTTACTAAAGTGAGGTAAGATATATATGGTGAACTTTTTTCATAATAGTATAAGTAACACAACGAAATTAAGAATATTGTAACTGGTGACGCTATAAAAGCTGATATAAGTATCCACCCGTTAGTTTAATTGAACCTTTTTTATGCGAAACACTTGAATAAATTTATATTTAATGGCTTTATGTCTTTTATTTATTTTTAGTATTTAGGTATCACACATTATCATACATTCATTAATATAAGCTGTATTATGCATCTGTGCTTACAGATAATATTATAGGCGTTACAGATATGCATAGAATCTCATCATTAGTGTTATCCCAATGAAGTAATTTTAACTAATATAATCCATAAAATAAATATATATAGCAAAGTAATCTACCAGGTGATACACCTAATCCTCTAGTTTTAGAAGTTTTGTTTGTGTAACCGAATCAGTCAGAGAGAATAGTAAATATAGCTAAATAAATTTGTAAAACACATATCTGAAATAGCTAAAGAGTCGAATTATAATAAATAAAATGACTACTTTTTTATATAAAATTTGTAAAAGATGCTGTTTATTTGACTATCCTTGTAGACAAGTCAAGCAGCAACAATATTAGCAAAAACAATCAATTGTAAATAGATATTTAACAATTTTAATTGTTCAGCTAATTTTCGACTAAATAAATTAGGTATTACATCTAATCTTTGTTTAGTTTTACCACATTATTTTTCTCTGTGTAATAACCGCAAATAAATCGCAACTAACCATTTGGTTACAATTTTATATTTACGGTACGCGCCCTTGTTAGGTTGTTTTTATGCGTGTACGTTCTCGCATCCAACATTAGTTGATAACAAAATTTCGATTAAATAACCGGGCAAGGCGTAACAGCCGAATTAAATGCCGCTTTAAATCAGGGTAGAACAGAAGCGCCAAGACCACTTCATTAATTATACGGGGCGCGCAGAGGCTTCGTTGGCCCCTTAAAATATTACTTCAATTATGTCAAGGCTTAAAAATCGTATGCCGGACCGAGGCGAGAGTTTACAAAGCGCCCGCGGGGTCGGATGAAAATTACGGCGGGACATATTTTTCGCGGGATACATCGGGATGATTATTTCTCGGCGAGTAGTAATTTCGAGGGATCGCAATGGAGCTTGAAATCGCGTGAAAAATGCGAAGATTTAAAAATTTGCAGCCAGGACTTTCCTTTTTTTGCCAAAGTACTTTTAATTAATTTTCAAACAATATGGTTGATGGGTTTAAATATTGAAAAATGTCTCTGAAAGATCTTCTAATTTACGACACCGTTTAAGACTTAATTGAACGAAATATTAACATTGATATCTAACAGAAATAAAAAAAATTCCGACATCTTTCGAAAGTCATTTAAATTAAAATTATTTACGAGAAGAATCTGAAAATGACATCGAGTTAGAAATTTCCATCATACAGTAGCGTCCTCTATGAGCAGTTTTATTATCTATATGATCTTCAATCTAAAGAAGTGGCGCCATCTGCTGACGCACTAGGAACCCCAGTGACCAACTGTATTTATTTCATATTTTATAAATATTTAAAAAATATTAAATCTTTCTTGAATATTAGTTATATTAATATATATGCATAAAATATATTAATAGAATAATATTAGGAAAACATTAAAAAATATATATGTTATGTAGCATTAATAATATTTTATTGCAAATGTTTTCTCAATATATTTTTCATAACGCTGCAGGAATATTTTGCTTTGTATTTCTGTAAATATTTACTTCATATAAAAAAAAAGATTGAGTTTTTGCTTTTGTACATTTGGTGCGTAGGACGAATAATATAAAATGGGTAAAATATGCATACATATTAAGTAGGTATGTACCTATTTAAAATGATAGTTTAAAAGAAAAAATTAGATAATATATATCTAATATGATTTAATTAGTATCTAAGTTGAGCGCTGTAACTTTTCTATTAATATATCTGCGTTTTGTATTATATTATTTGTAATATTTGTAAGTTGCGAACGTCAACACAACACCTCTATTCATTACGGTGCCGGTGTTATATGATTTAGTATTGTTTATGCGTCTATGGATTAAGTACATAGAATGCATACGCGCACGTGCGTATCACCAACGTTTTCATTCGTTTGTCCGTTACATGTTATAGTTTATAATAGTATACGATTGGGGCAGATTAGAGTTAACTGTGTAATTAATTGTTGCGGGGTGTGTTTTAGTTTTTGTGGTGACTACGAGGTAAGCAAAACTTTGAACATGTCATGGCATTTATAAGATATTGGAATGCTCAATATCGCTATGTACAGAAATCGTTTAATAATATAATTGTAGGAATTTTATGCATCATATATGTACTGCATCTACCAGATAAATTGCTAGTTGATTTGCTTAAGAGATTCATCGGTAGATAAGTGTCATAACCTCAAATAGAGGTTAGAATACGTTGTGTTGTTTTATTGTTTGTACGTAGAATGTTTTCAAATATTATGAAATAAAGTAAAATAACTATCGTAAGTATTAGAATGTAGCTACCACTCCATTATTGTAAATGCTCCAAATGTATTAGTAGGTGGTTGATAATGTTGTACGATGTTTTATTCATGGTATGATCTAATACAATTGGTATTTTTTAGAGGCCACCAAGAAACGCCATGAGAGCGCCACTACCGAAGATATGAAAAAAGCCATAAGGTTGTACCTAGCACCAGCCAAGGCTAGACTTAAAAATGAGTATTTTTCATTTTTATTGGCTTATTCAAATAAAATGATAATAAATACGTTTGTTTTTTATTTAGAACACTTCAATTAAAAATAGCGATTAATTTGATAAACCTTCAGTATGCCTTAAAGATGCAGAATTATTGATTATAACTTGTATGGTGAGTGTGAAAAACAAGTTCTTGCCTTTTAGACAACTCTATGTATGTTTCAACTTTTCGTTATCGACGTTATACATTCTAAATAACCAAGAACAATTTTAGTTCATTTTGATAAATTAAATAGAATGCATAAAAAATCTGAATTTTCATATAAATATTTTACAAATAGTTTAGAAAAAATATAACGCTTACATTAATTTTAAAATATGGAATAAATATTTTAATTGACTATTTTATCTATATTTAGAAAAAAATATGAAAAATATATTCAAAAACCTCTCACGAAAAATATTTATAAAATATATTTTTAAAAATATCTATATAATATTTCTGGCTGTTAGGGAAATTCAAATTCAAAATTTAAAAATAGGCGCGCTACCATACTCTATTTAAATAAAATATTTCTGATAACTTGTATACCTTTAAACTTGTATACTTCTTTAGATACTAAAGAAAGTGACTATAAAAAGAAAATATATTTGGTTCACTTACTCTCACTTATCAGATATTTAAGGCATTAGTCGGGATTATTTAAATTGTTTTTCCATTAGCCACTACCAACTGAGTATAATTTCTTCGTTTCAATATAAAAACTACCTTTAGTCCATTTAGTTTTTTTTTTGTTGTTTTTCAATCGCGTCATAATTTATAGAACATAAGTATTTAAAAAAAGCTAAAAATATCCTCCCAAACCCTGTTTATAATAAAGATATTGCCTAGAGCGCGCATTTTTCATATATATTCTTATAAACCTATTGCGAACGAACGATTGTTTATAGAGAACCGACTGATCAAAGTCATCTCAGTGCTAATTAAAATGTCTAATCGAAGTGTTGACATGCATAGGGCCAGAAAAAAGCTATATACAATCTCGAAGTTGTGCCGGATGAGGTCTGAGCCGTCTCGCTAGGAAACTTCAAATATGACGATAAACACATTTCATACACTCTTATTTTATCGAGCTAAATCAAAAATTTATAGATAAATATATACATATATGAAAAGGAAATGACATAATAATAAAATAATATAATATAAAAGTGATTCACAAGAGGAAAAATAAATATTATTTACATGTCGAAAATAAAATTCGCGTTTTACCTTTGCAGCGCCCTCTTGTACATGATAGTCAAACACTCATGTGACGCTCTGTGCAGATATCTTCATGGTCGAGGCGCTCCTATAGTTTATCTCTTTACTCATAGAGGGCGCGCGTTCCATTTGAATTTTATCTGAAGTTGAAATGCTTTATCATTTTAATTAGACATTTTGTCTGGTTTTGAAGTACGGCAAAATTGAATCTTAGAAGAAAATCTTATTAGAAATTTAGTATTCATAATTCAAATGCTTCGTTTGTGAGAATGAGATTTCTTATAATAATTTTAATTGGAATATCGTAGAGATCATTTTAACCATTTTAATGATATAAATAAAGATATTAATCTAAAATAGACTACTGATAGGAACTGGTTTTATTTTTAACTGGAGAATCAATAGAGAAAGTCGTTATGCTCTTGTATTATTATTGCAGGCTATAAATAAATAAACTACATACATATAAATTTATCTGCGCGTTTGACGGATACAAGCAGCAATTTATATAGATGTTATGCATTCGCTACGTATACATAAACATAGTAAATTATATAAATCCAATAAAGTCTTTGACAAGCGTGATATGATATATGATATATAGGTAATAAGCTGAAAAGTTGATTGGATTTTATTTCGGACCATAAAATAGGAAATAATAAAATTAATATGGCACTCAATACTTCCCCCGATGTATATTCACAATAAAAATCGCTTGAAATACGATCGGCATGCAGTTGTCATGCACGACAATTTTTAGTAGAATGAATTCTTTCAGTTTTACGGATTCTACCACAAAACTACACATTCCATTTTCTCAATCCGCAGTTTTCGAGTATCTGCAATCGAGTGTAAAAAAAAAAAAATAGACGAGGGCAGTTGTTTGTAATGTTTTTTTATGAAAAAAGTGTCATCTCACTACAATAGCACTTTTTTTAAAAACTTAATAAGCTGTCGATGTTGGAATTTATTTTAAAACTTCTGTAAAAAAACAATATCTCCATCAATAGTGGATAAAACCAAATTTAAAGTTATCGCAGATTCAAATAATAAGGAAGTTGGTGTGGGCGTTCAAAATTATAATAGTCAAAAAAAAGAAAAAAAAACATGTTCTTAGCAATGTTTGTAATATTGCTTTATATAATGAGCTGAAACACTAATTGTGCATCTAAGCTAAAGTCGTTCAGCGTCCCGCGGTGTTTTGAAAAAGTCCCTTTTTTAATAAAATATTTGTTTGACACTATGATTTACGGATTTCGCGCCCAAAGAAATGAGATATTGCATTTTGTTGTTGTTCTTGTAAACTTGAATAAAACATGCATTTCTTTAAACTAACTGTGGGTGTATGTGTATTTTAATATTATTGATGTAATGTATTTTTCACGCAACTTTTTATTTATTTATTTAAATGTTTATGCCCTAATACATATTCTATATTTGAGAATATGTTAATTTTGTGTTCTTTGATAGTAAACTACATTGTTAATAGATTTCACTATTAGGTAACAATCTCGAGAATTTTCTTAGATCTCTTAATGTGTCACAAGAAGAAATTGTGATATTAACAAAATGATATATGACACAAAATAGCTTTTCTTTCAATAATAAAATGTACTATCAGATGTTTGGTACGGCATGAATAATCCTTTATGCCACTTTTTGACCAATCTTTTCATGAATCATTTTGAGACAAAAATGAAACAAAGCACGGTTTCATTCCCTAAAAGCTCTAGTATCATGTTGATGATATGTTCGCGATAATAAATAAAGATCTCAACAATGAAGAATTTAGTTTTCTTAAATAAACGGCACTCTTCCATAAAATTCACCTTTGAGTTAGAAAATAATGAAATCCAACAATCCAAGCAGATCGGATTGTAAGTATATCTCTGTTGCCAGACATTTTTTCCAGACATACAGGACATACTTTTTCTGTTAAAGGTGTAAAACTTCTTAAACATACACGGAAAAATCAATTTGTTCAGGACAACGAAATAATTTCAAACAATTTTTATCACAAAAATTTAGTTAATCCAACAAAATACTTAGTTATTTCAAATAAATGAAGGGTTAAATGAATAAATAATTTAATTGAATTAACCAAATACTTGTTTGCCCATATTCAACTAATTATTTAGTTAACTTAAACAAAATTTGGTATCATCAAATAAATCGGTTTTTCAGTGTAGCACAAGTAGTAATCTAAATATGTTAGAGGCTATTTAAAAAAAAAATGTAAAGATGATTTAATTAATACAGACTTGACTCCCATTAAACAATAATATTTTATTAAAATGTAGGCACAGATTACTACATATACTGGAACGTACTGATGTTTTTATTTTTATTTGTGTTTTTCTATTTATACTCTCTTTCCTACACACTGAGTTGTATTTGCTTGTTGACTAGTTTTATTTCCGTCTAGACCGATGATGCGTGCAATGCAGGCGAAATGTTAACACATACGATTAGAATAAAAGAACTTTATTGTGAAAAATAAAGTGACCCTTTTTAATTTCTTAATTATTATAGACTAATACAGGGTACTGTGAGAGTAGTACGTATTAATTATTTACTATTCTGCACTTACAAAAATTTCCCGAAAGTATGTTATACTCGATCTTAAATACTATTGTAAGATAAGGTGTGCGACGACAATTCTTTTTTTCCTTTTTCATTAATTTTTTATTATTAAATTATTATAAAATTTGACTTAGGTTATCTATGTCATTTTTATTGATGATTGAATTTTTATTGTTTTTTTTATATGCCACATCTCTTTAAACAGTCTTTTACAATAATTATTTTCTATATCTAAATTCTTTGTTTCATTAAAATCGGAATTATGATTATTATTCAGTGCGTGTTTCACCAAAGCATAATGCTCCAAGCTTCAGTAACGCACCTAGAACAGCTTAAACAATTCTTGGAACATCTTACACAGTTTCTATAACAACTTAAGCTGCTCCTGGAACAATCTAAACAGTTCCTGGAATTGCTTGAGCAACTTCTGCCTCTGTTTAAACAACTCCTGAAACAGTTTAAACAGCTCTTAGAACAGCGGAGCTGTTCAAAGCTATTCTGAGAGCTGTTTAAGCTATTCCAGGAGTTGTTTAAGCTGTTTTAGAAGTAGTTCAAGTTGTTCCAAGAAACAGGCAGTAGCCGTTTAAAATGTTCCAGATGTTATTTAAATTATTTTCGAAGCTATTTAACTGTTGCAGGAACTATTTACGCTGTTACAGGACCTGTTTAAGCTGTTTTAGACACAGATGATAAATCAATCACGCTGTATACACTAAGTAATAAATAATAAAACTAATGTATGGCTTAATTAATACTTAATTAAATTAATTAAGAAATGTTTAATAATGAAATGTCAAACGTCAAATGATTAGTGTAATTGGTTGCCTACTCACCAGTCACTAAGGAATTTTTTTTTAGAACTATAAAAATGTATGTGTAGTGAACAAAAAAGAACTCGGTATGTTCTTTTTTGTTCACTACACATACATTTTTATAGTTCTAAAAAAAAATTCCTTAGTGACTGGTGAGTAGGCAACCAATTACACTAATCATTTGACGTTTTGTGTGTGAACAAAAAAGAACTCGGTATGTTCTTTTTTGTTCACTACACATACATTTTTATAGTTCTAAAAAAAAATTCCTTAGTGACTGGTGAGTAGGCAACCAATTACACTAATCATTTGACGTTTGACATTTCATTATTAAACATTTCTTAATTAATTTCATTAAGTATTAATTAAGCCATACACAATAACAACAAAACTACATGAGAGTGTAAAATGTAAGTGAGAAATAAAAAAAGAGGATATGTATAAAATAAAAAAAAAGTTTCAATACACAAGGAAGGTATACAATATTGACCAAATTAAACATAAGCATATCTTAAAATATAAAAATGGTCGAATGGTGGTAATTTTTTTAGTAATACTGCTAAAGAATTAGATAGGTTACTCGTTTGTAATGTACAAGCGGAAATAGGATAAAAAGATATCGTTGAGAATAGTTACCTCTTGTCGCTGGTCCTTTTTACCCACTCCGTGACCGGTACCAGTACTTTGAACTGTGTTCATTCTTCTTCTGGAGAGACATCAAAGTTGGCCTTCCAGTTTTTTTAAAGCATTCGGTGACTGGAGGATGTATCTAAAACCCTTCGAGTACCACACGGATGTATGTATGTATATACAAAAGTATTCTCTTCCATGCATATCGCATTGGTATGATATATGGGATTAATTATTTTATTTACGTTGCGAACGCTGGTTATTACGTGTGTATACCGGGAATGTAAAAGGGACATTTGACGGACCGTTTGTTTGTATGCATGCGAGGTGCTTCGCTTTGATCTGGTACACAAACACGTAATACGTTTGCTGTCGCGTGTTTTGTACAGAGGCTGTCCGACGCTATTACCTTCCAACGTTGAGAATTTGCGTCAGTCAAATTGGATACACGAATTCAAATTGCAGGTTTGGCGCATTGTGTAGGAATGCGCTTCTATAGTAGATGCATGTGTGAACTATATTGTGTGCATTGAGACTTTGTACTTCGCCAATAAACGCATTTTATGAGCGACGAATCTGGGTTTTAAGCTTAAATTGCGAAATTGCGGAATTAAATGCGAATTTATCTGTTTGAAATGCAAATAAAGCAATGGAAGGATACTTTTACTGCATGCAGAAACAAATATATGTAATGCAATAAGAATATAAACGACAGTTTATATTATTTAGGTGCAATATATTTTTAAAAGTAATTCCTACAGAGGAAATTACTAAAATTGTTCATGACTTCAAACTATATTTTAGGAATATTATTGTAATATAGATTCTAACATAGGGAAAGAGCATAGTATTGTAACTACTGTTAATATACAGTGTGAATCGTTAAGAATGGGATATCTGGAAACTGGAAATAGTAGAGCCTAAAACATACAGAATGTTCAAGTTAATAATTTTATTTCTAAATTTCTCGATAGTTCAGTAAGTTTTCATAGAACCAACGTGAAAATTGGAATTATTACGTTTTTCAGCATGATGAATAGGAATTTGTTATCACTTTTACTGTTGCTCATAGAAGGTGCTAGTTATTCCTTGCCGAATAAGTAAATCGAAGCTTATCTTTTCTGTGTACACACAAAAAAATAATTACTCAATTTGAATATAAGTGCATCACATTGAATATAACATGAGTTCCTATATAAGCAAGAAGATGATGTATTTATATTGAGAATAAAATTTGTTCAGTTTTTCAAACCCATGAATTTGTTAGACGAAACAATTTTTTAGTTCAAATGTAATCAATATACTAAAATCATTATGAACATATAATATTTTCACCACAAGAATAATTATTTTAGATTTGAGTAAATAGATTTTATCAACTGGAAACTATGATATTTATGCCTTAATAATTTATGTACATTTGATAGAAGTATATAAAAGTATTATTTGAAGTATTGCCATTATTTGGTTCCAAAATATAGGTATATTGAACTGATAATAGTTACCTGCTTAATCTAAGCATTTCTATTATTCAAGGGTAATAATTACCTACTAATTTTGTATCTGTAACACCAAAAAGCCCCGGCAGGGGAAAATTAATAAATAAAGAAATATTATGTAATTAAATAAATTTACTGTCCTACTTTATAGTTTTACAATGTTTGGGAGAAGATAGCGTATTGGGGTACTCCAGGAGTGCGCACGGGGATATGTATATATGTTATGCGTATCCGTCGTTGCGATCGGTTTTCTCGGGATACTTCCCACTCAATGCCAGGGCCTGGTATCTAGTCGGCGTTCAATCAGTGCAATAATTTGCTGGTATTACCTACTGAAAACTAATAACTAGTAAATACCTACATATGTTTGTTAATGTACACACCTACCATGTTCATATATTATCGACACAATGGCGCTGACTCTAAATAATATTTCAAAGTTTTTTAAACCAGTAATCCTTTAATATTCGATAACACGTACGTATTTACCTTCGAATATTTTAATGGTAGCATCTGTACATCAGCTCCATTCCACCCCATTCTCTAAGTAGCTGTGAAACGGCTGGGGCATCCATTTAGATTTACTTACACTCACAACCAACAACACTGTTCGCTAGTCAATCAAAAAGTGACGCCAAGTAAAGCGTATGTATATGCAAAACCCCTACACCCCTCTAAAAAAGAGGGAACCAATGACAGATAAGGTTTAGTGCAATAAATGGTGGGGTAAAATTCATTTCAAATGTTTCAATATTATGGTAATTTCAATTTGATATTTCATATTTTCAGTACAAAACATTTAATAATTTTATATAGTAATTCATTATACCAAACGTATAAGGAATTTTATTTTGAATCTACAGACTTTCTCACTATGATTGCATAGATTTATTCCTTACAACAATAACAATGTTCATTTGGAGGAGTATATACTTCAATGCAAATATTTATACTATTTGTTCTAAGAGTATATTGTGTTTTCAGAGAATTTACTCTTATGTTCTAACCAACAAGATTTACTTCATTTAAATATAATATTAAGTTTCGATTTTTGAATAAATAAAAATATTCAGATTGATAATAGATTTTTTGTGTGTATGCAGAATCCCATAAATCGAATAGAAAATTTGAAAGGGCATCCTTTGTTGCGCTCAATCCTCATGTTTGAAGCTCTACTTCTACTACATAATATATAATCTTTGACCTAAAGTATTTTACTTTCAACCGAAAAAAAATATTTCTGTTGCAGTATGCATTTGTTCATTTCTTTTGGAGTTAACCAGCTACAAGGATGAAGGAATATCTCTCACATATTCCAATAAAATTTCATTTTAACAAAATGAGAATGATACTCAGTGTGTGGGTACTGGACAGTATTGAGCATAATTAATTACAAGTTAATTGAATTACGTAATCATTTACAAAATAATTAGTTTGGTAATTAATTGCATTATAACTCAATTACTTTGTGATTGGATCTATTCAATTACTTTTGCAATTCATTACTTGTAATTACAACCGGTGAATTATATTGTAATGGAATTATTTCGTAATTAATAATCGATTACTTTATAATTGAGAGTTTTCAATTAATTTGTAATGAAATTACTATGTAATTGAAAGCGTTTGATTATTACATTGCAATTTAATTATATTTTAATTAGTTATATCTAATTCAACTACAACCTAACAGATTATAATTATTAATTTTTTCTTCTGATAAAAACAAAATTGATGAACGAATTCGGGTTTCGAGCAATGAATATTATTAGTGTTCATTTTTTCCGGAAATTCTTATTCCTTTCTAAATTTGCTGTTATCAAGTATTATTATTATAATTTTGTTAATGTTAATTCAGGCGAGTCGGCTAGTCCCGCTTGTTTGGACTATTGCAAAGGGATGCAAATTTATATTTTTATTATGGAAACATTACATAATTTTAGGGTAATTTCAATACTTTTTTATACGTTTGTTTGTTGAAAAAATTACTCTTTTACTTCAAATTTACTCCCGAAAACGGGCAGACAATGTTGATTTTATTCCGTTTTTTTTTTTTATGTAGAACTAAAACAAATATTATTTCCTGATGGAGTGTAGAAACACACTCTCGTTCAAAAAAAAAAAAAAGCAGGAGAGAGAGAGAGAGAGGGGAAACGAACTGCACCGAATTATTTCCTTTTTATTTCCGCGCGTTTGATTAATCGTAACGCCGGCCGGCGATGAGAAATTGCGTCTGTCTCGGTATTATCCAGCGTCTGTCGCGAAATGATGGCGCGTCATTAATTTTCCGCTACTCTGGCACTGGCTAGTAGTTTGGGAGGCATGGGAAAAAAAGGAGACATTGCAATTAGAGCGCTTTCAAGACGATTTTCAGGCTTGCTATTTCGCTAGTCCGCGTTCCAGTTTGAGCCGAATAATTCGTCTGCCGAAACGCCTAGTCGGCTGCGCTGTTGAGACCCAGTTTGTTATGTACTTACGTTCGTATTCGTGAAAATAAAAGCGCACAACTACTACATACAGGGTGTATCAGATATAGAGGTAAATATAATAATATGTAGCAGCTGTAATCATATACAATCAAAAAGTCTTAATGCACAGGGGGTCTATCTGTAAGCATTAACGAGAAAAAAAATATTTTGTAAATACCGTGGGCTAGAGCCGCACCTGCGCTCAACCTAAATGCTGTCCCGAGTATACCCCCACATACCACTGTTAGTTTTGTGTGGATCGCCGCTTGGAGTGCAAGCTACTTCGAACATTTTATTTAAATTCTTCCCGTCTCGAAAAAACGATCCTTTTCAGGACCATCATGATTTCATATAAAGAAAATCGAAGCTTGATGCATCGGCAAAAGCGCGAGAATGTATAGATTCATTTTCGCGCGACATCATAGTAAAAAGGCGCGTTTGCAAATTTTCTGTATCTACATTTATTTCCGTGTAATTCGATTCAATTCATTTTGCGTTATATGATTAAATAAATCCAAAAGGAAATAACTCAGATTCATGTGGTACCGTTTATTAACAACTAACTCTCGATTCGACAAAGCAAAAGAAAAATATTTACGTTTTTTGTAACAACTGAAGTCGCATATCCGGTGAAACTCGAACGTCTTATCAGGATATTAAGAATAATACTTTGTAGACTTACGTAGAATGCTCTTAACAAAAAAGGGGATGTTTATTTTATAAAAAGAAGAAATTTAAAATGCCTCAGCTTTGCTATTTTTACAAGGGCCTTTATTTATTCCGAATGACGTTAAATGAACTTACGGCATACTATTAAGAATAATACTAAATTAAATGAGTACAATGTATTTATACATAATACCACGTTTAGCGGGTGCTTAACATGAGGTTTCCTTGCATCCCGGGCCTGATGCTAAAGAATTTTTGGCTCTAAATTTTACTTTTTTTTATTCTTTAATGATGAAATCCGGTTTCGGTGGGTTTGTGCTTTATATGTCGTGTAGTTAACACCCAAGGAAAATTTACTTTTTTATTTGATACACCCTGTATAAGCATAATCTATACAAGTTTATATAAGCATATATTTATACAACTTTAGTAGGCGTTTTCGATTGCATACAGTTGGTTAACCAATGCGCTTAAACCATGACGTAGAAGGTAAGAAACGTAAAAATAACCGGTCCAATTGAATATTGTGTTCCCTTTTTTAGAATCTAAAGTATTTATTGCAACTAAAAACGGTTTTTGACATTTATACGTATTTTTTCCATGGACAATCGATTGGCGCAGAAAAGGTTAGGGGTGACTATTAAGAAAAAATGAGTTACTACAAATCGGAGATCTTTCGTTTTGCTCTCTCTTTTTCTGCAGTCAGTTTAATATTTTTTAGATGGATAGATAGATAGATAAAGTTATATAAAAACGTAAACACTGGCAAAATACTAATATATATGTGTTTCAGATCACTCGTCCATTATCTTTTTCTCGCGATCTATTGCACCTAGACTAATGCAACAAAAAATTTAACAACAAAACCCTACCTAAAGAATTGCCTAAAAATATTTTTAACTTCCGCAAACGTTCCATTACACCGGAAGTGGATAACAATTTTCTTATTTTAAATAGAATCATATGTTTTTTCTTACCTCAATGAATTCTACAGATTATTTGAATACAATTTTCACTAATGTTCTCTATCCCTAAATTCAACCGTTTTTGAGATATTTACGATTTTGTCATAATTCTGACGTTTTCATCTCTTTCGAAAACGTACCGTATCTTGCAAACCATTAAAGATAATGATGTCATTTTACTAGTACCCCAGAAAAATAGTTGTCCGTACCAAATTCTGTCAAAAGAATCACTAAATTATATACAGAATGTTCATAAATCGATTGTCAATTCGGATACATTTAACCTTAGAAAATTCATTTTTTTCAAATGTAACATTATATTCCTAATTATACCATTCAATGCAGAAATAAATTCTCCGTCGATAGGTATAAAGGATGCATATACCTATTCCTAGATAATCAACCGTTTTCAAGATCAACCATTATTTATCTAACTATGACAATTTTAGTACATTTCTTGCAGTGGGCTGTGAAAGTTTCACAGTTATCAAAGCAACAGCGTTTCAGATCCAGAAGTGTCAAACTTGTCTTTGCTACAAACTTCTCCTAAACCCCTCACCACAAACTGCACTAAACTGGACGTACGTTTCAATAGCAAAGCTATCATCATCAGCAGAAACACTGAACTAAATAACTACACTAAAACTACCCTAATTTATACCTAAAAAAGGTCAAGGTACATTAATCACGGTCATGGCTGACTGCCGTCATGCTTAACTAGTCACTAATCCTAACTCTGTCTAATCTACTACTTATGCTTAATAAACCGTAAAGACAAGAATTTAAGGGTCCTAAATCTGAATTCATTAAAACATGTTTGTTTTTATATATTTCCATACCCTCATAAACAATTAATTGTAATAGTTGTTACGTTTTTAACTAATTTTATATTGTCAACCTTATGGTTTTCTTCAAGCATATGTGGGGCTACACTAGATTTGTCAAACCTTCTAAATTTAAGATGAGCCAAATGCTCCTTGTAACGTTTTAATTGATCTTTTAGTTTGCCCAATATATACATGATCACAATCTTTACAAGATATTTTATAAATACCTGATTTGTCCAAATTATCTACTTGATCTTTAGGGTTGCCTAAAATATTTTTAAGACTGTTATTTGAAGTTGTAACTATGTCCAGATTGAATTTAGAGAAAATTTTTTGTAGACCTTTCGTGTAACTTGGATAAAATGGTAATTTGACATATTTCTTATTTTTCTTTCACTAATTTCTAAAGTACTCACATTTTAATTTTTATTTTGTTTTTGTGTTTTCTGATGGTATTATATACAACGTCTTCTGGAATCCATTAATGCAGCGTATTAATAATTCTTTAATTTCTTTATTATATCGTTCTGTAGACAGAGGAAAATTAAGTAAGCGATGTACCAAAAATTTAGTAGCTGCTAGTTTGTTTTTCCATGAATGGTTTGAATCTTCTGAATAAATCTGTTATTAGTAGTGGCTTTCTATATATGTCTATTTCTAATTTTATTTTTATTTCTTATTACTACATGTCGAGAAAAGCAATTCTATTGTTAGTTTCCTCTTCATGGGTAAACTTAATGGAAGGAAATTTTGAATTTATCTGTTCAAGAAAATCTCTAATTGAGCACTTACTAGTATCAAAAACACAAAAATGTCATCGACGTATCTGACCAAACCCGTGGAAAGTATGCCAAAGTATTCTGAAGATCGGTTTCAAATTTTCCCATAAAGAGGTTAGGATGAGGGAGATAAACTGTTACCCATTGCTGCTCCTTCAGTTTGTTGGTAAAAAGTACCGTTGTTTTGAAAGAAATTTTGTTTCATGCAGAGCTTCGCTAAAGAAATGAAACTATCAACTTCATTACTGCCCAACTGATTACCTTTCAAGAAATCTTCTAAATAAGTCAAAGTGATATCCACGGGACGCTGGGAAACAGTGAGCTCTCACATCAAATGAAACTAAAACTTCATTGTCAGTAAGTTCAATGTTTTTAATCTTTTCAATAAACGCGTATGATTTTTTAACGGATAAATCCGGGGTTGCACAGGTAAGTGATTGAATTTGTCAGATAGCCATTTGGACAGTAAGTAAGTTGGACTATTGTTATTGGAGACAATGGGTCTCATGCTCTTTCCTGGTTTATTGTATCTTAGGTAAACAAATACATCCTAGGTAACACTGGATTTGTACAGTTAGCCTATATCTTAGTTATCATTAATAATATTCTTATATTCTAATAGGGTCTTCTTGGTTTCTGTGATCATTTTTGATAACGGATTTTTAGTTAGCTTACGTAAGAACCTTGCGTTAGAAGGGTATTGCACGATCAAAATAATTCTCTTTATCTAAAATGACCACCGTATTACTTTGTCAGATTTAAGTAAAAGCAGTTTTTGTTTTTAGCCCTTTAGCAATGTCAATTTCTTTACGTGGATATCTGAAGTTGAGTGTTATTCTCGTCATCTTGAGATATCACACGTAAAGAAATTGCATTGCTAAAGGGCTTAAAAACAAAAACTGCTTTTACTTAAAATCTGACAAAGGTAATACGGTGGTCATTTTAGATAAAGAGATTATTTTGATCGTGTCATCCCTTTTTAACGCAAGGTTCTTACGTAAAGCTAACTAAAAATCCGTTATCAAAAATGATCACAGAAACCAAGAAGACCCTATTAGAATATAAGAATATTATTAATGATAACTTAAGATATAGGCTAACTGTATCAAATCCATGTTACCTAGGATGTATTGTTTACCTAAGATACATAAACCAGGGAAGAGCATGAGACCCATTGTCTCCAATATCAATAGTCCAACTTACTTACTGTCCAAATGGCTATCTGACAAATTCAATCACTTACCTGTGCAACCCCCGATTTAGCCATTAAAAATTCATACGCGTTCATTGAAAAGATTAAAAACATTGAACTTACTGACAATGAAGTTTTAGTTTCATTTGATGTGAGCTCACTGTTTCCCAGCGTCCCCGTGGATATCACTTTGACTTATTTAGAAGATTTCTTGAAAGGTAATCAGTTGGGCAGTAATGAAGTTGATAGTTTCATTTCTTTAGCGAAGCTCTGCATGAAACAAAATTTCTTTCAAATCAACGGTACTTTTTACCAACAAACTGAAGGAGCAGCAATGGATAACAGTTTATTCTTCCTTCATAGCTAACCTCTTTATGGGAAAATTTGAAACCGATCTTCAGAATACTTGGCATACTTTCACGGGTTTGGGTCAGATACGTCGATGACATTTTTTGTGTTTTTGATACTAGTAAGTGCTCAATTAGAGATTTTCTTGAACAGATAAATTCAAATTTCCTTCCATTAAGTTTACCATGAAGAGGAAACTAACAATAGGATTGCTTTTCTCGACATGTTAGTAATAAGAAATAAAAATAAATTAGAAATAGACATATATAGAAAGCCCACTACTAATAACAGATTTATTTCAGAAGATTCAAACCATTCATGGAAAAACAAACTAGCAGCTATTAATTTTTTGGTACATCGCTTACTTAATTTTCTCTGTCTACAGAACGATATAATAAAGAAATTAAAGAAATTATTAATATCGCTGCATTTAATGGATTCCAGAAGACGTTGTATATAATACATCAGAAAACACAAAAACAAAATAAAAATTAAAAATGTGAGTACTTTAGAAATTAGTGAAAAGAAAAATAAGAAATATGTCAAATTACCATTTTATCCAAGTTACACGAAAGGTCTACAAAAATTTTCTCTAAATTCAATCTGGACATAGTTACAACTTCAAATAACAGTCTTAAAAATATTTTAGGCAACCCTAAAGATCAAGTAGATAATTTGGACAAATCAGGTATTTATAAAATATCTTGTAAAGATTGTGATCATGTATATATTGGGCAAACTAAAAGATCAATTAAAACACGTTACAAGGAGCATTTGGCTCATCTTAAATTTAGAAGGTTTGACAAATCTAGTGTAGCCCACATATGCTTGAAGAAAACCATAAGGTTGACAATATAAAATTAGTTAGAAACGTAAACAACTATGTACAATTAAATTGTTATGAGGGTATGGAATATATAAAAACAACATGTTTTAATGAATTCAGATTTAGGACCCTTAAATTCTTGTCCTTTACGGTTTATTAAGCATAAGTAGTAGATTAGACAGAGTTAGGATTAGTGACTAGTTAAGCATGACGGCAGTCAGCCATGACCGTGATTAATGTACCTTGACCTTTTTTAGGTATAAATTAGGGTAGTTTTAGTGTAGTTATTTAGTTCAGTGTTTCTGCTGATGATGATAGCTTTGCTATTGAAACGTACGTCCAGTTTAGTGCAGTTTGTGGTGAGGGGTTTAGGAGAAGTTTGCAGCATTTCCAGTACCACAGTTTGGAGTATTTTTGTCATTGTCTTTGCTAGTTTCCCTATTATAGTCAAATTTTCATTATTAGTGGTTCTTTGTTGTTGTATGTTTTGTTGTTACGCGTTATTTTGTTATTTTTTGTTGTTCAAGTTTTATAAATTATTTTTTAATATGGCATTCTCAAACGCTGTAACGGAAAACATAGATCAAAATAGTGTTTAAACATATTTTAGAAAATATGAAAAACTGTGTCTGGACATGATTCGGCAAAAATGCAATTCCAGTTTTTATTTTTCAAGTATTCCACAAAACGATACAAATACTTGTTTCATCAAAAAATCGTCTGTAAATAAAAGTGGTTAAATTACACTGTTCCGTAGCCCCTTAATTAAAAATTAATTTCAACATTAAAAAAAAATACCGCTCACTTCATAAAGGCGAAAGAATTTTTAAAATCTGTCCAACTGTTTTGAATTTACTACGTATAAACAAACTGACCGTAAGGTGCATATGACAGACAAGGAGGCACCTTCCTCGTCTAAAACCTATGTGCGAGTTTTAGGATTCACGTCTGTACATAAAACATGCAACAAACGCATCAGAAAAATTACATAGCGACGCGCACGATAGACAAAGCGCTTTCCCGACTTTGTCTTTCATCCCAAGTTGATACGCATTCCATTGACCGATGCACCGACCTACTAAATCGTCTATAACTTTTTTTATTTATTGATCTAAATTCATGAAATTCGGTTTGCATGACAAGGAAGGTAGGCTGCGTAAGATTGGGTGATCAAATTTTAAAAATATGATTTAGATTTATACACAGAGATTCAAAATGATTGTCAATATGCCGCGTGTTTGTAATGAAGGTTTGAACTAAGTCAGTGTTGGAACATAAGAAAGTAAACGGATCTGTCATAAATAAGGAAAACGTAACCTATATTTGAACTCGCATTATATAAACGACTATGGATTGGTGTTTCTGCTTGTAAAAATAAAATGTAATTAATTTAATACTTTAGGAAATTATGATATTACAATTCAGTACTAACTGGTGTTTAACTAAATTTATTTATTACTTTAAATTATAACATACAATTAGTATAATTATTAAGTGACAAAACTGCATCTCTCAGTTCTCATATGGTATGCATGCGGTTTCTATAAATCCTATTTTTTAGATAGCCAAACATGAAATAATCTAATGGAGTTAGATCAGGCGATCTTGGTGGCCATCTTTGTGCTCTAACGACCCTGTCAGCAAAAAACTGTTGAAGATATTGGCAGGTTTGTCGAGCAGTATGTGTGAGCATTATCGTGCTGAAAATAACCTGCTTCAAGCTCATTTTCTTGTAACTCTGCAATAAACAATTCCAACATCTGTTGATAATGTTGAGCTGTTACAGTTTCCTCGAAGAAAATTGGCCCTATTATTCGTTGCCTGGACATAGCTAACCATACTCCAACTTTTATGGAATGCAATTGCGTTTCTCGAAATTCGTGTGGATTTTCTGCAGACCAGATACAATAGTTTTGTAAATTGATATAGTCTGTTAGATAAAATCAGGCTTCATCCGAGAAAAATGATTTGTTTAGCAAGTCATCGTCCTTAAATTGTTATTAACACCATGACAATATTCCAATCGCCTATCGTGATCTAATGGTAATAATTCCTGTACCGTAGAAACTTTATAGGGATGAAAATGTAACTTTCTTTTGACAGCTCATTGCGCTGAAGTGTATGATAAGCCTATAAAATTATAAAATGTAATAAACTATTTCACTTAATGTTAACATTGATTTTTTACCTGTTTGTTGAGCTGATTACCACAGATAAATTCCCTTATTTTATTACAGTATTCAGAAATACTATTGTTGGTGATATTAGATGTAAATATAAACGATTTGAAAAAAATTATAAGATAAATAATCGAAAGATACTACAACACGCACGCCAATGTCGCTAAATGTCAAGAAAATTGATTTAATGTATGAAATTTGTATGTAGCTAACTTCGCTCATTAAATTGGTAATAAGTATAGATAAATTTTTCCGGAAAACAGTTTTTTTCTTACGACAATCATTTTGAATCACATGGTATTTATTAGGTGATAAACATAAACATAGAATAATTTTTTATGTTTTGTACATATGCACTAATCACACGAAAGTCCATGTAAATTGGCTAATTGAATTTTTTTTTTTTTTTTGGTTTAAGGAAACTTATAAGGAAGAACATTAAAGCATTTCACGCTTTATACAGAGCGGTACTTGTTTATGCATGTAGTAAAAAATTTCCTCCTGTCTACAACTGTCTTACATTTGTCACTTTTCATATAATTTATATTTCTATCCAGAACGTTTTGAAGCTCTTAACGTACTACAATACACCTTGATGGAATTCAACGAAAGCTGTCACATAAATCGTTTTCCAGCGAATATAAATTGAGACAAAAATGCTCGACAGTCTAGGCAGCAGTCTCCGTTGAGTGAGTGACTATATCCCGAATTTATTCTCATTACGACTGGTAATCTGAGCGTTGTTTTCCCAAATTAGCGCGTGTCACGTTCTGGGAAGGGCGACACAACGTGTTTCGTCAGTAGGTGCGAATTTCGACGTAGCCTGCAAATCGATCCGAATGCGGCTATGTTATGTATATGTAGCACGTTGTATTTCTTGCACTGTGTGTTGTTGTTTACGCGCGGCCCGGTTCTCTTTTTAATATTCATGAGTTCTCGTTTCCGCTGCGACGCCTAAGTAACGTATGAAGATAAATTATTGTAGGACCCGAATAGGACCTGCATATACGAAACTCGTATATGCATGCGGAGGCGATAAGGGAACTTTATTACGTTGTGCGGGGTGTAAGTTCTACAAATTAGTTTAACTCGTAAAACCCTTCAAGTCTCATGCAATGATGAAATTGTTTTTCGAAATGATTTGAAATTATTTAGAACTTTTCGAAAGGTTTATTCTGTAAAGGATAATTTATATGTGACTACAAAAAAAAAAAGAAATTAATATGTAATAGTTTGGGTGAACTATTTTAAACTCGCTTTATCTTAATCTTATATATTCTTATATTCCCCAGTGACCAACTATATTTATTTCATATTTTATAAATATTTAAAAAATATTAAACCTTTCTTGAATATTAGTTATATTAATATAATATGCATAAAATATATTATAGAAAATATATTAGGAAAACATTTAAAAAATATATATGTTATGTAGCATTAATAATATTTTATTGCAAATGTTTTCTCAATATATTTTTCATAACTCTGCAAGAATATTTTGCTTTGTATTTCTGTAAATATTTATTTCATATAAAAAAAAAAGATTGAATTTTTGTACATTTGGTGCGTAGGACGAATAATATAAAATGGGTAAAATATGCATACATATTAAGTAGGTATGTACCTATTTAAAATGATAGTTTAAAGATTAAATTAGATAATATATATCTAATATGATTTAATTAGTATCTAAGTTGAGCGCTGTAACTTTTCTATTAATATATCTGCGTTTTGTATTATATTATTTGTAATATTTGTAAGTTGCGAACGTCAACACAACACCTCTATTCATTACGGTGCCGGTGTTATATGATTTAGTATTGTTTATGCGTCTATGGATTAGGTACATAGAATACATACGCGCACGTGCGTATCATCAACGTTTTCATTCGTTTGTCCGTTACATGTTATAGTTTATAATAGTATACGATTAGGGCAGATTAGGGTTAACTGTGTAATTAATTGTTGCGGGGTGTGTTTTAGTTTTTGTGGTGACTACGAGGTAAGCAAAACTTTGAACATGTCATGGCATTTATAAGATGATTGGAATGCTCAATATCGCTATGTACAGAAAACGTTTAATAATATAATTGTAGGAATTTTTATGCATCATATATGTACGGCATCTACCAGATAAATTGCTAGTTGATTTGCTTAAGAGATTCATCTCGGTAGATAAGCGTCATAACCTCAAATAGAGGTTAGAATACGTTGTGTTGTTTTATTGTTTGTACGTAGAATGTTTTCAAATATTATGAAATAAAGTAAAAATAAGTATCGTAAGTATTAGAATGTAGCTACCACTCCAATTATTGTAAATGCTCCAAATGTATTAGTAGGTGTTGACAATGTTGTACGATGTTTTATTCATGGTATGATCTAATACAATTGGCATTGTTTTAGAGGCCACAAGGAAACGCCATGAGAGTGCCACTACCGAAGATATGAAAAAAAGCCATAGGGTTGTACCTGGTACCAGCCAAGGCTAGACTTAAAAATGAGTATTTTTCATTTTTATTGGCTTATTCAAATAAAATGATAATAAAATACGTTTGTTTTTTATTTAGAACATTTCAATTAAAAAATAGTGATTAATTTGATAAACCTTCAGTATGCCTTAAAAGATGCCAGAATTATTGATTATTAACTTGTATGGTGAGTGTGAAAAAACAAGTTCTTGCCTTTTAGACAACTTTATGTATGTTTCAGCTTTTCGTTATCGACGTTATACATTCTAAATAACCAAGAACAATTTTAGTTCATTTTGACAAATTAAAAAGATTGCATAAAAAACCTCAATTTTCATATAGATATTTTACAAATATTTTAGAAAAAATATAGCGCTTACATTAATTTTAAAATATGGAATAAATATTTTAATTGAATATTTTATCTATATTTAGAAAAAAATGTGAAAAATATATTCAAAACCCTCTCACGAAAAATATTTATAAAAATATATTTTTAAAAATATCTAGGTAATATTTTTGGCTGTTAAGGTTATATTAGAAAAGAAAATCTAAAAACAGATGTGAATAAAAGTAAAGACGAAATCAAAGAAGAAATAAAGGAAATTAACAGCCATATCAAGTACAAGAAAAGGAATCCTAAAATTAAAACAAATTTTATATGGATCCAACTTTCTGCAACACGTTGTATAAAAGGATGTTTCATTTCACTAAAGTATTATTTAGAGGCATCGAGAATAATTATGATTATAGTAGACTACGAAATGTAAATGTTTAGGGCTGGTACTTTAGCCAGTTCAAATTTAATGACATTCATTACTTGACATTTTCATTGTAAACAAAGTTAATAACCCCAAAACATAAAGAGGAACATGTGAACAATGATTTCTTTCATTATTTCAGGACCCATTTTTGGTTCAATGTAGAGAGCAGGAATAACATTCGACAATTTTTGCTTTATTACCATTTCTTCAGTTTATTTCTAATTACGATTTTTCTTGATGGATAATGATTTTAGCCATCCAGTTTTGATTTTTTCCCAATGATTTCATTGTTCTGATTTGTTATTAAATAATGTGTTTACTTATATTCTCTTGTAACTTCTTTCTTCGTGTGTGCTTTCTCATTTAAAACTTTAAAAAAATGTACGTCTTTTCTATCGATTTAACACGATACATCATTAAGCGTTTGCCTGTTTTTGAATAACAAATCCAGGCGTCCATTGGCGCTTTTCGCAATCGAAAAGAAATCCAATTACGCTCGGCTTGCAACCACGCACACGGAAATGCATCCGGAAACCATCATATTTCTCTGCGGGTTTGCACTGATTCGATTCCCAACGAATACCTCTTTTCCGCAGCGAAGTATCTCCACCGCTTTAATTCGAGACAAATCCGAAATTGCCAGCGCGCCCTGCAGAATTCATTTCAATTACGAATTCATAGCTGACTTAATTTCGGTTTATTCCCAGAAACTCGGTCGCTGGACGGACGACCTATTAACCCGTGCATCAACACTCCCGATCCTGATACCGGTTTTCCGGACGAACGGACGATGAATATTTAATAATCAGGTGTATGGGAGTTTCCGGAAATTCCCCTACACAACGGAAAACGTTTTATTAATTAAAAACTGAATCGATGCGTTAAAAATTCATCTGCAGATATATGTCAACTTCGACAGATATATTAAAATAGAGGTTATGTGCATTGATAAACGTCAAAATAGTTATATTTGTTTGACGTTTGTTGAATAGATCAATAATGATTTTAAGAGTTTCCTGGCGACTTTTAGCGGTTAATAATAATACCATGTGATTCAAAATGATTGTCGTTAGAAAAAAACTGTTTTCCGAAAAAAATTATCTATACTTATTACCAAATTAATGAGCGAAGTTAGCTACATACAAATTTCATACATTAAATGAATTTTCTTGACATTTAGCGACATTGGCATGCGTGTTGTAGTATCTTTCGATTATTTATCTTATAATTTTTTTCAAATCGTTTATATTTACATCTAATAACACCAACAATAGTATTTCTGAATACTGTAAGAAAATAAGGGAATTTATCTGTGGTAATAGCTCAACAAACAGGTAAAAACTCAATATTAACATTAAGTGAAATAGTTTATTACATTTTATAATTTTATAGGCTTATCATACACTTCAGCGCAATGAGCTGTCAAAAGAAAGTTACATTTTCATCCCTATAAAGTTTCTACGGTACAGGAATTATTACCATTAGATCACAATAAGCGATTGGAATATTGTCATTGGTTTAATAACAATTTAAGGGACGATGACTTGCTAAACAAATCATTTTTCTCGGATGAAGCCTGGTTTTATCCAACAGACTATATTAATTTACAAAACTATTGTATCTTGTCTGCAGAAAATCCACACGAATTTCGAGAAACGCAATTGCATCCCGTAAAAGTTGGAGTTTGGTTAGCTATGTCCAGGCAACGAATCATAGGGCCAATTTTCTTCGAGGAAACTGTAACAGCCCAACGTTACCAACGAATGTTGGAATTGTTTATTGCAGAGTTACAAGAAAATGTTGAGCTTGAAGCAGGTTATTTTCAGCACGATAATGCTCCAGCACATACTGCTCGACAAACCTGTCAATATCTTCGACAGTTTTTTGCTGACAGGTTCGTTAGAGCACAAAGATGGCCACCACGATCGCCTGATCTAACCCCATTAGATTACTTCATGTTCGGCTATCTAAAAAATAGGATCTATAGAAACCGCATGCATACCATAGAAGAACTGAGAGATGCAGTTTTGTCACTTAATAATTATACTCATTGTATGTTATAATTTAAAGTAATAAATAAATTTAGTTAAACACCAGTTAGTAACACCAGAATTGTAAAATCATAATTTAGTAAAGTTAAATTAATTACATTTCATTTTTACAAGCAGAAACATCAATCCATAGTCGTTTATATAATGCGAGTTCAAATATAGGTTACGTTTTCCGTATTTATGACAGATCCGTTTACTTTCTTATGTTCCAACACTGACTTAGTTCAAACCTTCATTACAAACACGCGGCATATACCTACACCCTGTTACCATCTATAGGAGCGGAATTAATAATCATTTTGAATCTCTGTGTACATAGATAGGCAATCAAAAGGTACATGACACAAAAACATTATTTGCGTTTTTTGTATTTAGGCCTGACTTACAAAATCATTCTTCTTAACATTTTCATAAAACAATTTATTAATTGCCTTAGGGTACGGTGCCCACGAACAGTAATACCACTTAAAAGGAGAATATTTCTTCAATTAGGAAAATACTAAGTTTTCAAACTATATCGGTTAAGGTTTTAACTATTTTTACGCGCACAGTAGTTACCAGAAATGAGTGGAACAAATTTTTATGTGGCAGTAGAACTATCTGTTTTAAGCCGGATAATTCCGAAACTAAATAATGGACTAATAAATATAATGCACTTGCGAGATAAATTACTGACAATTCAAGCATTATTATTACGCAAAATTTTTTTCTGAGTGCAACAATAACTAATTAAACAAAGGTATGGCACAATGTACGTCTAATAATTCCCTTTTAATCCGTTCCGCTTCCCGATCCTTACACGTAATAGTTTTTCTCTCCGAATTTACACACGCGGGATAGGGCGACGCTTATGGAATAGCGCCCCCTTTCGCCGGCAAACGCAAGAGCAAACTTTAGTATTAGTAACTAGATGCTGCGCATCTAGGAGTTGAGGAAGGTGGTTTCTTGAAGTCGGTCCCCATTTACTTGAGAATCATCTTTTATAATGTGCAATACGTTTTAAGTAGTTTTCTTTTGCTCTTACTTTTGAATCACCCTGTATAGTCGAAAATATGTTTAGGTTATGCAGCATTTAATTTTGTACTTAACTTTTGTAAAAAAGATTTGTTCCTAAAAGCAAAAATAGAGCTATAACGAAAAAACCTAGTCTTCCTGAACACCCGGTATATTTGAAAATAATTTTGAAGTTATGCAGCATTCAATTCTATTACTTTTGTAGAAAAGATGTTTTTTCTAAAAGCAAAAATAGAGCTAAAGTGAAAAAAACCCAGTCTTCCTGAACACCTGGTGTATTTGAAAATAATTTTAACTTATGCACCATTCAATTCTATTACTTTTGTAGAAAAGATTTTTTTTTCTAAAAAGCAAAAATAGAGCTATAATGAAAAAACCCAGTCTTCCTGAACACCCAGTATATTTAAAAATATTTTTAGGTTATGCAGTATTCAATTCTATTACCATTGTAGAAAAGATTTTTTTCCTAAACGCAAAAATAGAGCTATAATGAAAAAACCCAATCTTCCTGAACATCCGGTATATTTAAAAATAATTTTAATGTAAAAATGTTCAAGACATTTGTTATGAATATATATTTATATTATTCTATACAAGAAATACAAGAAAAAAACACACACACACACACACAAAAAGATTGTTATTATTCAATTTTGGCTATGTAAGAACACTAGTTTTTAAACGGTAGGTGATACAGGTATATGATAGCCTTGTATATACCTGAAGGTGTAAGGTGTTTAATGCTTTCACTGACATACAAAGTTTGCTCAATTTTTCTGTTCCTTGCTAGTACTTTCAGGCTGTCCCAATACAAATATCTCTCTAAGCATTAACGCATCACGTTGTTCCATGAAAGGACGTATGTATAATACAATGTTTAAATTGAAATTTCACGCTTAAGCTGGACACAATATGGCGGCCAATTGCGGTACTTTATATATTATATGTAGTGACTTTAAGGGTATTATATTATTTTTAATTTAACTTTTTTTTGATATTTTTGGCCGGGAAATGATAAATACACTGTTGAAAATATTACGGTGTTGGCGTTAATTTTGCGCTAGTCAAATATTTTAGTGTTGATTTTTACAAACTTTGCCAGACGAGTTGACTACGCGTATTTAATAGAACAGAAATTACTAGAATTTGGTGTGAATTCTTTGTTCAGATATGAGGATTCACTATTTTCTCTAGACATTCAGAAGCATCAACCAATCAGAATTTTTCCCTCGGATAGAAATATAGAAACCCCACCTAATCTAATACAGTATTGCATTATACGCACCACCTGCATTGCACGTGTATCTGTTTTCGAGTTTGTTTCTGCGTATTAACATATCCAAACAAACCACCAAATGTGACTGACCTGCAAAGTGTAACCTTGTGTTATTAAACGTTAATTCCAGTGGGCATAAAAAATTTCAACATCTTAAAGATGTATTGGGAACAACTATTTACGTAATTAGTTCAGATTTAAATCAAATAGCATAAACATTCACTTAATTTTATAATGGTTCTCAAAAAATCATTTTAAAATTAGTACGTTTAGTTGAAACCAAAACTTTTGAATGAGTGGTTCTGTATATTTATAATTGAGAAAACGTCTTAAAGAGAGAATATTATAGCACTAAGAAATAGGAGTTGCATATTAAAAAGACATTGTGTTTAGAAAACGGTGTTAAATCATCCAATAGATCGCATTCATTTAGTTAAACAGCTAGTAAATTTGTCTAGTCCAGATCAAATAAAATGTGACTAGAAGTATATCATAATTCCACGTGTTAGTTGGACAAAATAACCCCTTACCAATAGACAATACTTGACTATCTTTGTTCGTCAAATTTAAACTTCTATAGTTCTCGACAAAATAACACGAAAAGAGTGTGGACCTCTCCTGACTATTAAATTAGTCAAAAAAGTGTTAAAATTTTCAACAGTGTATTTGTAAGTAATAACAAAGTATTACTTTTTACATATCGGATAACAGAATGATTATGCAGTGATACGATATACGTTAATTCATTGGAACTGTTATGTTAACGTCTGCATGTCATGCGTTAGTTATTGGTTTGACCTTATTTTAAATACGATGTAAATGAAATAACATATGGCGGATTGCTTTCGCTAAAACATCAGCGACCCTTCTTGCTAAAGTAGAGAAATATTTGGCCAGTTTCTCTACTTTAGCACAAACCTCACGACGAGAAACAAATAATGAACGAAATTCACCTCGAAATTCAAACACCCCCAAAAGCAAGTAAGGAAAACATCTGGAACGTATTCGATGAAAATTTTAATAACGTCGCCTTTCGCGAATGGTCTCAGATGCTACTATTTCTCCGCAGGAATGAATATTATATGGGACCAAATGCTCCAAATCCAAGGGGCAAAGGGCTAGAGGCACATACGCTCCGTTGTTCCACAGAAGGATGGCACGTAGTTGAAATTATTGGTCGGCTAACTTTTCTCATAAATTCTCGATGACGGGAGGTGGGTTTTGCGGTTAGCGCGTCGCTTGGGAATGTTTCATCGCCGGGAAAAGTCGCCCTCTAGCGGATTGAATATTAAAATTATTCGAATGGATTTATGGCGGAAACAGATAATTGTATTTTTTTGCCTGCACAGTTAACTGTAGTAATTTTAAACTTGTAAAATAATATGATTTAGAAATATTATTTACGAATATCCCTGAAGACTTGGTGATTGCAGAGATAGGAAATAGATGGCTGGAAATAAAAAACCATACTGAAAAACCTTTTTCCCTCTCTGTCACTGCCCTAACAGCCAGAAATACTACATAGATATTTTTAAAAATATATTTTATAAATATTTTTCGTGAGAGATAAAATATTCAATTAAAACATTTATTTCATATTTTAAAATTAATGTAAGCGCAATATCTTTTCTAAAATATTATTTATATGAAAATTGGGATTTTTTATGCAATCTATTTAATTTGTCAAAATGAACTAAAGTTGTTCTTGGTTATTTAGAATGTATAACGTCGATAACAAAAAGTTGAAACATACATAGAGTTGTCTAAAAGACAAGAACTTGTTTTTGCACACTTACCATGCAAGTTAATAATCAATAATTCTGGCATCTTTTAAGGCATACTAAAGGTTTATCAAATTAATCACTATTTTTTAATTGAAGTGTTCTAAATAAAAAACAAACGTATTTATTATTATTTTATTTGAATAAGCCAATAAAAATGAAAAACACTCATTCACTTGGCTGGTGCCAGGTACAACCCTATGGCTTTTTTCATATGCCAATTGTATTAGATCATACCATGAATAAAACATCGTACAACATTATCAACACCTACTAATACATTTGGAGCATTTACAATAATTGGAGTGGTAGCTACATTCTAATACTTACGATACTTATTTTTACTTTATTCATAATATTTGAAAACATTCTACGTACAAACAATAAAACAACACAACGTATTCTAACCTCTATTTGAGGTTATGACGCTTATCTACCGAGATGAATCTCTTAAGCAAATCAACTAGCAATTTATCTGGTAGATGCAGTACATATATGATGCATAAAATTCCTACAATTATATTATTAAACGATTTCTGTACATAGCGATATTGAGCATTCCAATTATCTTATAAATGCCATGACATGTTCAAAGTTTTGCTTACCTCGTAGTCACCACAAAAACTAAAACACACCCCGCGACAATTAATTACACAGTTAACCCTAATCTGCCCTAATCGTATACTATTATAAACTATAACATGTAACGGACAAACGAATGAAAACGTTGATGATACGTATGTGCGCATATGCATTCTATGTACCTAATCCATAGACGCATAAACAATACTAAATCATATAACACCGGCACCGTAATGAATAGAGGTGTTGTGTTGACGTTCGCAACTTACAAATATTACAAATAATATAATACAAAACGCAGATATATTAATAGAAAAGTTACAGCGCTCAACTTAGATATTAATTAAATCATATTAGATATATATTATCTAATTTAATTATCTTTAAACTATCATTTTAAAGAGGTACATACCTACTTAATATGTATGCATATTTTACCCATTTTACATTATTCGTCCTACGCACCAAATGTACAAAAGCAAAAATTCAATCTTCTTTTTTATATGAAATAAATATTTACAGAAATACAAAGCAAAATATTCTTGCAGAGTTTAACATTTGCAATAAAATATTATTAATGCTATATAACATATATATTTTTTAAATGTTTTCCTAATATATTTTCTATGATATACCCTGTATATGATCTATTATTGGTACCTCTGTACTGTTGGGCATTAAATTATATTATCTAAGATGATATAAATGTCAAATTTTCAACGAAATTACAAACAACTAAAAAACGGTTGAATTTAGACATAGAGAACCTTAATAAAAATTGTATCAAAATAATTCCCTGGAATTAAAAGTATTTTGGGATGATTCCTCAAGTGGGACTTTGTTATTAATTTTTTTGTCGCATTAGACTAGTTGATACAGGTCGCGAGATAAAGATAGCAGACGTGCGGTTTAAAACAACGTATTTGCTATGGTTTTATTTTATTATTTCAAATAAAATATTCATTCTTATATTCATCTGGTGTCCGTGGAGTAGCATATGACTGGGTGAATTCTTTCTTAAGTAATAGACGTCAGTATGTAAGTATAACGTATAAAGAAAACGGATGTATTACGCAATGTAGATCGGACTTAGGTGTTCCGCAAGGTTCTGTATTAGGTCCTGTGCTGTTTTTACTTTATTCTAACGATTTAAGTACTAATATATCTGATGCTTTTTTAATTTCGTATGCAGATGATAACACATTTCTTATATCTGATAAAAATAAGTATGATTTAAAATTAAGGTGTCAATCAACACTGAATTCGATGAGTGACTGGTGTAATACTAATTTGTTGCATTTGAATACAGATAAAACCCAGATGGTTCGATTTCATAATAGGCAGAAGGTTTGTTCTAGTATGGAAGTGACTGTTGGTCCTCAACTATTAAGTAATGTTGACAAGTCTCAATTTTTGGGTTTGAATATAGATAAACATTTAAATTGGAAATGCCATTGTAGTGCTTTGGTTTCTAAATTACATTCAATTTGTTATATATTTAGAAATTTAAAACGTGTAATGTGTACAAACCAGTTAATTTCAATTTATCATGCCTTAGTTGGCTCTAGATTAGCCTATGGAATATGTTTGTGGGGTTTGTCCACTGGGGCGAATCGAGTTTTTATTGCTCAGAAACGAATCATTAAGGTTATTGCGGGTGTATCTGTATTTAGTCATTGTCGAGATTTGTTTAGGCGGTTTCGTGTATTGACTCTGGCTGGTCTTTTTGTCTATCAGTTGTCGGTATATATATTCACCAATAAACATCGGTTTAAGTTAATCAAGAATGTTCACGGTATTGCAACCAGACAAGAAAATAAGTTCTTTATACCTCATGGGAGATGTGACATTGTGCGTAACTCACCAAATTATGTTGGTTTAAAATTTTTTAGCGGACTTCCTGAGGAAATACGTGCTTGTAACACTTTAATTGAGTTTAAAACAAAATTGAAAAACTATCTGGTTGATCGCGCCCTGTATACGGTCGGGGAGCTGGTGGCGGTGTGAATTTATGTTTTGTAGTTTTAATTAATAATAATAATAATAATAATTATTATTATTTGCTGTCCGATCACATGGGTAATATAAGCAACAGTCAAGAAACACAAAACATACAGACAAAAAATACATTACAATGATAAAAATTCCTCATAAGAGTAGCAGCACTTATCAATTAAAAAATTTTTACAATTACGTTTAAAATCGTTTAAGTTATTAATGTTTCTCATATGCAGAGGCAAGCTATTGTATAATCTGGCAAAACTATACTTTGGAGACTTCTCGAAAAGAGCCGTAAGGTGTCTGGGCAGGTGTCTGGGCAGTACACAAATATTACATTGTCTAGAGCAAAATAAGCTTGATTAAGCTGCTTACACACTTGTGATTTATGTTCGACAATTTTTTCACATTATGTGTCTTCTTTGTGACATGTCTTGTTTTACAATGCGTTTAATTTTTTATTATATATAAAATGTAATATTAGTTACCTAATATAAATTAACAAATTATTACTTATGTTAAGTGAGTATCTTTATACATTTTTGTTTTTAATGTGTTATAATGTCTCATTTATACTTTTAGCTGTACAATATTTTTGCTGCATTTATCTTTTGACAATGTTAATGCCAATTTGGCAGTTGGTCCTAATAATGAATAAATTTATTATTATTATTACTGTTATTATTATTATTATTATTATTATTATTATTATTATTATTATTATTAACTTGCTTAACTGCTTATTTTCACAAATTTCCCATGTCATTTATATTAGTTATTTTTGCAATTTGGTATATACATTTTTATACTCTATGTCTTTTATAATGTTTGTCTGTATTGTCTTTTTTATGTTGTTGTTAGTTATATATTTGACATTGTCCACACATAATTATGTCTTCTGGATAAATAAAATGAATATGAAATGAATATGAAATGAATATGAATATGAATATATCATATTTCCTCCAAAATTTCCCATTTGTAGTTACGTTATTTGCTTCCATGCATTTCAGCTTAATCTTTCGCTTGTTAATTTCAACTGCTCCCAGTCCAATTCGGGCCAACGCGCCAACGGTCATGCAAATTCGAAAATTAAAATTAAACAGTTACCGGTTCGCTTGTTTCGACGGTATTTATTAAAGCGACAGCAATCTGGCGCGATTCCGCATTTAAATCGTGGAAACCTGTCATCCGTACATGTAGACCACCGATCTGTCCATTCGCACAGAAATTATACGCGAGTTATGATAAACTAGGTGCGCGCCCACCTGGACCGCATTACCGCCTCTGGCGAAGTCGGGTGCTAATTGCGTTTAATGAAATTCGATCTCGTGGCGCGGAAACAGATTTTACTCGTTTAACGACTGCAAGTTGCAGTCGAGGCGTTATGCAACTGTTTCGGGGTCGCGTTTATCGATCACTGGGAAATTTCGACGCGCGTCACGATCTATTTTTAAGGAGATCAGATAAAACGGACGATGACAAGCAGGATGACACGGACCTACTAGATAGATGAATTATCGGGAAAACTGCAACGACACGACAATTTACGTATGAGACATGGCTATAATCAATCTGTCGAATTCGGTATGGAGAAAGGATAGATACCCGAATCAATTTAGGTGGTGATTGCATTTATTTTTGTTAAAATATTGGTTTGAAATGTCATTTTTTTCGCAAATGACAGCGGTGTTGCATTTTTATCTTCCTCAGAACAATTACAATTCTTGGAAATAATTATCAATATTATTTATTCTTCGTAGATATTTAGTGTAATTTATTATGATACATTTAGACAGTGGCGGCTGGTACTAAAGAGCACAAAGGCACGTACCCACCCAACCACCAAGATAAACACAGAAAAAAGTTCGCATATGATTCAGTGCATTATTTTATTATTTTTAAAACGATGGTATCAAAGTTTCCTTCCCCACCGCAGACGCTAACGCATATGCTAACACTCAAAACTATGTTCCGGGGCACTATTTCCGATGTACCTATTCCGAGTATGAATCGGACGGCTCCGTGTATCTTCGCCATATGCGCTTATACGGTCGCTTTGGGGCACGCAATTTCGTGTCTCCAGTTAACGTCTTGCATTAAGTCACTTTACTGTGAATGCCCGGACATTCGACAATCGAAGAAAAGAAAAAGCAGATGAGGCACCAGGGAAGAGGTCATTGGCTTCACATATAAGCCCAGAACCTGTTTTAGGAGTGTCCAAAAACAATAGCACGAGAGCAGGTAAGAAGCTGAGTAAAATAAAAACACAAAGAACACTAGGATAAAACAACCACGCAAATTCATGAAAGATTTTTATTAAGGAACCATCAAAGTAGACTGAAGAACTAGTGCAAAAGGTCACCTACAGAAAATTAGGGTCAACACTGAAGATACCAACTACAGACTGCATAATAGGATGACAGAGAACGCTTGCCACATTCGATATGAAAAAATGAACCCAGAGGATTACTTCGATCAACCATAGCCATAGGCCTCTACAGATTAGTGCTGGGTACTAGAATACTGGAATGGCCGCTATAATTTAATTGGTAAAAAAGAATGGGAGATGAAATACCAAGATACCAAGCCAAGGGGCTACAGTGTTTCTAGATGCTTCAAGTCAAAAAAAACCTCCAGCTAATTATCGAATCACATCAGCCAAATAACGGGCTTTCATATTTTCTACTCCTAAGGGGTTTAATTGCACGAACAAAAACAGTTCAAAGATTACACCTTTTATTTTTGCAATCGAAAACTCCAAAAAAAAAAAGAAGAAACAAGTAAGACGAAACGTAGACATTGGAAAACTATGAAGTAAGGAAATACTGGGATTCATAATATTCAGTTGATATAGTGTATTTCCTACTTCTGTTGTTATTTTTATCATTTGTAGCTATACTTAAAGAAAAAAGTATGCGGACAGATATCAAGTCCTTTCCATTACAAGGAGCCGATATTTTCCATCTTGCTTGCTTAAGTTTGAATTGTTCGGGTATTTTTCAATTATAAATCTTATCACTCTGTCATATTAATAGCTTGTTGTGACGCAGACGGACTATTCACAATGATTGAAGCAGGTTATGTCGGAAGAAACAGTGGCGAACGATTTTTTTACTGCTACCAGAACAAAATAGTGAATTATACGCAGAGGCAACATAAAATTCCTTCAGCTCTCCATTAACACATGATGAAAAAACTTTGTTCTCTGATTATTTTGTGGCTGATTTTTCCGTTAACACGATATTTAATGACATTCTCTGCGAAAAGAACACTAGACAACGAAGATATACCAACAACAATACAAATAACAGAACTACTTCAAAGTCATGCAATAATCTCGATGACTAATTACTTTTTCTCTCCTTATGTATCTTTACTTTGACAATGGAATTATTGTAACTACAAACGCAGCTTAACCTCAAAAACTGCAACTGAATTTTATATGTTTATGCCGCTTCTCTTTCGTAGTCGTATTCAACTCTTGGTCTCCAGTCTTTGACAACTGGAATTGCAAAGCAGTCACAGCAGTACTTTTACGTTTGAACATTACAGATCTGCTTGATGTAATTTTACATTTCAAAGTAAATTTACGCTGGGGATTGTAGGTCCAAAGTTACAAATGAACATAAAATTACATTTTACAAAAACAACAACTGATATAAATATGCTGATTCTTTTTTAGTAATGATTGGTATAACTGTTTAAAAGAATGGCCGCAAATGGCAATGTACAACATTTTCTTTGTTTCTAAAATTTTTAAACTAATATATAATAAAATAAAATTTGTGTTATTTATTTATAATTAATATTCCAAATATTACCATATCAGCATGGTTTATCTGCTTTAATTTTAATGAATACTCATAGATCGTGCATGTTGTTGTGGGTTTTTAAATCGTGGCCCAAAAATGTAAAGGAATTCTGCTGCGATAAATTTAAGAGGTGGCATGTAAAAAATTCATAAATTTTAGTCGCTTATTTCACATTTATTCTAACAGAAAATTCGGTAAATCATAATTTTATGCATATTATATTAATATAACTAATATTCAAGAAGGATTTAATATTTTTTAAATATTTATAAAATATGAAATAAATATAGTTGGTCACTGGGGTATCAGCACCATCTGTTAATATTTTCCCGCGACGAAAATATTACTCATCATATTTTCTTCTTCGCTTGTACCCTGTAACCGTAAAACAAGAACGCAAAATAATTCATCAACTCCCCAGAAATCCATTATTCCATCTCGAACGACCCAATTATGCTATTGTTCACGCCTTGTTCCAAAAACATCAGAAAAAAATCTACACGAGAATCTTAATGCCTCTATTTTACGTCCCCAGCACTCCTCCGGATAGGTAGTCCGGGGAAAGCAGTCTTATGCATACGCTTAGATCCAGGCCTCCCACGATGCCGACAAAATTAACGGCCCGTACGCAACGCCATTCATTCCTCATCATTAATTTCGCATCTGCCACGTTTACACGCCGTCTGTGGGCTTGTTTATAATCGCAAATCGATACCGGGCGCGAGAAGGGCCCTTCAAGGAGGATCCTTATATTGGCACTTTGAGAAAATGGAATTATTAGTGAGAGTGACGTTTCCGGAGAATCCTGATTGCGAATCTTTATTTTAGTGTTCGGTTGAGGTAAATACTCGCTTGTGTTGCTCATTAATTACTGACTTATCCTGATTGAATCGTTTATTATTGACACCGTGATGTTCTGTATATTTGATTCATGCTTTGGGTCATTTTGATGTATGTATACAAGGTATTCCACGTAACTGGTTCATTAAAAGTTTATGATGTTCTATTATTTACTTATATTTGAGATTTTGGCACTAGTATCTGTTCGATTGGAACTATAAATGCAAAATATCTTAACCAAAATATCACTTCCGGTTGACCGGAAATGGATGTCAACTTTCTTATTTTAATTAGAATGATATAATTTTTTATTCATTTTTGGATTCTACAACTATAAATACGTCAGTTTTCATTAGCTATTCCTATAGCTACATGTTGCCGTTTTGAGTTATTAAGTTTTTCTTTTTTTTTAGTCATAATCATTGCATCATTGAGCAGATAATAATCTCGGTTAATACTGCAAGTAGAGACTCCAAATTTGCTATGTTACGAATGTAAGATATTACCTAAGAAACGGTAAGCACACTTTACATTCTAACATACAGGGTGTTCAAAACTGAGGAACAAAGTGACATATTTTCAAATGCAGAAAACTCATTTTTTTAAATAGAACACCCTGTATTTTAATTCGGAATTAGGAAGTAAATATCATCCCCTATCGCTTTATATGTGTATTCCCTATACCTATCTTTTAGATTTTGAGATATGAGCGACTTTTCGTTAAACAGATTAAGTATTCTTTTTTTTAATAGAACACCTTGTATTTTAATTCGGAATTAACAAGTAAATATCATCCCCTATCACTTTATATCAACATTTCCTATACCTATCTTTAATAGATTTTCAGATATGAACGACTTTTCGTTAAACAGAGTAAGTAGCCCTATCTTTGCGTGTTTGTAGCTGGCTCTGAATGGGATTAACGTCAAATTCATTGACTAACCGAAAGTGTTTATGTATATCATTGTAATTACACTTTCGTACAACGCAATATTAATAGAAATGACTATTCAAACAGACATTCTTGTATGGTTATTCAAAAATAATACATGAATTTAACGTGAATCCATTTCAGAGACAGCTACAAACATTTAAAGATAGGGCTGCTTAGTCTGTTTAACAAAAAGTCGCTCATATCTCAAAATCTATTAAAGATAGATATAGGAAATGCTCATATAAAGTGATAGTGGATGATATTTACTTCCTAATTCCGAATTAAAATACAGGGTGTTCTATTTAAAAAAAAAAAGAGTTTTCTGTATTTGAAAATATGTCACTTTGTTCTTCAGTTTTGAACACCTTGTATGTTAGAATGTAAAGTGTGCTTACCGTTTCTTAGAGTTATATCTACATTCATAACATAGCAAATTTGGAGTCTGTACTTGCAGTATTAACCGAGACATTAATTTCTCAATGATGCAATGATTATGATTAAAGAAAAAGAAAAACTTAAATAACTCGAAAACGGCAACATGTAGCTATAGGAATAGCTAATGAAAACTGACGTATTTATAGTTGTAGAATCCAAAAATGAATAAAAAATTAGATCATTCTATTTAAAATAAGAAAGTTGACATCCATTTTCGGTCAACCGGAAGTGACATTTTGGTTAAAGTATTTCACATTTATAGTTCCAATCGAACAGATAATGGTGCCAAAATCTCAAATATAAGTAAATAATAGAACATCATAAACTTTAAATGAACCAGTTACGTGAAACACCCTGTATAATTTAATTGCTAAATTAATAGTTCACTCTTATGGAGAATTTTCGTAGTATGTGTATTTGTTGCAAACTAATATTTTCCAACTTTTTTTCTAATTGTCACTGCGCTCTTTATGGCTCCAAACATATTCCAGGCAATAAAATTTAAGTAAAGCAGTGGTATCTTATACAGGTGGCCTTGTGCGGCTTTTTTTTTCAAAGATTTGCATTCAAATTTAGAGTTAAAAAAAGTAGGTAATACACATTACTGTACTAAATTGACAGTTCTATTCGCAATCGTGAATTTTATATTTCTGTAAGTTGAATAAGTTAAATACTGTGAAATTACCCCAAAATTTGGCCAGTAATAAATGCCTAAAATATTTATATATTTTAAAGATCTCCCTAATCATTTTTGATAATCAAAATACGGAATATATAATCCGTTGTAAAAAAAATACAAAGACCGTACGAGTTAGAAGCGCTTACTTGTAAATCATTCTAATGGATTCTTAGTTTGTTGTTTGTTTACTGTTATGGGCGTGAGGGAAAAGAGAAAACAGAACGCGTATAGGTAAATTATTCAAAGCCCTCTTTACCTTGAGTGACCATTAGGTGGAGTTAGAGAGGAAAAGCGTTTTGTCCCAGGCATCGATCTTCGAGTGCCGCGATCCCTGCAGACTCATCTCGCTTCTCTGGAAGCTTTAATTGTGTACACATACAAGAAAAGGCACTCTCACTGCTAATGATTTCATGGGATTCTCACAATATCATTCCCTATGTTTTGTCAGAGAGATGTTGATATAAAAATATTACTGATTGCGTAATTACTTTTAGTCCTTGGGAATTTTATTGTGTTTCAGATTCAGAGATTTTCAGTTTATTATTACTCATCGTACTCACAATGTTTTTTTTTTTTCTGTTGATTAGCAAAATTAATCTGTTAATTTTTCAAAATTTGGAGTAACAGTTACGTATCAATATACTATTTTGATAATACCTCTTCGGAAATTTGATTTGTTAATTTAGAAAAAAAAGAAACGAATTTTACAAGTTAGTCAGCAAAACTTTGTCAACCATTTTTCCAACTAAACAGATTTGTTAACTTTTAACAAAGTATAAAGTTTTAGATAACAATTTTGAGTGGCTGTTATATTTTTTCTTCCGTCTTTTGGAATAACAAGATTTGTTAATTTTTTGTCAATTTTAACAAAATTATGATTACTATGTGTGTATTAATACTTAATACAGTTTTAAAGTTTGAATATAATTAAAAATAATTAGTTTCCATGTGATAATCTGGTTTTAAAATTCATTTATAGGTTTCATAAAGAACCGTTTGCTTCAAATATAATAAATATCTTAATACAGGATCAGACAAATGTGTGGGAACACCTGATTTTTAGCTAAATTACGAGTTCTATTAAAAAATAATCTTAAGAAAACTTTTTGCAGTATTTTTATTTTAATCTGTAACATACTTTGATTTCTAACAACCACCATAATTATGTTTTGAGATATGACGTCATCGGTACTTTTGTTTAAATGGATCACCCTGTATCTTTTCACATTTTCGAATAGACGCTTTTTCAAGAATTATGGGTGGGTATGCGGCTTGAGATATGAAAATAAAGCGTTGGCTAGGAGACCATTGTGGGTCTCCCCCATGAAGCAACCCTTAGACCAAAAGCCAACAATTTGTGGCATCCTAACTTTGGGGTCGGAGGGCACATTGATACTGCGGATACGATGTTGGACAGTATGGCACCCGAGATTATCTTCACTGAAAAGGTGAAAATCTCCATTTGCAACAGAGACCAAGCACGTAGTGAGATCACTGCTCCTAATAACTGGTTCGCGGACGGATCCAAATCCAGCCAGGGCACACTAGCCGGTATTTGTGGGCCCAGCCCTAATCAAAGAATATATATAAGCCTGGAGAAGCAAACAACGGTCTTCCTGGCAGAAGTATTCGCCCTTGCAGCTGTGCAGAAATGATTGTAAAAGAGGGCTACATGAGGAGGAATATAAGTATAATGACTGACAGCCAGGCTGCTATCAGGACAGTTTCGAACCCTGTAACTAGGTCAAAACTAATTAGAGACTACAAACAATCCCTCAATGCACTGACACGAGACTACAAGGGCTCTAAAAACACTTCATAGGTCGAGAGCCCGTATATGGGATTACTAAGGACTCCGCAAGAAGGGAGATCTGGACCTGGTTAGATAAGGGAAGTAGAAAGAAATGGAGGTCGACTGAAGATCAACTCCATACTAAAGTGGTAATAGGGGATGGGGATGCTAGATTCTCTAATAACCTACTCAGACGCAGCAAGAAAGAAGCTAAAACCATTATTGGGCTGGTAACTGGACACTGTCCAAAAGCATCTATACAACACATGTCTCAATTTAAGAAAATACAGTGGGACATCATGCTAAAAATTCACTAGATTGACAAAAGCTACTTATAGCATTCTAACGCATATTTAAAATAAGAAAGTTTTATCAAAATCTTGTATACTGGAAGTAAGGCTGAGACGATTTTCATTAAATAGTTTACTATGTCTATTCTATGCAAGTTCCAATACCGATTTCCTGTCGGAGATTCGAAAATAGTCATATTCCGATAAGCTAATTCGTCGGAACACTCTGTATATACCAAAAAACATCGCTTCGGGGATACCTCCCCCTTCTCCCAGCACCATCTGACGTTATCTTCAATACACAAGCGTGGAGATGTGTTCTCATGCTAGCCGGACGCTAACCGCCTTTTATTATATCATTACTCAGGGGTATATTAAGTTTGGGAACGTAATTTATTACAGACATCGCCCAACGTAATGAAAACGGAATTACATTCCTCCGTTAATCCACTGGAACTAAACTTAAAAGAAAAGTGTCGCTCAACAGTCAAAATTCAGCCACAAAAGAAAACTATCGTTCATGTCTTGATTAAAACGAATTTAAAGCATTAGCAATGACGCTTAGTTTCATATTAAAAACGAGCGATTTTCATCGATTCAAGGCAATACTCAATTTTATAGTGTGTTCGGTACGTGAAATCCGATGTGGCTGAACATTTTATCGCGGTAATAAATATAAAATCTCGAAAAGGATATATTATAGGTGATTTAAAGTGTTTGGGAGCCAGTGTTTTATAGGTTTTCATTGGATGGGAATGCGTGCAAAATGTATGAATGATAAAGCGGTTTTAAAGTATAAATATTTACAAGCCTAAACGATTCAGAGGAGTTCACAAAAAAGAAATCACCACCAAATTCGTCATTAATTCTTCTTGGATGGGCAAAAAGTACGTCATTAGAAAATAAAGTCGAATTTAGTGTTAAGTATTGACAAAGGACACCGAATGCTGCAATTGCCTTACGTCACATGGTGTTGACCAATGAGGAGAAGCCGGCGTATATTTATGTATTGTTGATGCTTAAAAATAAATATGGATGTATAAGTTCTACTCCTAGAGTTACTTCGCGTCTTTTGTTTTTGTTAAGGCTCTGTCCTGTGCTCTGTTTGTGTTTAAATTGCGAAACTATGGTGTTTTATTAATGTGTTCAGTGTTGTAAAACACAAGTAACTAAGCCGATTTTACCATTAAAAGTAGATGTAAGTATCGTTGTATAATAGTAAAAGTAAATAGTGATGTAAACAATTCTGAAATATTTTCTACGAAATTTAATTTTTATAATTTCTAGTACTCATATATTTATTATCATTGCAGATATTTGAAGTTTGGACCAGATTAATTAGCAGGCCAGACATGACACGACATTCAAGCATGAAAGACTATCAAGTTGTGATGTTCACTTCCAGTAATGAAATGAAGTTAATTGCAAGTAAGAATAGGACAAATCTTAGAGGGATACTGTACCTGATTTATTGTTTCCTCATTGTAAGTTTTCTTTGTTATAAATAGTTGTAAAGATTAATCATATTTAAATTGAGTTAAGTAACATTGAAGAAGATTTTGTGAGCAGTATATTAGAGGAATCGGCTGCAATGTCTGGTGGCAATCAGGAATCAGAAATATCAACTTACTTGCAGTGCGTTTCTAAATTCATTTAATAAGTTAATAATAAATTTTATGTCAGATAATTCACCTGACATTAATTGCAAGATTTTAATGAAAACTATGGAGCTTTGACTTCATTAAAACAATATGCATCTGCCGACCCCAAATATTATAGAAAGCATTGAGCCTTTCCCACATTTCAGGATGACGAAAAGGATCTTGCTTCAACAGAACATTCAGCTGGTGTTGTTCGAATTCATGTTTTTGTTATGGGGTATTTGGCAAAGAAAATTTAAAAAAATTATAATTCAATACGAGAAGAGCAACATACTATCTTAATTATTGAAAAGGGGTACGGTCCAAATAACTTATTAACTCCAAATACTCTATATTTAAAAGTTTCTGCTAAATATATGGATGTTTTAAAATATTTAATACCTAAATATTGCAAAAATTGCAAACAATAATATCTTGCAAATATTAATGAATGGATTAAATAAATATGTATCATACAATTTTAATTGTTCACAGCATAATTTATTCAATATTTTTATAAGACTGCTTACTGTTTTAAATCTACATACATGGACTAAAAATGACAATAATATTTTAAAGAGACACTATTTTTTTAATATAGATGTTAATATTAAAAGAGTAGTGTAAAAGGTAAATGGCTAAAAAGATGATTTAAGATTCTAGATAAATATATTTATTTAAAATAAATTATTTTTGAAATTACTTTTATAATTAATATTTACTTATCAATATGTATATTTTTTTTATTGATACCTTATAAGTATATCATGAATATTATGTGTATTGAAAATTAATAACTTTCAGATTTGTTTAAATTATTGATATACATCATGATGTGTAATTATAATCAATGTTTATTTCACATATATATTAAATATTGTATTATCAAACTAGCAGAGTGTCATTTCTAACTTAAATCACCTTTACTCTAACACTTGTTAACTTTATTGTTGTGGAAATTAGTTATTATTATATTTAAATCATCAGTAGTTTCTACTAGTTTCAGTGATCAGAAAGATGCTAGTATATCATGCAGAAAAACTGCCCCCCGCCACAATCCATTTCGATATACAAAGCGCTCGGTGTCCTTTGTCATAACTAAACTCTAAGAACGTCATGTGAGTAGAAAGTTGCATATCTGTTGTGTTACTAATATATGGTCGAATTCTTTTCTCATAAAAACGTACACTCTTTCAAACGGTTGTATAAATGCAAATTAAAAAAAAAATCAAAGCAACTACTTAAAATACTGCAGTACAATCCTTTTTTCTAAATTAAAATATTAACAAGATAATTGCTGCATATTAAACTATACTAAAATGCACTACCTAAGCCGTAGCACGCACGAAGCCAGAAAACGCCTGCATATTTCCCAACGATATAAAATATGAAAATGATTCTTGACAGGTGCTGGCTATTATTCAGGCAATTTGCGAATAGAAATTACTCTATTCCTGTGCACGGATTCTATGCGCCAAGTGCTACAGTTATACGACTATTATAATATAGCGATTTCCTTTGAAATTGTGCTTTTTACCTTGTTCAGAATTTTTTTTCGTTGGGACTTTTTGCTCTGTTGCCGCGAGGAGCTTTTATGGTAGTTGCAATTATGTACAATTACCGTCAAACTTGGAAATGCGGTACTTTGAAAGCGATTATTTAAAACTGGAGGATTTAAAAGTAGAATGGTTTACGTATGTTCGAGGACTGTACCAGTGTTGGGTAACATTGAATTGTTGAATTGTATATTTGGTGTTTAGGTTATTGTATTGAATGAAACTGATCAATTATTTGAATAAAGAGTTATTTCAATAAAATGTTACTGAAATAAAGTTGATTTAAGTATATGGACATGTATTTGTTCGGTTGTTATTGCCATAGCGTCCGTGTTTTTCGTATCTACAATGGGTATAGATTTTGTATTGACATCAGGGTTGCTGCGTCTTTTGTTTCAGAAACATTTTTTTTATACCATTGTAAATGTTGAGAATTCTCATAAAAAGGTGCATATAATTGTTCAATTAATCATCAAATATAATAGAGACAATCTAAACAAATACAGATAAACGTAAGTATTTATGTTTAATATATTTATAGTCGCCTAAAGTTTACAGAATAAAATATTTTAAAGCAATAATTTACATACTTATATTTTTGCATTATTAATGTTTATAGGTCACCTAATATAAAAGAAGCAAGTATTTGACACCTTTTGTTTACATTTAACTGAAATATTTCATAAAGCTTTGAAAAGTTTTAATGTATTAGGTACTGCCACGGAAAGTTCTACTACATAGAAATAAGTTAGATTTAAGAAAAAGATATGTTCAGAGATAACAATCAGATTACCGGAACCTCGTCAGCACTTTTCGAGTGGAATTCGAAGTGTGTGGTTTGAATAAAGTTAGAAATAAATTGTTATAAAGTGTTTCAATAAATATCAACCGCAGCCCCAGGGTAAGTACTCTTTAATATTCCCTATTTATACATAAGATGAGAGAAGCGAGTAGCTCAAACCACCAACCCTTGAGCAAAGACGTGCGAGATTTAGGGAAAATCGCGACATTTGGTGGAGGCGCCGGGTAGCAACATCACAAGGGTACCTTGATAAAGCGTCTGCGTCTTTATTTAGAGTTCCTCGTTTGTGAACTACTTTATAAGTATATTCCGTTAATTTCATTGCCCATCTTAACAACTTACTGTTCGATGTTTTCAGCGATTGTAGCCAACATAATGAGTGATGATTTGTTAAAATTGTAAATGTTGGAAGACCCGATAAGTAAACTCTAAAATATTTTACAGCCCATACAGCAACAAGACATTCCAATTCCGATAGGGTATAACGTTCTTCGGCGAGTGTTAGTGTCCGTGAAATAAATGCGATTGGATGAAAATCCGAACTGTCTTCACTTTTCTTGTAATAATACCGCTCATAATCCTTTTCCGCTAGCATCTATATGTAGTTCGGTCACCGTATTTTGTCCAAAATGGCGTAATAATGGAGGAGTGGATAATTTTGCTTTTAATAAATTGAAAGCATTTTTTTGATTTTTATCCCTTTATAACTTCGATATTGACCCGATTATTTCGTATAAACCCCAGTGACCAACTATATCTATCTTTTATTTTATAAATATTTAAAAAATATTAAATCTTTCTTGAATATTAGTTATATTAATATAATATGCGTAAAATATATTATAGAAAATATATTAGGAAAACATTTAAAAAATATATATGTTATGTAGCATTAATAATATTTTATTGCAAATGTTTTCTCAATATATTTTTCATAACTCTGCAAGAATATTTTGCTTTGTATTTCTGTAAATATTTATTTCATATAAAAAACAAGATTGAATTTTTGCTTTTGTACATTTGGTGCGTAGGGCGAATAATATAAAATGGGTAAAATATGCATACATATTAAGTAGGTATGTACCTATTTAAAATGATAGTTTAAAGATTAAATTAGATAATATATATCTAATATGATTTAATTAGTATCTAAGTTGAGTGTTGTAACTTTTCTATTAATATATCTGCGTTTTGTATTATATTATTTGTAATATTTGTAAGTTGCGAACATCAACACAACACCTCTATTCATTACGGTGCCGGTGTTATATGATTTAGTATTGTTTATGCGTCTTTGGAGTAGGTAACATAGAATGCATACGCGCACGTGCGTATCATCAACGTTTTCATTCGTTTGTCCGTTACATGTTATAGTTTATAATAGTATACGATTAGGGCAGATTAGGGTTAACTGTGTAATTAATTGTTGCGGGGTGTGTTTTAGTTTTTGTGGTGACTACGAGGTAAGCAAAACTTTAAACATGTCATGGCATTTATAAGATAATTGGAATGCTCAATATCGCTATGTACAGAAATCGTTTAGTAATATAATTGTAGGAATTTTATGCATCATATATGTACTGCATCTACCAGATAAATTGGTAGTTGATTTGCTTAAGAGATTCATCTCGGTAGATAAGCGTCATAACCCCAAATAGAGGTTAGAATACGTTGTGTTGTTTTATTGTTTGTACGTAGAATGTTTTCAAATATTATGAAATTTACTTTATTTCATAAATAAATATCGTAAGTATTAGAATGTAGCTACCACTCCAATTATTGTAAATGTTCCAAATGTATTAGTAGGTGTTATTAATGTTGTACGATGTTTTATTCATGGTATGATCTAATACAATTGGCATTGTTTTAGAGGCCACAAGGAAACGTCATGAAAGCGCCACTGCCGAAGATATGAAAAAAGCCATAGGGTTGTACCTGGCACCAGCCAAGGCTAGACTTAAAAATGAGTATTTTTCATTTTTATTGGCTTATTCAAATAAAATGATAATAAATACGTTTGTTTTTTATTTAGAACACTTCAATTAAAAAATAGTGATTAATTTGATAAACCTTCAGTATGCCTTAAAAGATGCCAGAATTATTGATTATTAACTTGTATGGTGAGTGTGAAAAAACAAGTTCTTGCCTTTTAGACAACTCTATGTATGTTCCAACTTTTCGTTATCGACGTTATACATTCTAAATAACCAAGATCAATTTTAGTTCATTTTGACAAATTAAATAGATTGCTTAAAAATCTCAATTTTTATATAAATAATATTTTACAAATATTTTAGAAAAAATATAGCCCTTACATTAATTTTAAAATATGGAATAAATATTTTAATTGAATATTTTATCTATATTTAGAAAAAAATATGAAAAATATATTCAAAAACCTCTCACGAAAAATATTTATAAAATATATTTTTAAAAATATCTATGTAATATTTCTGGCTGTTAGGGTGAAAGCATTTTCTTGATTTTTAGCTCTTTGGAACCTGCAGAGACTTAAGAAACTTTGCACATCTTTAATTTTTCGCGGTGTTGGAAAATTAATAATCGCTTCAATTTTTTCGGTATGGGGCATTATGCCTTCAGGGGATACTATAAAACCTAATTTTTTTTTGCTGTTGCATTCCGAAATTACATTTGCTTAATTTCAGAGTTAACCCTGTTTTCCTAATACATTGAAAAACTTTGTATTTTTACATGATCTTCGAAAGCTTTACTTACTACTATAATATCGTCTAGGTATATTGCAACTTCTTTCCACTTTAAATCCTTGAATACAGTATCAGTTAATTTTTAGAATATACTTGTAGCGTTACAAAAACCAAAGGGTAATTTGTTAAATTCACATAAACCGTCCGCTGTTATGAACGCGGTTTTATGTTTATCTTCTTCCTTAATACCACATTGCCAGTACCCACTGTTCATGTCTAACGTGCTCAAATACTTGTTACCTGTTCAAAAGTTCAAAATATCGTCGATTAATGGTAGTGGATATGCACACTTGGTCGTAATAGAATTTTGTAGCGATCTAAATATTAACCAGGATGATGATGTAATTGAGTTTAAAATTTTGAGTGACATTTTTTGTTCATTTAATCTAACATCGCTTATCAAAGGAACTACACGCATTTTTTCAACTTATTCGTATACCAGTCAAACACACTTTTCTGAATTAGTAAATATTCGCAACTTTGATCCGGGTCTATCACATCATTTCGGTCAATTTTGCCCTCGCAGAAACCTAGACGCCTGCACAAACGTCACGCCCTTTTTCAAACGCAGGCTGCAGCTAAATCCGTCCGCAGGCACTTCCGCGTTTTATACTGGCAGCGATTTGCCATTCGACATGCACGCGCATAAACACCGGGAATCATGCGTCCTTGCTTGAATAAATGCACGAAAGCAAACGTCGAAACTAAGCAGGGTGCCTTGCCAATCCAGAGGCGAAGCAATAGACTACCTGCACGCGAAATTACAAGCCAAATATTTCACTGTATAACCGAAAATATATCACTTTTACGCTGACAATGAACAGACGCTCTTTTCCGGATTTTTAAGGGGATTTATCTGATGCGAAGCGATGGCCGGTAATAGTACCTATCCCTTTAATGGTTATAAATCTCCGTCTCGCTTAATTGGGGAAAATTCTTCATTCGTATGTATGCGCGGAGTTCGTTAAAAATTAGAACGATGCAGAGCTACGTTTAAGGACAATGGGATGTCTGCGGTTGATATTAAAGCGATAATGAAGCTCCAAGAGACAAAGGGATATTGTTAAAATGTGGATCAGTGTTCGACTTCTTTTGTTTCAGTTTTTAATATAAAGATAAAACGGGATTGAAGTAAGAACAAAATCAATTTAGTTTTTCAAGAACGTTCGCACAAAAAAACGAATTCTAAAAGCGGTCACTTCTTTCGTATCGTAAATCTGCACCAAATTTCGTTAAAATCCCGCATATTCAAAGCACGATTTGCTCGCTGGACCAATATACTGATGCCAACTTTGCTACTTTAAAACAGCCCGTCGATCGTAAAACGTCAGAAATGAAAAGGGTATCAGTCTCTGGCCTGTAAAGCTTTGTATTCCGAACTCTGCTCTTATTTAGTTTCGCTGTAGCCGGTGTATTCGATTTCCTAGCTTTCATTAGTTTGGTTTCTTAGAATATGAGAAAATTCTTGGCATTGCAGAAATGTTTATTCAATAAATAAATCAAATTATCCTTTATTTTTTGTTATTAAAGAAGTGTTTATTCTAACTCAAATTTAACTAACTGTAACTCTTTGAGTAGGTTTGTACACTTTAGCACTTTTCGGTAGCTCGTGTTTTTTCTTCATTTCATAAGTTGGAAAATACTTATCCAATCGCCGTGGATTTGATGTCATATTTTACAGAAGAATTTTCTGAATGATTTTATGCATATATTATCTTCCAGAAAATAGTTGGAAGGGTAAATACTAAGTTATCTTCAGCGAAAACACTTTTGTCACACAGCTTCGATAGCAAAACTTTATGTTTTGAAATGCGGTGATTTGTTGTTCCTTATTATTAGAAATCAATTAATGTTTTTGAACTGTTTTTATTATGGTTTATTCTAATGTGTTAAATGAAGAATTATATGGGTGTTGTTAAAAATATCGTGAATAAAACTTTTTAATGATAATGGCCTACTTAACATTATTTAGTTTTATATATTAGTAGTTCATTAATAATTATAATACTGACGTTTTGATGGTCGTTCCATATTTTTCAAAGCTTTATTAATTATTTTAATTTTCGGGAGAACTAGTTCTCGAAATGTTGTTTTTTTATACACAATTTTAAACCATTTCCAGAGTTTTTTTCAGGTACATATATATTGGTAAATTAATATCAAATATTGATTACATTTTCTTTTTTCAAATATGTAAAAATAGTGTTTAAAATCTAACTTAAATTTTAACATGCGCTATGAATATCCACAAAATGGTATACGATGTGTCACAGAATAATTATTCTTAATTTTTAAAACCGAGATTTCCTATAGCAGTGTGTTATGGACAGAGTTGTTTTACAAGAGATGGCTATTTTAGTACCCATAATAGTCACATTTGGAGCGAAAAAAATGCTTACGCCGTTTACAGGTTACATGATCAATGGAAGCTTTCTGTTAATGTTTGGACTGGAATTGTTGAGCATTATGTAGTAGGGCTATATTTAGTGCATGCACGGTTAGATGATCACGTGTATAGCATTTTTTTGGAACATACTCTATCGGAATTGCTTGAAAAAAACCCATATTCGAAGGAATGTTTTTTTTCAGCATTATGATGCTCCAGCATACTTTGAATAAAATTGCATCTAAATGCAAAACAGATGGATCGCAAGATGGATACCGATCTTGGCCTGCACATTCGCCAGATATGATTCCAGTTGATTTTTGTATTTAGGGTGGTATTAAATCACTGGTTTTGAGATACCTGTTAAGAAGACCCCAGTAACCAACTATATTTATTTCCTATTTTATAAATATTTAAAAAATATTACGAAAACATTTAAAAAATATATATGTTATGTAGCATTAATAATATTTTATTGCAAATGTTTTCTCAATATATTTTTCATAACTCTGCAAGAATATTTTGCTTTGTATTTCTGTAAATATTTATTTCATATAAAAAAAAAAGATTGAATTTTTGCTTTTGTACATTTTTAACTGTGTAATTAATTGTTGCGGGGTGTGTTTTAATTTTTGTGGTCACTACGAGGTAAGCAAAACTTTGAACATGTCATGGCATTTATAAGATAATTGGAATACTCAATATCGCTATGTACAGAAATCGTTTAATAATATAATTGTAGGAAGTTTATGCATCATAAATGTACTGCATCTACCAGATAAATTGCTAGTTGATTTGCTTAAGAGATTTATCTCGGTAGATAAGCGTCATAACCTCAAATAGAGGTTAGAATACGTTGTGTTGTTTTATTGTTTGTACGTATAATGTTTTCAAATATTATGAAATATAGTAAAAATAAGTATCGTAAGTGTTAGAATGTAGCTATCACTCCAATTATTGTAAATGCTCCAAATGTATTAGTAGGTGTTGATAATGTTGTACGATGTTTTATTCATGGTATGATCTAATACAATTGGCATTGTTTTAGAGGCCACAAGGAAACGCCATGAGAGCGCCACTATCGAAGATATGAAAAAGCCATAGGTTGTACCTGGCACCAGCCAAGGCTAGACTTAAAAATGAGTATTTTTCATTTTTATTGGCTTATTCAAATAAAATGATAATAAATACGTTTGTTTTTTATTGAGAACGCTTCAATTAAAAAATAGTGATTAATTTGATAAACCTTCAGTATGCCTTAAAAGATGCCAGAATTATTGATTATTAACTTGTATGGTGAGTGTGAAAAAACAAGTTCTTGCCTTTTAGACAACTCTATGTATGTTTCAGCTTTTCGTTATCGACGTTATACATTCTAAATAACCAAGAACAATTTTAGTTCATTTTGACAAATTAGATTGCATAAAAAATCTCAATTTTCATATAAATATTTTACAAATATTTTAGAAAAAATATAGCGCTTACATTAATTTTAAAATATGAAATAAATATTTTAATTGAATATTTATCTATATTTAGAAAAAAATATGAAAAATATATTCAAAAACCTCTCACGAAAAATATTTATAAAATATATTTTTAAAAATATCTATGTAATATTTCTGGCTGTTAGGGGAGTTACTAGCTGGAATTATTCTATCGTTTGATGATATGTTATCAAATGCCTTGGAAAAATCAAGTGATACCAAGGCTACACAGCTTGCCCTATTTCTAGAGCAAGAGAAAGACCATTACCACGTGTGAAAGAGCCGTTGCACAACTATGACCAAATCTAAAGCCAGATTGCAACGAAGGGTAAATGTTATTAGCATGTAAATGTTACCTAACCTGCATATCCAATACTTTCTCAAGTACTTTGGAAAGTAGAGGCAATACGCTTATTGGCCGAAGATCCCCAAGAGATTGCAGATTCGTAGTCTTAGGTATGGGAACCACATGAGCGTATTTCCACAATTTGGGAAAAACTGAATGAATAATATAGTAATTAACTATGTGTGTAAATATTGGTAGCAATCTTAAAATGAATTCCTTAATAATTAAAGCATAATATGGCTTTGGTCAATACATTACACATAATTGCGATTAGTAGAACATTAGTAGACACTTTTTCGTGGTGTCAAAATTGAAAATGGCACCCATAAGAAATAAATATGTTGATAATAAGCTAATGAAAATGATACGTCATACAAACATTTCGACTAGACCATTGGATAGAGAAGTGAGAAAGTTGTCTTGAGAATCTTTTTTTCTGCAAGCCTGAATAAAGATGTTAAAAGGAGAAGAAAGATACGAGTTTTCTCTCGTTTGTTAGAGTTTATCATAAGAGATTCTCACAATGAGGAAAAATTAGTCAAGCTGTATAAAAATGATTTCATATATTTCAAACAGCCTGCGTATATATCATTAGTACTTTTATGCGAAGCAATAAGAAGGTAAAAGTTCGTTTGTAGTCCATGCAAGAATGATAATTTAATCGCGCTTAAAACAACAAGATTTAAATTCCGCGCTAGAGAATATAGACGTCACTATTCCTTTTATTTTGATTGCGCTTTTATTATAAATTCCACAAACGTTTTATCACGATACTAATGGCATTATTTGCACCCGCATGCGAACTTCGTCATATCCTTTGTAACATACAGTGCGGGTGGTTCAAAACATCAACTTTACGGCCCGCCTATTTAAGTTAAAGAGAAGGTTTAACGTGAACAGTGCGCTCATCATATAAATGTTAATTTCTGGCCGGCTATTATAAACAAAACTTATCTCGTTATACTTCCAAAGCGGGGAACACTTGGGTAGGGCTGGGGGGCCGCGCGTAGAATTTAGTACGGTTAGATGGGGCTTACCGTATGTTTTCGCGGGAACGATTTGCATAAAAGAGCGATTCGTTCTTTTATCACAGTTAGCGTGAAGGGTGCTCGCTACTCAATACTGTCTTAAGGTCGGTTAATGTTTGAATTTGAAATAAAATTAAATTAATTCCATAAAACTGTAGGTTTATTTTATATAATGCAGTTTTCTTTCGACTTAAATTGAATATAATTATGTACAGCTAGGGTAAAATGTATGTGGACAGTTCTCTAACACATAGGCACACATTACAGCGAACGTAAGGAATATCACATGTTTCACCACAATCGTAGTAGAAGCAAATACATATTTTGTAATCGTAGATTGTAGACTGGGTTGTTTTGAGAAGCAGATATTAAATGGCCAATTTACTACAATTAATTATTTTTGTCCTTTTATTCACTTGTGTAAATTAATATTGTAGCGAATGCAATTTAAAATAAAGAATTAAGAAAAAAAGAAAAACAAAATGGAATTAGCCAAAAAGATTATGAATAATTTAAATGAGAAAGGAATGAATAAAACGCCGAGGTGAGAAGGCACAGCTGATAACAGCGAAGGCCTACATTCATCAATGCGCTAGATTAGTACTGAACGCTTGTAGTTTGTAGTATTTAGAAAGATTGCGGTCAGGAGTGAAGAATGGTTCTTGTTTCCCATGCTCACTGCAATGCGTTTGGTAACTAGGGCGAGTTTTTATGCATACCCCAGTGACCAACTATATTTATTTCATATTTTATAAATATTTAAAAAATATTAAATCTTTCTTGAATATTAGTTATATTAATATAATATGCATAAAATATATTATAGAAAATATATTAGGAAAACATTTAAAAAAATATATATGTTATGTAGCATTAATAATATTTTATTGCAAATGTTTTCTCAATATATTTTTCATAACTCTGCAAGAATATTTTGCTTTGTATTTCTGTAAATATTTATTTCATATAAAAAAAAAGATTGAATTTTTGCTTTTGTACATTTGGTGCGTAGGACGAATAATATAAAATGGGTAAAATATGCATACATATCAAGTAGGTATGTATCTATTTAAAATGATAGTTTAACGATTAAATTAGATAATATATATCTAATATGATTTAATTAGTATCTAAGTTGAGCTCTGTAACTTTTCTATTAATATATCTACGTTTTGTATTATATTATTTGTAATATTTGTAAGTTGCAAACGTCAACACAACACCTCTATTCATTACGGTGCCGGTGTTATATGATTCAGCATTGTTTATGCGTCTATAGATTAGGTACATAGAATACATACGCGCACGTGCGTATCATCAACGTTTTCATTCGTTTGTCCGTTACATGTTATAGTTTATAATAGTATACGATTAGGGCAGATTAAGGTTAATTGTGTAATTAATTGTTGCGGGGTGTGTTTTAGTTTTTGTGGTGACTACGAGGTAAGCAAAAACTTTGAACATGTCATGGCATTTATAAGATAATTGGGATGCTCAATATCGCTATGTACAGAAATCGTTTAATAATATAATTGTTGGAATTTTATGCATCATATATATACTGCATCTACCAGATAAATTGCTAGTAGATTTGTTTAAGAGATTCATCTCGGTAGATAAGCGTCATAACTTCAAATAGAGGTTAGAATACGTTGTGTTGTTTTATTGTTTGTACGTAGAATGTTTTCAAATATTATGGAATAAAGTAAAAATAAGTATCGTAAGTATTAGAATGTAGCTACCACTCCAATTATTGTAAATGCTCCAAATGTATTAGTAGGTGTTGATAATGTTGTACGATGTTTTATTCATGGTATGATCTAATACAATTGGCATTGTTTTAGAGACCACAAGGAAACGCCATGAGAGCGCCACTACCGAAGATATGAAAAAAGCCATAGGGTTGTACCTGGCACCAGCCAAGGCTAGACTTAAAAATGAGTATTTTTCATTTTTATTGGCTTATCCAAATAAAATGATAATAAATACGTTTGTTTTTTATTTAGAACACTTCAATTAAAAAATAGTGATTAATTTGATAAACCTTCAGTATGCATTAAAAGATGCCAGAATTATTGATTATTAACTTGTATGGTGAGTGTGAAAAAACAAGTTCTTGCCTTTCAGACAACTCTATGTATGTTTCAACTTTTCGTTATCGACGTTATACATTCTAAATATCCACGAACAATTCTAGTTCATTTTGACAAATTAAATAGATTGCATAAAAAATCTCAATTTTTATGTAAATATTTTACAAATATTTTAGAAAAAATATAGCGCTTACATTAATTTTAAAATATGAAATAAATATTTTAATTGAATATTTTATCTATATTTAGAAAATAAAATATGAAAAATATATTCAAAAACCTCTCACGAAAAATATTTATAAAATATATTTTTAAAAATATCTATGTAATATTTCTGACTGTTAGGGTAGGTTTATTCCCCGATTATAAACATTCACTGACCGAATGTGTATATGTATCTATTACTACTGATTGTAATAAATCGATGTAACAAAAACTTGTTTTAGAAATAAAAATAATTCTCGTATAGGATTAGGCCTAACTGTAATTTGTGTTGCCTAAGTATTAGAGAACTGTCCACATATTTCACTCCCTAACAGTACAAAGAAAGTAATTCTTTATTAAAAAAAAAAAAGAAAACACAGCATTGCTTAAAAAGAATTTCCTTTTATTTAACAAATAGTAATATCTTTTATAATTTGATTTTAGATGATACCGATAGAAAGGATCTTTTAAACCAAGAAATTCATTTCATTTAAGCATATATATTTATGCGAGAGGGCCTCTTTGCATTTGATATATGGCACATGTTCGGTGAAATATAGCGTGTGCTTCCTACACCAGAGCATATGCATATAAATGGTCTGGGAACGCTCGATCCACTTTGAGCAAATAATGCAGCAAGCGTTGCATGGCATCTGCATGCATCTCTGACGATAATTGAAAGCTCCGTCGCTGGTCTAAGCACAAATCAATGCAATATGTTATATGCGCATATCATGCACTGGTCATAGAGACACGCACGCCTCTGTGTACGTGTATTTTCAGTTGGGAACTGATTGCTCACGTTGGTATGTATGCATTTTGGCATATGCACTTATGAAATCGCAACCAATACCTAAGTGAATCGATGGGTTCAACAATAGAATTATAACAGTAACTGATATTGATTGTCCAGAAACGCTTTGATGTCGTGGACTCCATCTCGATCACCTATGTAATGCAATGACAAACTTAAGAGTTTAATATTTAAAAGCTTAACACAATAAGATTGTTTGCAAATGGAATAAGTAGGTTATAACGTTTGTAAATAAGTTAAATACTTAAAATAGGGCAAAGTGAACTGCTGAGTCACCTGTTCCAACACCTATTTATGGGTTGAGTACAGTAAATTGGAGAGAGAATTAGTGTGCAAACTTGTGTTGTTACAACGTTTTTAAAGGCGTAGTGCGCTTTATGTTAAATCAAAGATGTAAAACGCAAGAAGAAGTGTTCATGCTCGTCATCTTGAACTTTACCAATTACAATCGGAGTTATAGTACATTTTTCACTTTAGCTTGAAATCTTGCAGAGCTAAAAGTTATCAAACCCCAACCAAGTTGTTGTAAAGTTTACCATCCATTGAGAACACGTCAATATGGTGTTCCTACTTCGTTCTTCGTTCTAGTATTTGCCATCCTTCCTGATTATAGATCGTTATGCAATATACATCTTATTTATCGTATCAAATCGGAATAATAATGGATCACGCTAATTTTAATTCATATACGTTCATGTAAAATTGGGAGGGCTAATGATTCGCATTGTGTATATGGTGGGGCAGATGCAACGGGGCGTGTTTTATTTGGATGTGCATTTGCTAACGAGTGACGGACGTGTTCGGAAGTTAGGGCATTAGCTAAGGGGTTAACTTAGCAGTTAAATCTCCTGCTATCCCATATGGTAAATTTTTCACCCAATACCTATCAACTTATATAATTTATATAACCTCAAACTCTACGAAATGCTAGATACTTATTTATACAGAAATTTAAACAACAATCATAAGAACTATCTCCAACATTGGCTAGTACACACCCCAAGGTATTTTAAAATGGAATTTCCTTGGAGTGACAAACCAAACATGTTACAGAAAAGGTTCCACATCAAGAATGCGACACCGGTATTAAGGTAGTAAGGTCCTTCAAAGCGTCAAAAGTATATCGTGATACTCAAAACAGCAAAACATTTCTTCTGTATACTTTCAACTCAATGGTAAATACAAAATTCACACAGAAGTTCCTTTTCAATTTCGAAGAGAAAACTAAAAAATGGTTTAATTAATTTGAATTAACGAAAATGTCTAAAAAAAAATGTTTAAGAAGATTTTTATCAACAATCACCTGGCCTCCATAGACCCCTAGTCATTTTTTTGGTACGAGCTACATTGAGCCCTCACCCCTGAATTAATATCGATACCAAGAAATCTAAGTTAAAATCATACAGTTACCGTACGATGAACATATATTCCTAACTATCACGGCTACTATGCAAATTAATTAATACGCAATATACAGTGTGTTAAAAAAAGGTTGTCGGATATTTTACCCAATTATAGTATTGGTGGAAATAAACAAAAAAGTCTTAGTCAACATGGGTCCGCAATTCAACTGTTTTTGAGATATAGTCGATTGCATATTTTAAAATTAAAAAAAAACATTTTTCGGTTTTGAGAATAGTTCCCTTTGTCAAATAACTGATTATGACTTAAAATTAGTTCTGTCAGACATCTGTCATCAGATTATTTATCATTTGCGTCAATTTTTTTTTGTTCTCAAATTATGCATAACTACACAAATGCAGAAGTGGCCGATATGCATTTTATGTACGGTTGTGCGAATGGTAATGCCACTGAAGTACGGCGTATGTATGCCGAAGAATTTCCAAATCGGTTGTTACCGAGTGATAAGATTTTCTCAAGACTTCATATCCGGCTATCCGAAACTGGTTCATTTTAAAATTAATGGTGGTTCTGTAGACCTAGATCAGTTTCTTCTCCCGCAGTAGAATTTAGATATTTTGAGACGGGTAGAAGACAACCCAAATATTAGCACCCGAAGACTTGCCGCAGAACTGAACGTCAGTCATCCTCTCATTTGGAGAATTCTGCGGGAACAGCAGCTCTATCCCCACCACATTCAACGCGCGCAAGTTCTTGCTCTTCTCGATTATGATGCACGTAGGGTTTTTTGTCATTGGGTTTTACGAAAGCTGGCAGAAACTCCTAATTTTGCGACTCAGATTTTATTTAGTGACGAGGCTGGGTTTACAAGAGACGGAATATTCAATTTTCATAACAATTACGTCTGGGCAGATGAAAATCTCCATGCTGTTGTTGAACTGCATCACCAAAACCGTTTTTCGCTAAATGTTTGGCTTGCTATTTTTGGAGACTGTTTAATTGGTCCAGTATTCTCCTAATCGTTTAACGAGACAAGTATACTTGGATTTTTTAGGAAATGAATTACCCGTTTTGTTGGAAGACGTGCCACTTTTTAACAGATTAAATATGTGTTTATGCACGATGGAGCTCCTGCGCATTTTTCATCGTAGTTAGAAATTTCTTAAATCAAGATTACAACGAGAGATGGATAGGACGGGGTGGACCAACTGCATGGCCTCCTAGGTCCCCTGACCTGACACCTCTAGAATTCTATGTTTGGGGGCATCTAAAACAATTAGTGTACGCACGATCTGTAAACAATTTGGAAGAACTCAGGCAACGAATCGTAAATTGTTGCGAGGAAATTCGGAGGACTCCAGGAATTTTCGAAAGATTGCGTCGATCTTTCATAAGAAGGTGTGAAGCGTGCTTAGAAATGAACGGTGGACATGTTAGAAACATTTCTTTAGTTTTACTTTAAATAAACATTTTTTAATTTACATTACGATCAGAATTTCTTTGAAAATTTTTATCCAACTAAAACAATATGCAATCGACTATATGTCAAAAACAGTTGAATTGCGGACCCATGTTGACTAAGACTTTTTTGTTTATTTCCACCAGTACTACAATTGAGTAAAATATCCGCCAACCTTTTTTTAACACACTGTATACTAGATTTATAAACATATACGTACACAAAATAATACTTGCATTCATTGTTAGTGAAATTCGCCATATATTTCATAACAATACTTATGAAAAGATACAAATATTACTTAATTAATAGCGATTTGGCCTAAACAAATAATATTTTATTAAATCTTGTAAAACCTATTCCATAGATGCTTCATTTTTCAATATTTTTTGTAGATGTTTGTACCGGTGTCTTTCGCTTGTGAATGTGATCTTTCTGATTCAAGTTTTACCTGTTCTAGGTCGATCTAGTTTTGTATGTATATACTGATGATGCAATGCACACGAAACGTACATTTATATTTTAATAAATAAACTTATGTGAAGAAGGATTGTGTGTGTGTTTTAATTTATTGACTGTATTTTTGAATTATAGACAAACGTTTCGGTTATTTCAAACAACCTTCTTCAGGCTAAAAATGGCTATTATATTCACAGCCATATTAATTGCTTTCAGTTCAAACTATTTTTAAATATTTACCTATATTTTAATAAATACAAATTGCTAATTTTTTTATAAATTAGGCAAGGTAGACAACCTAAATTACCTGCCAAATGCTAAGTTTTCCTGAGATGCATTTCCCCAAACTGGAGTAGATATTCATTCGCTCTTTAGTCCTATATTTTCCCAAAAGAATGTTCAGTGGATGAAATCCTGATTGATTTCGCTATAGATAGTGCTAGATTTCTATTATTTTTTTAATAATTTTGTTAACTCGCAACTGAATTGTAGGCGTTATTTACTAAAATTTATTGTCACAACGATTCCCAATCCATATAGATGCTATACAATGCACTCGTACCAAATCGAATCAACATTTGCCCAACCTAATTGCGTATAAACAGTCGCCTTGAGAAACAATACGAACTCCAGTTGTAGGAACATCATCCGTCTACTAAAACAATCGATTTCGATAACCGAACAGATGCGGCGATTCCGTCAAGCACGTTCTGCTTGCTCTATTGTTACTGTCTACCTACACGTCTACCCACGTACATATATATCCACTGCACCGGTTTACCGGTTGGTGAGATAGTTTCTCAAGTGACAAACCCTTTCTTATAGGTACTCTTACAGACGCTGTGTTCATATCTTACGGTTGATATACAACGTAGGTCTGTCGCGTGTTGAATTGTTCGTCTCGAGAGTGCATTGTTTCAAGTCACTTGCATTAGGGAATATGTCCCTGAAATATTCAGATTATCTTACGTCTCATATATTGTTGATATCGTACTAGTTCTTAAGCATACACAGCGGTACGAATTAGAGATACAATATTTTTAATGTTGATTGTTTTACATTAAGAAAATAATTATAGTAGAGTGAAGTATTTTTAGAGAGGAAACAAATTTAATTTGTGCCACAAATATTTTAAATAATATATTAGTGTTTCGTATATGATTTTTTATTAAAATTAATTCATTTCATTCCCTGCTTATCTGTTAAAAATACGCCTATAATCTTAACGGGGCTTTACTTTAGTATTACCTAAGATTAAGTTTTTTTTTTACTACCATTTCTACCACTTAAATATGGTAAGGGGCTTATGTATAATATTTCTAGTTAAATAAATATTAATTTTGCTGTTTCCCAACACTGTAGGTACTATATACTTGTGTTAAACGTTAATGTCACATGTATGAAACTTAGTACTGACCTGGCGCGCAGACGAAAGTTTACCACTCTACCAACGACATAGCATATTTATCAAAAATTTATTTCCTATTGTTTAACTTAAATTTTAAGCCTACCCCAGTGACCAACTATATTTATTTCATATTTTATAAATATTTAAAAAATATTAAATCTTTTTTTAATATTAGTTATATTAATATAATATGCATAAAATATATTAGGAAAACATTTAAAAAATATATATGTTATGTAGCATTAATATATTTTATTGCAAATGTTTTCTCAATATATTTTTTATAACTCTGCAAGAATATTTTGCTTTGTATTTCTGTAAATATTTATTTCATATAAAAAAAAGACTGAATTTTTGCTTTTGTACATTTGGTGCGTAGGACGAATAATATAAACTGGGTAAAATATGCATACATATTAAGTAGATATGTATTTATTTAAAATGCTAGTTTAAAGATTAACTTAGATAATATATATCTAATATTATTTAATTAGTATTTAAGTTGAGGGCTTTTCTATTAATATATCTGCGTTTTGTATTATATTATTTGTAATATTTGTAAATTGCGAACGTCAACACAACACCTCTATTCATTACAGTGCCGGTGTTATATGATTTAGTATTGTTTGTGCGTCTATGGATTAGGTACATAGAATGCATACGTGCACATGCGTATCATCAACGTTTTCATTCGTTTGTCCGTTACATGTTATAGTTTATAATAGTATACGATTAGGGCAGATTACGGTTAACTGTGTAATTAATAGTTGCGGGGTGTGTTTTAGTTTCTGTGGTGACTACGAGGTAAGCAAAACTTTGAACATGGCATGGCATTTATAAGATAATTGAAATGCTCAATATTGCTATGTACAGAAATCGTTTAATAATATAATTGTAGGAATTTTATGCATCATATATGAACTGCATCTACCAGATAAATTGCTAGTAGATTTGCTTAAGAGATTCATCTCGGTAGATAAGCGTCATAACCTCAAATAGAGGTTAGAATACGTTGTATTGTTTTATTGTTTGTAAGTAGAATGTTTTCAAATATTATGAAATAAAGTAAAAATAAGTATCGTAAGTATTATAATGTAGCTACCACTCCAATTATTGTAAATGCTCCAAATGTATTAGTAGGTGTTGATAATGTTGTACGATGTTTTATTCATGGTATGATCTAATACAATTGGCATTGTTTTAAAGGCTACAAGGAAACGCCATGAGAGCGCCACTACCGAAGATATGAAAAAAGCCATAGGGTTGTACCTGGCACCAGCCAAGGTTAGACTTAAAAATGAGTATTTTTCATTTTTATCGGCTTATTCAAATAAAATGATAATAAACACGTTTGTTTTTTATTTAGAACACTTCAATTAAAAAATAGTGATTAATTTGATAAACCTTCAGTATACTTTAAAAGATGCCAGAATTATTGATTATTAACTTGTATGGTGAGTGTGAAAAAACAAGTTCTTGCCTTTCAGACAACTCTATGTATGTTTCAACTTTTCGTTATCGACGTTGTATATTCTAAATAACCAAGGACAATTTTAGTTCATTTTGACAAATTAAATAGATTGCATAAAAAATCTCAATTTTCATTTAAATAATATTTTACAAATATTTTAGAAAAAATATTGCGCTTACATTAATTTTAAAATATGGAATAAATATTTTAATTGAATACTTTATCTATATTTAGAAAAAAATATGAAAAATATATTCAAAAACCTCTCACGAAAAATATTTATAAAATATCTATGTAATATTTCTGGCTGTTAGGGTAAACTTTATTTTATCTATACATGGTTTGTAGTAGTGTCAATCCAATCCCAATTTTAAATTCGTCTCTTCGACTATACACGCCTATATACCCGTTCATTTACACTCGCCCCCAATAAATAAAGCACACACATACTCCCATAGCAATAAATTCGTCGCGCTGTGGTCGGCAGAGGGGCGTCCTCGACAACTCACATTCGGCCCTGTAAGTTGAATTGTGACTTTTTCTTGCGAAAGTTTGCCAATTCACCGGAGGCAAGCCCGTTTACGTCTAATTTTATCTGTGGCAACAATTTTCCTCATCGACGCTCTTCGACTGCGTTTGTCGTTTCGCCGATAGTTGTTGGTGCGGCGGCGGTGGTGGTGGTGGTGGTGGTGGGAGTTTTGCGGTCCGAATAACTTTAGAGCCGGCACTTCGTCGTTCGATCGGGAGATTTTAAGTTTAACGGATTGGAAAAGGGCGTTCAGGGATTTTAGGATATTATTAGGGGATCGGCGATTGTAACTGTGTAGAAATATTGCTTTAAGATAACCGGTTTTTTTTAGCGAAGTATTGTGAAAAATTAAGAAATACGATGATACATGTTTAGGACTTTTTTATAGAATAAAAACTTGGGAGAGATTGGGGAAATTTAGATACACTACAATAGGAAGGTTAGATAAGAGTAATAAAACTCGTTCTTTCGTTCATTTAATATTTATTATTTGATTACTAGTTTCGGCTTTGTAAAACAGTTCAGTTTACAATAAATACATTAGACACGGTTTTCATACGTTTGAATCATTTGTATCATTGTCATTCTGTGTAAAAAGTTTTCTTATACTTAAATTTTATATTTAATTTATTTGTATAATTGTTGATGTTAATTAACTAACTTAATTTTCATGTTTGGTGTTTTTTATTCTGATAATCGACAATTTTACCTTTTTTTTTGACTTTGATCTGAAGATGGCTTTTTAAAAAGCTGAAATTAGTAATCAAACAATAAATATTAAATGAACGAAAGAACGAGTTTTATTACTCTTATCTAACCTTCACATATAACGTTCATTGGATACTTAGAATATAACATATAACACTACAATACACGGAAAAAGGAATTCATTAAATCAAACAAATTGCAGCATTTTGTAGTTGTAACATCAGTGCTTATGTAATAAAAATATATGTAATAGCGGTTACAATAAGACACTATAAGCTGTGTGGAAAGTTGTAGAAACGATTTAATGTATTTAACGTATAACGCTATTTAAGGAAAAACTGCTACAAAAGCTAGCAGAAGCAGGTTGTAGCTGCTAACGTAGAGAAGCAGTTTTATACATCACTAGTATCTAATGATGCTGATATTCCCTGTACATTTATTAAATTCATACAGGTAATTACTGTTTGCTTTGTAAAAGGATTACTTAATTGTATATTACTAAAAAAAGCAGAAAATAGTTCTTTCCAATCCTTTAATTAATACAGGGTGAGTTTTTTATCTTGAGACAAGGAATATCTCTAAAACACTGCATCAAATCAAAAAAGGATCTTAATAAGATTTGTTATAATGTAGGAGGCTCACTGAATGGTGCCGAACTCGATCCCCCACCTCACCCCCCTAGAGTGGGAGGGGGGACAACTTTGAAATCTTAAATGGAAACCCCATTTTGTATTGCAGATTCGGATTCTACGCCATCAAGTATGTAGTTTTTTTGATTCGTAACAGATTACTCTGTAATCGCAGAAAACGTGATTGTGGACGTCTAGAAAAAATACACAAAAGAGAGAAGCAAGCAAACATGGTTTTGTATTTTTTTATTTTAACATAAACTAACATTTCAAAAAGCCATGTGTTCGAAATTGTGCCCTTTCACTTCGATACATTTGTTTATTCGCAATTGGAGTGCTATTCAACGATACAAAACCGTACTTTATTCTTTATTCAGTACTTGACAAGCTGTGAATACTTACACATTGTCCGATCCCCATTTAGATTATTAATTATTAATCCAATACAAATTAGTTAGTGTTGAATATTTGAACAGTAATGGAGGCTATAACATTGCAAGAGAGAATTGAAATGATTTACAGCTATGGAGAAAGTGGTAGGAATATCGATGAAGGTGTTAATCTTTATTCACAACGTTTTCCCGACAAGATGCGATGGCGCGCTTCTTTTTACCGAGTCGTTCAACAGTTCTCTGGCGAAGGAACTGTACAGCCAAGAAAACGTAATCACCGAAAAATAATTGCTGGAGAACATAATGAAATCGCGGTATTAGCTGCATCTTAAAATAAAAAAATACAAAATCATATTTGCTTGCTTCTCTTTTTTGTGTATTTTTTTCTAGGAGCCTCCTACATTATAACAAATCTTATTAAGATCCCTTTTTTAATATGATGGAGTGTTTTAGAGATATTCCGTTGTCTCAAGATGAAAAAACTCACCCAGTATATCTACTACTACTGACAGTAATAAACCAATGTAACAAAAACTTTTTTTGGAAATAAAGAACAAAGAGAAGGGGTAGTATTATCCACTGTAACTAATTTATGCTGCCTACGTACCTATTAGACAAGTGTCCATATACTTTATTTCTTAACCGTACATGCATAACAACAATTAATAACCACGCACATATTATGCAAAGATATTCATGGGAGCTATGTAAATTTATTCAAATTTCTGTAGCTATATTAAGTTAAGTAGAATTAATTGTCGAGAGCTACTATCAATTGTTCTAGTCTAGAGAATTTATAATGTTGAATACACTGTAGTAGATAAACGCCATACTCTTTCCCTTCATTATTCTTTTGGAATATAATAGAGTTTAAATTTATTTTATACCTCCTAATTATCAAGCTCACTTAATTAATATACATATGTTATTTTCTCAATTGAAATTAAATTCAATATTTAATAATAATAATAATAATAAAAAATGTACTTATTGGCAGAAGGTACAGTATATTAATACGAACATTAATACAAAGAGACAAAACAATACAATTAATAAGTACAAGTTGCCAAAAAGACTTGATCGACGCTCTTCATTTAGCCTTGTAAAAAGAAGAAATGCAGTAAACAAAAAAAAGGAAAGAGAAAGAAAAAGAAAGTGCCCAATATTAATATCGCTATCGCAGGAGATGCATGAAACATTGGATACGGCGAAGTAGGTTAAATGTCACAATCGGTGAGAAGGTATGGTCATTGGCGGCACTGTTGGGTATAAAAGTTGACACAATCAGTTGAGTGACGTAATCAGTAGGAACACTATCAACAAATTTTTGTTCAAGGTCTGAATTTATGTGTTGTTGAGCATCTGCCATTTCAGATGGTGGAAAGGACCGATATAACTGCGTGTCACCAGCAGGCGGTAAGTCAGATGTGTATAAGTTAAATAAAATGGGTCTCAAAATAGAGCCATGTGGTACACCACTCTTCAGAAATGGAGGTTGCGATTATAGCACAATCTGTTTCAAACAAAAATTAAATACTTGATGGCGTAGAATCCGAATCTGCAATACAAAATGGGGGTTCCCATTTAAGATTTCAAAGTTGTCCCCCCTCCCACTCTAGGGGGTGAGGGTAAGGTGGGGGATCGAGTTCGGCACCATTCAGTGAGCCCCCTACATTATAACAAATCTTATTAAGATCTTTTTTTGATTTGATGCAGTGTTTTAGAGATATTCCGTTGTATCAAGATAAAAAACTCACCCTGTATAATTGTCGACCGGTTTCGGCTCTATGCCATCATCTGGTCGCAATTGCGAGCCGAAATCAGTCGACAATTATATTAATTAAATGATTGGAAAGAACTATCTTCTAGTTTTTTTTACTAGTATGGATACTACCACCAATCCGAAACTTACAATAACTAGATTACTTAATTGTATAAACTTATCCTCGCTGGAACTCATTTTGTAGTCTGCTAGGTTATAAATAAAATCTTTGCTTATCAACTTCTCTTACCACCACACTAACGCAAACCGCTACTAAGTATTTCTATTTTTTACAAAATGTATACGCTTTTATTTCAAGAAATATAACCTCTTAAAACAATAATATCTCAAGCATATTTTCTTGAAGCAAAATGGAATATCCTGAAACTAAATATTATTATAATACAACCTTAAATTCTAAAACAAAGAAAATCGTAGGAAATATTTTTCTTTAAGCAAAAAATTGAACTATAATCAAAGATCCAGTTTTCGGTGGCATACCCTCCAGATAGGATGTCGGGGCGTGAGAAGTTTTACACATACATAAATGTATGTAGGGACGGCTCACTCGCGGGCGCCTCGGCATCTCCATACATACATAATGTAAGCGATGAAATCGATCACTTTGTCAAAATCTCACGGAAGAGAGAATACCCGCATTAGGCGGCGAATCTCTAAAAAAAGCTCGTTCGCATAGCGAAGCAGTCATCGCCGCCTTGTTTGAAACATATATCACGGCGCGCAATTTTGGAGTTGGAGAGGTGATCCTTCAACTCGAAACCGCGTCAGACGAAGACGGACGAGAGGATGAATACGAGTAGATTGGCGGACGAACTTTGAAAATAAAAAGAATTGCTGTAATTTAAGCCGAGAAGAGATTTTCTTTTTAGTTTCTCGAAGGGGAGGATTGCTTTTATTTTATTGAGAAATATCATTTCGAAGTGTGCGCTTATTAATTATGATTAATTAATTTCAAAGAATACCTGTGATTTCTTGTTTTATTTGTGGATTATTTATTTAGCCTTTACTGCACTTACGAAAGTATTGTTATCGCCAGTGGCGGATTCAGGGAGAGGGCATAGAGGCACGCACCTCCTGCCAAAATTTCACGCACCAGTATCGAATCGGAGGTGGGACATAAGACCATCTCGGTTAGCCTAATAGTAGACGAACTCTTATACGGACTGACGGATCTAGGCATATCTGTCAAGGGTATCGTGATGATATTGTCATATACGCAAAAGGCAAACTTGGAGAATACCCTCTGTGACATAGTTCAAAGAGGATTGAACTTCACGAGAAGATGGTGTCAATCGATGGACTCAATGTCAACCCCACTAAGACAACCCTAGTAGCATTTACCAGGAAAAGAAAATCCAATCTTAGAACCATAAAACTGGATGGGCAAAATATAGACTGGAGAGCGGAAGTTAAATATCTAGGCCTTACCCTAGACAATAAACTTGTATGGAACAAACATGAACTTGAAGTAACCAACAAGGCCAAAAGAGCTCTGATGGTGTGCAGAAACTTTGCAGGGAAAAATTGGGGATGCAACCCAAATATACTGCTTTGGATGTATACAGCGATAGTGAGACCGATTCGCCACCTATGCAGCAGTAGCATGGAGCAAAAGAACTAATCTGGCCACCGCGAGAATTAACCTCTCGAAAGTGCAAAGATTAGCATGTGTATGCATAACGGAGGCTATGAGAACCTGCCCAACAGCAGCTATTGAAGTAGTATTGGATCTTTCCCCCCTCCACATTGTAGTAGAGGGCGTGGCGAAAAGAACCGCACTAAGAATGGTCAAGGAAGGAATGATTAGGCATAGGCCTCAATCTCCTGATGGTGATCAAACTTGGGATATGTTAAAAAAAAATTAGCTTTGTGAAGGAATTCACCATAAAGCTAAGTAACAGAAGCGAGTGGGATTATAACACCATCTTGAACTTGAATAGAAATGCCATCAAATGGTATACTGATGGCTCCAAAACGGCAGAAGAAACTGGAATAGGAATATATGGGCCTAGAACTACATATTTCGAAAGCTTGGGAAAATACCCAAGTATATTTCAGGCGGAAATACACGCTATTCGAATATGTGTTCAGTTCAATATGGATAGGAACTATCGGAAGCAGGAGATTATCATCATGTCTGATTGTCAAGCAGCCATCAAGGCGCTGAGCTCATATGAAATCAGTTCCAAGATGATTTGGGAATGCCTAGGGGAATTAAATAAGCTAGGCAAAAAGAAATAAAGTAACCCTCCTGTGGGTTCCGGGTCACACAGGAGTGGAAGAAAACGAAATAACGGATAACCTAGCAAGAAAAGGGGCTGGAATGCCTTTTGTAGGGCCTGAACCCTTTTGCGGGTTAAGTAGCAGTACAATACTGAAGAAACTAAAAACGGAAATGGAGCAGAGAAAATCCAGTTACTGGGAAAATCTCCAGGGACTGAGGCAAAGTAAAAGTCTTCTGGGAACTTATAACCAGAAGAGGTTTACAGAATGCATCAACCTGAGTAAGAACAATGTTCGCATATTAACAGGAATACTTTCAGGTCATTGTAGACTGAAAGGACACCTGAGTAAGCTTGGATTGGAAAAAGATCCTGAATGCAGATTCTGTGGGGAAAAGGATGAAACACCCACCCATCTCTTCTCAAACTGCGTAGCACTGTGCAACTCGAGGGCATTTCACCTGGGAGCATGTGAAATCGAAGAGGGAGACTTACCTAGACTGGGGCCCTCTGACATCCTACACTTTCTAAAAGGAATAGGACTGGAAGGCCAGCTGTAAAGCAGCAAGAATAGGGGACACAATAGATCTTTTAGGTCGTAGTGTAACCACCCTTCTATTTACATACATACATACATACATCGAATCGATATTTTTTTTGTAATTTTATTCTTTATTTCAAAATTATCCAACGGTAAAATCTTACATCATTTACAAAATAAAGTTCCCGTTCTTAAAAGTAGTATGACAACTAACGAAGAGATAGCGTGAAGGTAAAATATTGTGTCATTATTATTAGTATAATAATGTGCGCAGAATGACTCACTATTATCACGAGATTTTTGTTAAGCTGTACTTTATTGATTACAATTTAATTATGCTACTGTCCATCCACTGCGCAGCGGTTATTCTCGATCACCACATACAGAACATGTCAAATAGACGTGGAAGTGTATAAAGCTCAATAAAAATCGATTTCAAACAGAACAAAGGTTTCAGCAATACCATAATGAACGACAACAAAAAAAAAATCAACCTATTGCGCCCTACTTTTTCCATAACTAATCACGAATAATTCCCACTCAACATGGAAAGTTCTTTTAACTGCATTCCGTTGACGATAATTGGATTCTGAGATTTAGGTATTTATTTACGCCAGTAATTAATGGATAACGACTTCGGAGCCTGAGCTAGAAACACAGGGGCACTTCTGCGGTCACACGTGCGTTACTGCGAATAGTCAACAGTACGTACAATCACGCGACTGCTTACCGTAGGGATATAACGTCCAGAAAGGGAAGAATTATCGTTATACAGGTAGCGGGGCAATTAACGCCTTGTTAGTGCTTTAGTGGGGGTTGTTTCGTCAATGGGAAAATAACCTTAAATCCAGGTGCTTATGTGAAACATAATTTAGAGTTATTTCTAAATAATGCTGTGGATAATAACATTAATGACTGCCCGTAAATAACTACAAATATTACTGAAGTAAATGTAGTAATGACTCTAAGTCATTAACTTATAAATAACGTTGGTTCCTATTTGTGATTAAGCGGATTCCATGATATTTAAAATTTACAAGTTTTACAGTCCTTTCGTTTGTAAACTATTATTGCTGCCAATGCTGCTATTTTCACGGCTTTTTAAGTGCCAATTTACTGCTTCGATTCAACTAAAAAATGATAAATTCAATAACAATTTTTGCCTAAATACGGCGAAAAAGCTTTTTGGATTGAATGAACATAAAAATGTCTGTAACTTTGTATTTATTGTTAGTAGTCTCCATGAGATTAGATTTGTATATGATAACGAAGAAAGAAATACAATATATCTTTTCCAATCAAAACATTTTATATTTAGGGATCATCTTTCCTTACTTTAACATGTTTTTTTTTTGTTTAGTTGCCTACAATTTCCGAAAGAGTTTTAGGATTATTTAAAGAATAGAGACTTTCTTTCTTCTTTCTTCTTTCGAATAAGTTTAATGGAGTTATGTTTAGAAATGCTGTACAAGTCATTAATAGAGTACGGGCCAAAAAAATTGCAATACCTTGAAGGGAAGAGGGAGCATCTTAGCAAATCAACTGGTTGCATCTATCACAACTTCATATCCGAAGAGAAAGTACACACAAAAAAAATCTATTATCAATTTGAATATTTTTATTTATTCAGAAATCGAAACTTAATATATATTTAAATGAACTAAATCTTGTTGGTTAGAACATAAGGGTAAATGCTCTGAAAACACAATATATTCTTAGAACAAATAGTATAAATATTTGTATTGAAATATACTCCCTCCAAATGAACATTGTCATTGTTGTAAGGAATAAACCTATGCAATCATAGTGAGAAAGTCTGTAGATTCCAAATAAAATCCCTCATACGTTTGATATAATGAATTACAATATAAAATTATTAAATGTTTTGTACTGAAAACATGAAATATCAAATTGAAATTACCATAATATTGAAACATTTGAAACGAATTTTACCCCACCATTTATTGCACTAAACCTTATCTGCCATTGGTTCCATCTTTGTTTAGGGGGGTTTAGGGGGTTTTGCATATACATACGCTTTACTTGGCGACACTTTTTGATTGACCAGCAAACAGTGTTGTTGGTTGTGAGTGTAAGTAAATCTAAATGGATACCCTAGCCGTTTCACAGCTACTTAGAGAATGGGGTGGAATGGGGCTGATGCACAAATGCTACCATTAAAATATTCGAAGGTAAGTACGTACGTATTATCAAATATTAAAGGATTACTGGTTGAAAAAACTTTGAAATAATACTTAGAGTCAGCGCCATTGTGTCGATAATGTATGAACATGGTAGGTGTGTACATTAACAAACATATGTAGGTTAATAGTTATTAATTTCCAGTAGGTAAGACCAGCAAATTATTATACTGATTGAAATTATATCAGTAACCAACGCCGACTAGATACTAGGCACAGGCATTGAGTGGGAAGTATCCCGAGAACACCGGTCGCAACGATGGATACGCATAACATCTATACCTCTACGCATCAATATCCCGTGCGCACTCCTGGAGTACCCCGATACGCTACCTTCTCTCAAATATTGTAAAACTATAAAGTATGACAGTAAATTTATTTAATTACATAATATTTCTTTATTTATTAATTTTCCCATACCGAGGTTTTTTGATGTTACAGATACAAAATTAGTAGGTAATTATTACCCTTGAATAGTAGGAATGCTTAGATTAAGCAGGTAAGTATTATCAATCAGTTTAATATACTTATACTTTGGAAGCAATTAATGGCAATACTTCAAATAATACGTTTATACACTTGTATCAAATGTACATAAATTATTAAGGCATAAATATGATGACTGTTTCCAGTTGAGAAAATCTATTTACTCAAATCTAAAACAATTATTTTTGTGCATGGCGAAAATATTATATGTTCATAATGATTTTAGTATATTGATTACATTTGAACTAAAAATTGTTTCGGTTAAGAAATTCACGGGTTTGGAAAACTGAACAAATTTTATTCTCAATATAAATATATCATCTTCTTGCTTATATAGGAAGTTATGTTATATTCAATGTGATGTATTTATATTCAAATTGAGTAATTATTTTTTTGTGTGTAGAAATTCTTCTCTGACCTGCTCGCTGTCCCGATTTAAAACATGTGTGGGATATGATGGGTACCACATAAGCAGACCTGGGATAAAGTCCCACAAGATGCCATTGATTTTCTCATTCAGAGCATGCCTCGCAAAGTTAGATAGTGTATAAATAGTCGTGGGGATGTAATATTTTTTTATGATAATTTTTGCTGATTGTTGGTATTTTTTTCTTCAATTGTTATGATTTACTACTGAAAACTAGTAGTTATGATTTACTACTTGACACTTGCCAAATTTTCAGCTTTGTAACTCAGCTCTTTCAAGATTTTGCAATTTTCTTTTTTTGGCACGCAGTTTATGTACAACCTTTGCTGCTTTTTTATGCCAGTGTTTACATAGACTTCTGTTTCAGCGCGTGTTTAAAATGATTCATTGTCGATAGTGAATAACATATATAAAATGTTGGATGAAGGTAAGTTGTGGGTGGTCTATTCTTTGATCTTAGTCAAGCATTTGACCTGGTCAACCATAACTTGGTACTGCGTAAACTGTCACGATATGGATTAGAGCTCAGGGCTTACGATGCTTACATCATACTTAGTATGTACTACATAAGTGCATAATTTATATTTTTCCAGGTTTCTTTCATATTTCCCTTACATTCATTAAATATTTTATCATAGTAGAGTTTTTCAGCACGCTGTTACGTGTTGAAAACACCTTTTCTTATTTCTCTAACTGTACACTATCTTTTCTGAAATCATCTAAGTTCATTGACCTTTTCTAGTTACCGAGAATTTCGCTATTTACTTATTTCATATAACGTCACGTTTAACCTTGAAGTTGTTTTTTTGTAATGTACCGCTTTATTTACGACCTTTTTCTAAATTCTTAAATTGTCAAATGTTAGTATCTATTTAGATGCATTGATATCGTAAATTCCATTAAACTCCGTTCATAATTAGCTCCGAATTTATTCATTTTTGTTAATTGTTGCACCTTTTTTTGTGCGCGCTGTACTTGAAACGTTAGAATTTCGCATAAACAAGAACACCTGCAAGTCGATACTCGGATCCTATTGGCCACTTAATGGCATAGCGCGGGAACTAGATTCCTCTCCCCTTCTGAATTTTCACTTACACTCCAGCCCGCTAAGTGTGTAGACCTACGAGTCTAAGAGGCGACGCCCTGCTGCACCCCCTTTTCGACCAAATTTACCCGTTCGGTAACCCCTGTGGGGGGATCTCTGGTCGTAAGGAAACCACTCCACGGAAGCCGTTTGAGTCCCTGTGTTTTGACTACGAAGACTTCTTTTGGAGCCCCGCTGACGCGGATTTCGCGAGCACCGCCGCCCTAAGTCGTCCCTGGACCCGGGCTTTCTTTCTTCATCCACCGGCTCTCTTCTACTTCTTCCTCACCCTCCCCTGGTGTGGTGACAATCAACCGTTTGTGCATTGTTTTTGTTACATGTAAGTTAATTTTAAGAGTTATTTGCTTTTGTATGTGTAATAACGAACTACCATTGGCGTAATCATAATTTAACATAATTTTTTGTTTATATTTCGGTCTTTGCTGTCATAATTCAATTTAACGTAATTCCTTTTTTTTAATATTCTAGTCTTTGCTGTCATTGTCCAAATTTAACGTAACTTGTGAAATTATTTTAATTGTTGCTTCCTTTATCTTTTCACCTTAAAACAATGGTAGGTCGTAGTCATTTGCATGCTCGATCGAGTAAGTAAATTTTATTTTCTTGTTCCTTTATAATAATACAAATTTTTAATAATAACCCGGCACTCCCACCAGTTCATATCATATATTTATATGTTGTAATTATGTAATACTTGGCCTCACCGAATCACGTGTCAATATAACTGTTTATATAGTCTCTTTGAGTTTTATTTAATTTAATTTTATCGACCTTGGCGCACTAGTTTTTTTCTTGTCATTTAAATAATCTTTTCATTCAATTTAATTATTTAACAATAAATCAAAAATTCTGCAAGTACCAATCCCTTGTTTCCCCGACTGGTAAATAGCCATTCTGGGCTGTGGCTACAGTACCGGGCGACAGCGTCGGGCCAGCGAAGGCAACAGCTGACTCAACCCAGTGGCGCTCAATCCGACACCTCTCCGGCGCCTCACCGGCCGAAACGACTCCTACAGTCGCAGCGTGGGAAATAAATTATAAACGTTGTTTTATTTATCCTTCTTCCCCATCCTTTGGTACTTTGCAATCATTTATTTTATTTAATATTAATAATCTTTTATAACCAATATTTACTTTTTTTTATTGTTATTCAATCTAGTCTCATGCTCTGGGAAATTGCTACTATTTAATACGCCCTGAGAATTCACCGGTAGCAACGCAAAATAGATCCCGTAACCTGATTTCGCAATGAGTTGTACTTCTTCCGTAAGAGTATTTCCTCGGCAATGTTTCCAGTTTCTAAAACATTTATCTCTCTCATTCATTTTCATCAGGATGCTATTGGTGATCCATGGTTTTCTTGGAATTTTTCTTTGACATGATACTGGATTAATGGTAGTAACCGCCGCATCCCTTGCTTTAGCAACAATATCACAAATTTGATTGTATAAACAATCAACATCGTTGGTACACAAAGAAATTTCCCGCATTTGCTCAACCAGAGCAAATGCAGGAATTATTATTATTATTATTAGTATACTACATTATGCTTTCGATTGCAATTTTAGCTTTATCACGATTTTACATAAACAACTTCACAGACCCATTCCACGGGAATAAATTGTCTCTTTCTTCTCGACCGCAATCCCGAGACATCCTTTTTGTTTATCCCTCGCGGACGCAATTTTATTTTATCTCGCATTCTCGGCCGCGGTTTGCAGCCCCGGAAAAATTTACAGCCCGAACGACCGTGGATCACGTAGGTACCTAATCCCTAATAAGATCCTTGTTGGTGTAATTGTCCCGAAAGGACAATTTCGGGCCGTCGGCCGTCGCACGAAAAACAAGCAGTCAGGAAAAAGTATACGGGCGAAACCGCAATTCTGAATACAACGGAGACCCCGTTCGGAAGTTGGCGAGGTTTGCGATTAATTAGAGACGAGCCGTACCCCTTTTAATCTCTCTTTCTTTCCCCCATGGGGGCGGCTGATCTTGGGGTGGGCGCGTCAGCTTGGGCACGTTTCCCCACGTTGCGGCTTTGCGATAACTTTCCCCCGAGGAAAAACAGCTTGCGTGCGTGCCGTTCGGTAATTTGGTAATATATGAATGTTTCCGGATGTTTTTTATAAGCTCAATATCGTATAGCGATGAGATGTTTACGATACCTATGTCTTGAAATAGGTATATATTAAAAAAGGTTAAGATGATTTGTGCATGCCATAAGAAAAATATATATCGTATTACCTCAAATTTGTCTGTTACAATTGTAAATATAAAGTCTGAGTATGATTAAGCTTTGTTCCTATCTTTCAGACTATATAGGTATTCCACGTAACTGATTCATTAAAAGTTTATGATGTTCTATTATTTACTTATATTTGAGATTTTGGCACCAGTATTTGTTCGATTGGAACTATAAATGCAAAATACCTTAACCAAAATATCACTTCCGGTTGACCGGAAATGGATGTCAACTTTGTTATTTTAAATAGAATCATATAATTTTTTATTCATTTTTGAATTCTACAACTATAAATACGTCAGCTTTCATTAGCTATTCCTATAGCTACATGTTGCCGTTTTTGAGTTATTTAAGTTTTTCTTTTTTTTAGTCATAATCATCATTGAGAAATTAATATCTCGGTTAATACTGCAAGTAGAGACTCCAAATTTGCTATGTTATGAATGTAGATATTACTCTAGGAAATGGTAAGCACACTTTACATTCTAACATACAGGGTGTTCAAAACTAAGGAACAAAGTGACATATTTTCAAATGCAGAAAACTCAATTTTTTTAAATAGAACACTCTGTATTTTAATTCGAAATTAGGAAGTAAATATCGTCCCCTATCACTTTATATGAGCATTCCCTATACCTATCTGTAATAAATTTTGAGATATGAGCGACTTTTTGCTAAACAGACTAAGTAGCCCTATCTTTAAATGTTTGTAGCTGGCTCTGAAATGGATTCACGTTAAATTCATGTATTATTTTTGAATAACCATACAAGAATGTCTGTTCGAATAGTCATTTCTGTTAATATTGCGTTGTACGAAAGTGTAATTACAATGATATACATAAACACTTTTGGTTAGTTAATGAATTTGACATTAATCCCATTCAGAGCCAGCTACAAACACGCAAAGATAGGGCTACTTAGTCTGTTTAACAAACGTCGTTCATATCGCAAAATCTATTAAAGATAGGTATAGGGAATGCTCATATAAAATGATAGGGGATGATATTTACTTCTTAATTCCGAATTAAAATACAGGGTGTTCTATTAAAAAAAAGAATACTTAGTCTGTTTAACAAAAAGTCGCTCATATCTCAAAATCTATTAAAGATAGGTATAGGAAATGCTCATGTAAAGTGATAGGGGATATTTACTTCCTAATTCCCAATTAAAATACAGGATTTTCTATTTAAAAAAATTGAGTTTCTGCATTTGAAAATATGTCACTTTGTTCCTCAGTTTTGAACACCCTGTATGTTAGAATGTAAAGTGTGCTTATCGTTTCTTAGAGTTACACACTACATTCATAACGTAGCAAATGTGGAGTCTCTACTTGCAGTATTAATCGAGATATTAATTTCTCAATGATGCAGTGATTATGACTAAAAAAAAAGAAAAACTTAAAATAACTTAAAAACGGAACATGTAGCTACAGGAATAGCTAATGAAAACTGACTTATTTCTAGTTGTAGAATCCAAAAATGAATAAAAAATTATATCATTCTGTTAAAATAAGAAAGTTGACATCCATTTCCGGTCAACCGAAGTGATATTTTGGTTAAGTATTTTACATTTATAGTTCCAATCGAACAGATACTGTACTAATATCTCAAATATAAGTACATAATAGAACATCATAAACTTTTAATGAACCAGTTACGTGGAATACCCTGTATATTGCACTTGTTTAATTTTGTATCGAAAACGGCGTCATCCAGATTTGTGGAAATCTTCCATAGTCAAGCCCATTCCCAAAGCAAGACAGTTAATACTATCGCTGATTACGTCCAATAAGCATACTACCCACCTTAAGTAAGATCTTAGAAAAATGTTTGCAAGCCAGCTAACTATTACATTCATGTCCAAAATATCTTATCTTTATTTCAATCCGCTTTCCGCGGACCACAGCTGCGTAACAGCTTTATCCTACGTTATGGACGATATACTGTACCTTCTGCCAATAAATACATTTATTATTATTATTAAAATATGAATTTAATTTCAATTGAGAAAATAACATATTAATATTAATTAAGTGAGCTTGAAATTAGAAGGCATAAAATAAATTTAAACTCTATTATATTCCAAAAGAATAACGAAGGAAAGAGTATGTTGTTTATCTACTTCAGTGTATTCAACATTATAAATTCTCTAGACTAGAACAATTAATAGTAGCTCTCGACAATTAATTCTGCTTAACTTAATATAGCTACAGAAATTTGAATAAATTTACATAGCTCCCATGAATATCTTTGCATAATATGTGCGTGGTTATTAATTGTTGTTATGCATGTACAGTTAAGAAATTAAGTATATGGACACTTCTCTAATAGGTATTAGGCAACACATAATTCTTCTATTTCTTATTTATTTCCAAAAGAATGTTTTGTTACATTGGTTTATTACTGTCAGTAGTAGTAGATATACTGGTGAGTTTTTCATCTTGAGACAACGGAGCAAAACACTGCATCAAATTAAAAAAACATCTTAATAAGATTTGTATAATCTAGGGGCTCCTAGAAAAAATACACACAAAAGAGAGCAAGCAAACATAATTTTGTGTTTTTTTATTTTAACATAAACTAACATTTCAAAAAGCCATGTGTTCGAAACTGTGCCCCGCCAAGAAATTTAATTGTTAATAATAAACATAATATAGAGCCACTAAAAAAGAAAGGGGTGTACCTCCTGACATGTAATGATTGCTATTGCACATACGTTGGAAGGACCTTTAGAAATTTCGAAATCAGGATAAAAGAGCATTTACGTAGCGTAAAACCCAATTCTACTTTAGATTTCTTGTTCGGTAAACAATAATCACGATTTTCAAATATCACATACGGCCAAAAAAGGTACCTAACTCAATAATTTAGAGGCAACAGCTCACTAGTAGAGATCTTTCATTCAATTCATAATTAATTGTCGAATCCACCGTCCCCCCCCCTCCCCCCTTTTAAATTTTACTCGATAGATGAGCTTATGCATATATGATTTTCAAGTATCCTACTACGTCTCAAGCACAACATTACTTTAGTTTAGTTTTTTCCGTAATAGATGGCACAAGTTTATTGCATTTTTCTGGATTTTTTTATTTAAATTTTAATCTCGACTTTTCCAGAATCATTTTATATATTCACAATTATTTTAAATAATTTTAAAGTGTTTTTCTTTAGACTTATTTATGTCTGTTATTTTGTTGTTTTATTTTTATTAATGTCTATCTTTTACAAGTTTCACATAATTTTAAACTTGACTATTCTTTAAATTGTAAGTAACTTTTTGATTTCTTTTACCATTTTAGTTTACTCCCTAATTTAAAAAAGAAATCAATTTTATACAATACCATTTTTCAATAATTGTTGCACACTTCTTATATGATACTTCATTAGCTGGCCTGAGGATGCTCGCATAGAGCGAAACCGTCGTGTATTATAAGAATTTTGTGAGGAACTAGACCTTCGTTTGATTTCTTTTCCCTATATTTCAATTAAACCGAATCAACAAACTTCCAACGTTTAATAAACGTAAAATTGAGAAATATTTTAAAGATGACATATGAAGTTAAAGGTTAAGTTAAAAAATTAAGTAAAAATGGATAAATGTAAGGAAAAAGTTATAATTATAAAATGGTTGATAAATAAATTAGATGAGAAACAGAACGTTAAAATTTCGAGTCAAAACTAGATAGATAGGGATATGGGAAAAAAAAAGAAATTTAAAGGAACTTGTTCCTTGTTAACGTATTCTGTAATTCCCTTCTATATAAAATTAAGTATTTAACATGCTTGCTTATTCGAAACTTAACCATTACATTGCATCATCCACTCCTATGCTAAAAATTATGTACGTAGAAATTGACAAATATATTTCCAATTTTCACCCGAGCATATCATCCTCTCATTCGGCAGCGGGAGACAATATTTTCACCCCTTATGGCCGATTTACGTCCGGCAGTTCGGCCAAATACATAACTCATCGCTTTATCGCGGAAAAATCGTCTCAATACAAATAAATAATCATTAGCCGGTGATGTCGGCTTGGCTCCGAGCCCAATCTTTCAATTTCCTAAGTCGATCAGCTCTGTTGTTATTATCTGTGTTGGGAGCCATTGTTTGTCTATTTATCGGATCCGGATCACAGGCGGCTAAGTGTAATAAACGATTCGTTTAAATGTTTTGCACTAGGGATGACCCGAGAAAGTTATATACAAAGTGAGTTTTCTTTTCATTTTTTTTTATATGGGATATCAAAAACCATTAGAGATATGCATTGGATTAAGTGGAGAGATTTGTATTTTTATAAGACTATTCCAGACCCACTTTTGTCCTTTTAGGGATGGTTGCATCCATTGTTGACTAGATATTTGCAAAAAAAATATAAATTTATCAAAACTTTTTAATGTTCTAAATTCTTTTATTTGTAAAGATAGAAAAAAAAGATTGAATAATGCTTTTAGGGAATTTAATGTCACACAACGACATGTTCTTATTTTTTTACATGGTCTTATAAAAAATACAATACCACGTTTCGTATATTTGGAATCATCTTCAACTATATGTTTTTAAGTACACATCAATGGCCAAAAGCGCATCCTTGAGTCGAGCTGACGTTTCTCTTTTCTGTGATATAAGGTTTAAGCCTGTTGTTTTCAAAAATAACAGAGTTAGAAAGGAAAATCTAATTGACATATTCTATTTGCATTTTTTTCTATTTGCACCGATATAAGGGTTGTAACCACTATAGCAAAAATAATCTACAGGTTAAAGTAATAGGCTTAAAGATTTCCTGATAGAAATCATTCTAAATCAGCTCCTGTTGAGATATCTATTAAACCAGTTTATGGAAAGTGACAGGCTAAATAACTTATCCGACATTTCTAAATACCACAAGCAACTAGATGCATTACAACTTTTATTTAAAAAACAAAATTGTGCAAAACAAACGATTATTTGACGTATTATATAAAAAAGGCGAAGACAGAGCTTAAGCTATAAACACCATTCAATTGGTAACTAAAAAGTACATTTGCTGATAAATTTAAAAATATCTAAATCTATTTAAATTAATCAAGTAATAGCCACTTAAATTCTTCGATTTATTATTCCATTAATTTTAATTTTGTACACCTTGTATAAGATGGCAGGTTTATTAAGATTGGTTATAAACTTAGCTTGGCTATTTATAGCTAGGTAAGGAGAATGTACTTTAATTTTAATAACTTTATTCTTGTGAAAATGAATTGAAATTTGAGTAACTTTATAGAATAGAATAGAATAGAATAGAATAGAATAGTTTTATTATTGCAGTGTTTCAATACAAATGGTACAATGCAAACGTCAGGTCAAGAACAAAAATTTATAAATGTATTTTGAGGTTAGAAATTCTTCTATATTGTATGGCTCTATTCCTAGTAATAATTTGTGTACATAATTTTTAAATGTTGACAATTTTTTACAGTTTTAATATGCGATGGCAATTTGTTATAGAACCTCAGGCAATTATATTCTAGAATGTTCTCACTTAGTGTGAGTCGATGCTTGGGTAGCGATAATCATTTTTAAACCTTGTAGAATACTCATGTTGTAATTCATTATCCTCGAATAAGTATTTGTTTTTAAATAAGAAGATTAGCAATTCAAAAATGTAAATACCATATACAGTTGAAATGTTAGTTTGTTTGAAGAATCCTCTGCAAGACTGAGAGTACTCGAGTTTATTAATCACACGTAAAATCTTTTTCTGTATCAAAAAAAACTCTGTTTAAGTCACTACCACCACCCCAAACAACGATTCCATGTTTTATGTTTGAGTAGCAGCATCCATAATACATAATACGAAGCACATGCCAACTTACTATATCTCTAAGTCGACGAATCGCAAAGCAATAGCTACATAGTTTTTTACAAAGTACATTGCCGTGATCTTTCCATTTTAAGGTTTCGTCGACTGTAAGACCCAGCAGCTTAACACAAGTGCGGACAGGATATTCGCAGTTATTAATATTTCACAGCTTCTGGAAGAGTTTGAAATTTGTTACATTTGAAGAAGATGATTTATTATGGTTAATTTTAAGCTGGTTGATAGTTAATCACTCCTCAATTGTATTTAGATAAGTGCTGCCTAGATCGATAACTTCATCTAGTGTACTACCAGTGATTAAAAAAGTAGTATCGTCCGCATAATTTACAGTTGAAAAGTTACTTACAAGAGAGGTGGGCTTGAGATTATAAATATCATTAAAGTAAACGATAAATAGTAATGGACCTAGTATGCTACCTTGTGGCACACCTTTTGTTATGGTCGTGTTATCTGAAAGAGCAGCCTCATTTTTAATTTTAACATGCACTTTTTTGTTTACGCTCGTTTAAGTACCTACGATGAAAACCAAGCTAAAGCGTTACCTCTCACTCCATAGTGCTCAAGCTTCTGTAAAAGTATGGAATGGTTTATGCTATCAAACGCTTTTGACAGATCTAATAAGTAAGCAAAAGTTATTTGTTTATTCTCCAAGGCATTTAAAATTCCGCTTGTTAGTTCGAAAAGTGCAGTTTCCGTATTCTTACCCTTAATTAAGCCATGCTGACATTTGTTATAAAGTGGGAATAAATCAATATGAATAAAAGGAACGAATACCAGACAAATAATTTTGTTATTTGAAATAAAAGCCGTGAGTTTTATTACCTTTTGAAGGTTGGATATTGTTAATCCTTCAAACACAAAATATGAGAAAGTTTTTTTGAAATTTTCTTAATTTCATTACATAATTTTGAAGTTGATAGCATCAGGGGATGCAAGATTCCATGTTTTACCACACTAATGCCACGCAAAGTTCCACTACATAGAAATAAGTTAGGTTTAAGAAAAAGATCAAAGATGTGTTCAAAGATGACAATCGGATTACCGGAACCTCGTCAGCGATTTGCGAGCATCGCGCTGGTGAGGGGATCGGCGATTTTTAATATTCTATATTCTAGAATTCTATATTAAAGAAGCGAGTAGCTCAAACTTACAACCCTTAAGGCTAAGGGTCGTGACAATATCTTAATTATTTAAAAAACTTTACTAAAAACAAAAAAAAATACTTCACATTAAATAAGAAATTTCAAATCAAACATTAAATTTTATGTATCGTATATAGGACAAAACAAATACAATTTTGAAAAAGGAAAAAAGAAAAAGCCGACACACTCAAGAAAGAAAGAAAGAAAGAAAGGTTAATCGAAGAAAGAAATAATCAAATTTCGTAAATGACCCCCAACTCACTAATAAAGTCAACAACGTCTTTTATAAACGTGACTCATATTTGAACCCCCAACGGGATAGGATTTTACTTTACTAGCACCAGCACTCTTTCAAAATAATTAGTTTTTGACACATTTACGCTTTGCATCGTCAACCTTTATACGCTTAACCTTATGAATTTTAATTTTGAGCTCGTGGACGCAGGAAGCTTCCATCCTTACACGTAACGCTTGAAAATCCTGGGAACCCGGGTAAAAAAAAATGAAATTTGTATTATTTTTTTTTTATTCTTAGAGAGAAAGAAGCCGGAATCGACAAAAAAACTTCAAGTCTTTCGCGTACGCCATCGGAATGCCTATAGTTCCCGATGTATATTTGATATTTGCCCGTGGAAGAAATCGATATTGAGATAGATATCCGCCGTCTTAATTTTGATGGAATGCGAGAAAACACGGAATAGACATTTGCAATGTTAATTAAATTCCCCGGGGAAATGTAAGGAGGAAGAACGTTATACGGTTTCATTCGTAGTATTCTGTTTCTTGTCTGCCCTTATTAAGTGATACAGGAAAGGGTGGTAAAATTGTGGGGGTTGTAACTTGGAAATACGATACACTACTAAGCACGTGCCTCTTGAACGAGTATTGAAATCGTTTACGACATTCTTTCTTGCGCGTTCAGTTAAAAAAAGTTCCCTTTTAAATCTTTCGGTAAAGAAATATAATAGAGTTTTAAACAAGTTGTAAGCTATTTTCGAGGTAAATGTTCTCGAAGAGTTACTCTTAAAAATAAACTTGGCGTAACTCTCATAAATCATTCATAGCGAAATAAATGCTTAAAATTCTTAAATTCACTTAAAACTTTTTAGTTTCTATCTAAGATAATCTTGACGTATCCTGTAATTTATTCAAATGAAAAATATTCGTGTATAATGGATATCGCAACTAGTTGTTGGCAATACGAATGAAAAAAGATTCAGTAACGCTAAGCGAATACGTGTTCGTTTAACGTTGCCAAATCTTTAAAAATCGAGTTCTTTTTTCTTAAGGAATTCAAAATCGTTTTAAAAATCGAATTTTTCTTATAATCGTAAAGCAAGAAAATACAAATTACAATTTTCGTGCTTTTTTGGACAAACTAAACAGAAAAAAAATGTAAATTTTCAAACAATTATAATGTTTCGCAATAAGTTGTTGAACATATAGGAACGAGCACAACTGGTATTAAAATTTCTCACAAAATTGTTGACAAAATTTATCGCATTTTTTTTTAGCAACAAAATGCACATTTTTGTTATACAATTTATATTGACAGAATCTATACAGTGTGTTCACGGGAACATTCTACAATAGCTAACTTTTTTTATTTTTAGAGATACAGAGTCGGTTAAATGGAGAAAGTTCGTATACTTTTCCATCTACATTTCGTGCTGTGGCACAAAAAACAAAAGAGCGCTTGTTGCTAAGAACGACTAAAACATGTTATTTTTTAAATGGGACACCGGTATATTTTTACATTTTTGAGTTTCTCTAATCATTGGTATAACAGAGTATGAAACGACTTTTCTATAAAATCACAATTGCCAGAGTTATTTATAAAAAAATCATGTTCAGTTCATTCGAGTGTCAAAAAACATTCTTGAATTCCTATCGTTCTTGAAATATAGTGGTTTGTAGTTGGCAGGTCTTATATATGTATGTATAAGGGTGGTGTTACACTGCGACCTAAAAGATCTATTGTGTCCCCTATTCTTGCTGTTTTACAGCTGACTTTCCAAGCCTATTCCTTTCAGAAAGTGTAAGATATCAGAAGGCCCCAAGTTAGGTAAGTCTCCCTCTTCGATTTCATATACTTCCAGGTGCAACGCCCTTGAGTTGCACAGTGCTACGCAATTTGTTAGGAGAAGGATAGGTGTTTAATCCTGTTCCTCACAAAATCTACATTCAGATTCCTTTGCGAATCCAACCTTACTCAGGTGTCCTTTCAGTCGATTATTCAGTCAAGCTCTGTGGGATATTGTTAACCAGGTGAACGGTGAAAAAAAGGAGCGATATTGCCTTAAATTACGAAGGCCGATATATTACAGACAGGGCTAAGGTACATGAACAATTATCTGCTCAATTTGCATTGGATACAAACGCGAAATGTACAGCTGGAAAATAGTATATTACTGAATCGTTATTGTTGTGAATGAGCATGATATTCAAAATATTACTCTGCAACTACCAAATAAAAGTCGACAACACTCGATGAGATTTCAATTAGTTTGTTAAAATCATGCACGCATGAAATATCGAAATCACCTAGCTCACATTATCAACGTATCCATTGAAACTGGAGAATTCCCTGATATCTTGAAATCGTCTGCAGTTGTTCCCGTCTTTAAAAGAAATGATCCTCTCCTGATTGAGAATTATATGCCGTTCTCAGTAATAATTTTAATGTTTGAAAAAAAAAACTGTGGCCAAACAAATCTACTCTTTTGTAAATCAGCACAATTTGATTACCTCAAGTCAACACGGTTTTAGACAAGGTTTTTCCACAGAAACAGAGATTGTAGAGTGCGTTCAGTAGATATACGATAAGATGAATGCGAGTGAATATGTAGTATAGATTGTATTTTATTTGACTAAGGCATTTGATTCTGTCAATATTTCTTTTATATCTACAAAACTTTTTAACATGGGCATAAGGGGTACGATTAACAATTGGGTAGTGTATTTTTTGCGTCAGAGAAGGGTAATTGTTAAGGTTGGGGATATCAGATCACGGGAATTCGGTGTCGATATGGGAACGCCGCAGGGTAGTGTTTTTGGACCTTTAAATTTTTTACTATTTGTTAATGACCTTCCCGAGTATATTCCCTTTGGATTGGTGTATTTGTATGCTGACGATTTCTACATTGTAATAGCGGATAAAAATAACAACTGTCTTAAAATGAAGGTTAATGCAGTCTTGTACAGTTTCTCGGAGTGATGCAGTAAAAACCAATTAATTATGAATCATAGCAAAACTGTTATTGTTGAATTTTATATTAAATTTAGAACACAAACAATTGATAATTTTGTATTAAACAAACAAACGACTTCTATTTCTAAAACATGTAAACTATTGAGTACATTTCTTGATAGCAACCTTACTTTGGGGGTCCATATCGACTATGTCTGCGAGAGGCTTAGAAAAGCATATTTTATGATTAATGCTCTGAAGGACATGTTATCCACTGCAGCATTGTTGGACGTTTATTACGAAAAGGTATATCGTTAAAAGGATGCACATCTTGAGATTAATATTTGATCTTAGTTATCGCGAATCATGCAGAGTTGTTCAAAACCCACAATTATTAACACTTTTTTCAGTATACTTATATAAACTTTTGACCAATATTTTCCAAAACAAAGGTAAATTTACAACTCATGCTGATATAGGTATATAATTATGAAACTAGAAACAGTAAAAACATCTTACAAAGCAGGCCTTATCACACTTACTATCAAAAATCTCCCATTATTACAGGGATTAGAACTTTTAATGGCCTGCCGTCGAGCATTCGTGCCTTAACTGGCGTTTCGACCTTCAAAAAGAGTATTTAATTAGACATACTTGTTATAAAATGCCCAAATATAATTTAATTGACAGGCGAGATTGTCGTCATTATGTCGTTGTATTTTTATATACGTACTTTTTTTTTGTATGAGTTTGTGTACTATATATGCAGTTTTGACGTACCCTATCTGTACTTAAGATGCAGCCTCAAGGTTTAATAAATTATCTATCTATATAGAAAAACCCCCTTTAACGTAATGCAACAGTGTTTTTTATTCCTTAAATCAATTTTACAGTATATTAGTATTGTCATCAATTAATACCATTGATTATTGTTTGAAGTCATGAAAGTATTTTAGTAATTTTCTCGAAGGTTATTCATGCAACCAAGTAAAATTGAAATATCTCGCCTGAACGGAAAAACAATGCTAATTTAACTGATTGGATCAAAGTCCGTCGAAAAAGGGTTTGAATGTATACACATATTATATTAGATTAAGATATTATACTCATGTGGAAATAATCATAAGTCAGATGCTAGAAACCAAAACATGCAAGACCATTACTTAACCTTACAATTAGTTATTTGTACTTGAAGCTGATAAAATCAACTTAGTAATTAATTGTTTCTTTGGAACTATTTTCTTGATTTAAACATATATTTAAGTGCTTCATGACTTTTTAGGATATAAATTTTGAAACTGAAAATTTAGGAATTTTAAGTACAGATCCAACTTTTAGCGACAGCACATCGCATACATACATGAACGTCATAAGAAAAGAGACATCATCTTCAACAAATCATCATACCGACAAGATAAACATACATAGATATGTGTGGAATAGACTGAGAAAGAGATACCATCAGCTGTGTGTACCGGCACTTATTCCTCGTGGTCTAAGGAATTTGGAGACGCGAAAGAACACATCAAGAACACACCATACGAGTGAAACTATACGAAAGAAGCGTCGACACACTCTACTTTTCAAAAACACGACGTTTCGTCAGCAAACGATTGTCGCGTCCAAAACACCACGACGACACGGTACATACGGCCGTATTGCTGACGGGCATCGGGCAAAGCGTTTCGCGGAATACTAGCGTAAATCCCGGGACAGACGCGAAAAGCTACGGAAGCTTTGGAAAGCTCATGCGGTGCGCGCTACGGCTGTGCAATGGTGGATGCGACTCTGCAGACATTCCGTGGACTATGGGGGATGGAACAGATGTTGAGATGAATTTAAAAGGGTTAAAGAAGCAGTTGCTTGAGTTTCTTTTTTCTTTTTTTTGGAGGAACCGATTTTAAAAACGATTTTTGAAATCAGTGTCAAAACCGGTTAGTTATAGTATGCTATTATGGTTTTCGATCGTACAATCAGTATAATTGAGTTTCCATTCGCAATGCCTATTATGTATTAAGAATTCTATGGACTATATTTATAATAATAATAATAATAATCTTTATTAGCCACTAGATCTAGCAGATATGGGCTTTGTCAACAACAACAACAGAAATTACAAAATAATAGCACTAAATATATGTATATAAAAAGAAAAGAGAATTGACATGCTAAGAACCTAGACATCTCAAAAAAATAGTCAGATATTTTATAAAAACAGTTATCAGTAAAATAGTTACGGATTGATATTTTAAACTTACTAAAGTCAGACTCATTACGCAGTCCACTCGGCAGTCCATCATAAACCTTGATGCAGGCGTAGCCCGGACTTTTCTTAAACAGCGCAGTTCGATGTTTGAGAATGCGCAACATACTCAAATATCTCGTATTGTAAGTTGTAAAAATCACCATTACTAACAAAGTCTGTAATATGTTTAAATGCATATATTGCACACTCATAGAAAACAATGAGGCAGAGACATGATAGGTGGTGGTGAAATAATGGTAGGCAAGCATCTGTCTGTTTTAATGAAAATATGGATCTGATAATTCTTTTCTGTAACAAAAAGCACCGAAAAAGTGTGGGGAGAGCCCCAAAAGATAATACCGTATCTATTCGAGACTCAATGTGAGCATGATAGAACGCAAGATAGTATCACGATTAACACTAGTTCGCAGCTTGGACACGACATAACTAAAGAACATAGCTTAGCACAGAGTGCAAGAAATGATATTGCCATGAAAAGACGTCGTCAATAATGCATCCAGAAATTTTGTATTTGAGGTAATGGCAACAGTTTTGAGTTCAACCGTATAAGCAAAGATTGGTCGCGTACCTGTCTACCTGTATTGAAAGATAATAAGCTAGTTTTTGTTTCATTAATCTTCAAGCAGTTATTATTACACCATTGTGACATATTATGTGCATATATAGTTCCCTTCTTTGACGTCTCGGCTACAGAAGAATCGGCAAAAATAATTGTAGTATCATCGGCGAATTGGTAAATGTCATTAATATTAAAACTATCACTCAAGTCATTCATATAAATGAAAAAACAGCAAGGGAACGCGAACAGAGCCTTGAGGTATGCCCCGGGTAACATCGATTACTGATGAGCTTGTAGTGTTATTAGAATTAATAGTAATAAATTGCTTACGATTACCTAAGTATGATGTGAGCCATCGTAAGCCCTGACCTCTAATCCCATATCGTGACAGTTTACGCAGTAGCAAGTTATGGTTGAGGGTCAGGTCAAATGCTTGACTAAGATCAAAGAATAGAGCCCCCACAATCTTTTAATTACATACTGACGCAGAAATGGGTCATGAAACAATGAAAAAATCATTGTTCACATGAAATAATGCATTAAAAGTGGTCCAAAGAACGATTCGTCAAATCAACGAGAAAGATCAAATGCCGAAATAATTTATTGAGCAATAAATCATTCATTGAAAATGAAATGGTGGCTTGATTGACTCAATGAAACATATTATTGTTCTAACGAACACCAGTTTTGTTTTAACAACTTTATTTGGTTTAGAGATGAGGGCGAATTATCAATTTTAAGTATGAATTCTAGCGAAAGAATTAAGAAAGGCATCCATCCAATGAATATTGCTTGTTAACATGCTATGTTATTCATAATCTTAATAAGTTTTAATTATTATTATAAAGTAAACTTCTAATTAAAATAATGAGCTTAATACATTGATATATTCATGAACAATCGCATGTCATTTACTCACTTCAGTGTTCAGTAAGCGTTGCAGCTTTATTTAATTGGATTACAGTAAAAGTTTAATATCAAATATTGGTGATTACCAAAAGCCATCAAAAGAGAACGGCTAAACAATTAACCGTAAGAATACCACCATGCTTCATTGTGTAGGAATATGCCATATAAGCAGAGAAAGGAATAGAAATGCCTCATGTATTATTCTCGATTTCCTTCTAAGAGATCACGAGTTTAGATGTACGCCTTCTAGGGGCCACATGCCAAACTCTCACTCAGTCAGCGACTACGGCGTAAGTCGTTGATTCAATCACTACCATACACCTTTCATTAAGGTACGCTATCTATTCGTTCTTGCAATAAATTGCAAACATTGAACTAACAAAGAGGTATTATTTAATACTTATTGCGTTCATATCGTGAATAATTTTGTGAAAATTGTACGTCAAAATAACAATATGTATTCGCCCATATTCATATTATTAATAAATTTATTTATTGAACCCATCAAAAATATGATTACCATAACAAATATTATCCATGGACTAATATACAATGATTTGTTATAATAATAGAAACTAATTTATTTCACTAATGACCTCTTGTTATTACTTCATGAAGGCTTGCAAGTGATATTTTATCATAATAATGACATGTTACGTTCTGTCGGTGAAAATTAACTCAATGAAAGCGGATTATTGATATCACGTTCAGTATTTTTCTCAGTGCACATACATTTTTCGATATTACCTTATATTATTAAAAGCATTCTAATGTTAGACTAACTAAGTACTTTAAAAATGTAATTTTAAAAAGTAAATTTTAATATGTTTGTGTCGGCAATTTAAATTAAATAATTTTATAACCAAAATTTCTGAGGGAGACAATAAAAATTTGTCAAAACGTAAAGAAATTATTAAATTAACATGTACAGCCGCCGACATTAATATTCAGCACTATAAAAACGTTGAGTCAATCGTTCGAGTGCTAAATATTAATTTCGGCGATTGTACATACAGGTATATAGAAAAGCCGCTTCTTTCAAGAAAGAAAAAGAAAAAAAAAACATACATTTTTCTTAAGTGTAGTTTTAAAATAAAAATTATCAAAGCATTGCCGATTGGTGAATAGGCAACCAATTGTACTAATTATTAATATGACGTTTGACATCTTCTACTGTTAATTATTTCTTACTTGATTTTATTATTATAGTATTAATTAAGACACACAAAACAACATAAGAAGGGTAAAGCTTTATTTTACAGCGATTTTTCAAAGTGACCGCGTTGTCTTTCAAGGCAACAAACAAGACGGTCTTGGAATAGAACGCAAATCATTTCTAGTAAATTGTGGCAGTATTTCATCACATGCTGAACGCATTTAGTTCATTTAAGTTATTTAGTTGCATGTTTTTTCTAAAATTTGACTTTTAAGTAGTGACTTTTTTCATCAATTCAATAAATTAGTTTCTTAATCAATAATTTCGATAATAATTATTATTAATTTAAATTTTGATGATACTAGGACAATGTAGTAGCATAGACATTTATATTTTGCTAGTACATGTTCCAGCACCATCATAACCTTAAACCATAACTTTGATTTCAACAATGTCGAAATTGTTTATCAATCACAAACATATAATTAAAACAAAAATTATATAAATTCCACAAATCACCCAGAAGATATTAATGCTTTGAGTACAAGTTATATGAATTAATTGGGTTAATGTCTGTCTACATCTCATCTCTTAACATCGCAATATTTGTATTTCTATTTTAAAATAAAAGAGTCAGTAATTGTACAATTTTAATGTCGTCTTGTGCATATTTTATGTCTGTTGTATATCAGTAAACATATATGGATAAAACCTAAACTTAGCAAAAAAATAGGTTCTTTAAACTTCTATCGATCCTTACTAGCATATCTTTAGTCTTAGTTTGAATGTTTGTTTATTTGTTATTTACATTTACATGTGTAAATGTTATTATCATAGAAATTGACGAGTCTTAAATTTTAAGAATTAGATACACACTAATAATCAAAAAAAAAAAACAAAAAATTAATTATAAAGAAGAAGGAAAAGGTTTTAATTATTAGGTAAAACAGTTAGTAAACATTCTTAAGTGGAAAAAAAATAATGGGGTTATTGAAATGTTTTTAAAAATTTGCTAATTATAGATAACATTTTTCAGTTGTATTTGAAAATGTTACTAAACTAGTAACGAAACGTCGTGTCATTAAATAAACGAAAAGGAAACGCGTTGGTTTTCTCTAGGATCTAGACGCCCAAATAGTGATACAAATAACTATTTCAAGATTGGAAAGAACTTTTAATTTATCAAGTACACATACCACCAATCATGGACTCGCAACCATAAAAATGTTTGTTTCAAAGAACAACTTGGTGGTCAAATTGGAAAAAAAATTTAAAATAGAAAGAAAAAAAGTTTCTTTGCTCTTATAATGCAAATAATAGGAGTTTCAAATTTAAAAATACTTTATATTATGGTCCATCTATTCAGTTTACACAAATTTCTAACCATACTAATCAAATAAAATTGAACCAAACCACTACCTAATCATAAACGTCACAAACCTGTCGTAAACTGTCAACAACCAATTTAAATAAATACCATAATAACATAACCATCAAGTGCCCACCCTAACTTGAATGAATGAATGAATGAACATAACTATGGAAAATTATAAGTACAAAAGTAACATGCGAAGCTAGTCAATGTGGTATGCAGCTGATTTTATAGCAATGTCATATTATTGTGACATTCTATTTATCAATTCTACAGTAGGTATCCTTCCCAGAGAATTGCCGAAATGAATCGAAGTTGTAACTATGAAATAGAAAATTCTTCAAGTGATAAGGTATCCTTGCCTAAGTCATACTTTTCCTTAAGATTTCACATTCACTATGAATCTGGGAGTTAGAGTACCTGAAAACATAAGGAGTTGAGTCACAAAGAAATACAAAGAACACAAGAATAATACAACCAAGCAAATACTTAGATGGTCCTTTAATCAGAAACCATCAAAAAAGAAGATCGAAGAATCTTTGGATGGATAATAGGATTCTGTGCAATGAAAGAACACACTCGGAAAATTGGGAACCACATTTTAGATACCAACTGCAGACTGTTTAATGAGAGGACACGGAACGCTTACCACATTATGTGTGAATGCCAGGATCTGGGAAGCAAGATGACATGTAATATTTGGCAAGCCAAAAATGAACCCTGATGATTGCTTCGATCAACCAGCCAGAGACCTCTACATATTAGTGCAAGATACTAGAATCCTGGAATGGCTGGTATAATTTAATGAGTAAACAAAATGGGAAACTAAATATAAAATCGGGAGTTTAAAGAAAACAAAAAATACGTTTTGTATAAGTCTGAGAGTTTGTCTAAATTTTGCAAAAAAAAAAACAGAATATGTTGCATGAAGATTAATGGTAATGTTTTAAATTAAATAACTATCCAGAGAATTTCGTTAACGAATGGATGAGAGAAGTGCTCAAGCGCAAACGAAAAGGTAAAATAATAAAAATAAAGAATGGGTGAGTATACAGCAACATCATCGACGTTACTGCGGGCAGTTTACGGAGTGGATACGAGGCGTGGCCGGGTCTTTGATACAGACACTCGGGAGATCAGATGTTAGCGCTGGCAATGCGGCTGTCGCATTTCTTCGGCGCGTGCCATTCTGCTATGGAACACCGGACGCGTTCCTCCGTTTTTAGAAGCCGTGTACTCGCGATAAGCTTCGTTGTCGTGAAGAAATTTACGGGGACTTTGCTGCGAAGGTCGTGTTCCAGCAATGCGAATTGAAACGTTACGTAATGGTGTGATGTTTACCATAAAGTTCTAAATTGTAATATATGAGAAAAAGGGGTTTATCAAAAGCTTCTACTTAATTTTTTATGCTTTTCAAATTTTATACTTTCCCCAGTGACCAACTATTTATTTCATATTTTATAAATATTTAAAAAATATTAAATCTTTCTTGAATATTAGTTATATTAATATAATATGCATAAAATATTTATGGAAATATATTAGGAAAACATTTAAAAAAATATATGTTATGTAGCATTATAATATTTTATTGCAAATGTTTTCAATATATTTTCATAACTCAGCAAGAATATTTGCTTTGTATTTCTGTAAATATTTATTCATAAAAAAAGATTGAATTTTGCTTTTGTACATTTGGTGCGTAGGACGAATAATATAAAATGGGTAAAATATGCATACATATTAAGTAGGTATGTACCTATTTAAAATGATTGTTTAAAGATTAAATTAGATAATATATATCTAATATGATTTAATTAGTATCTAAGTTGAGCACTGTAACTTTTCTATTAATATCTGCGTTTTGTATATATTATTGTAATATTTGTAAGTTGCGAACGTCAACACAACACCTCTATTCATTACGGTGCCGGTGTCATATGATTTAGTATTGTTTATGCGTCTATGGATTAGGTACATAGAATGCATACGTGCACGTGCGTATCATCAACGTTTTCATTCGTTTGTCCGTTACATATTATAGTTTATAATAGTATACGATTAGGGCAGATTAGGGTTAACTGTGTAATTAATTGTTGCGGGTGTGTTTTAGTTTTGTGGTGACTACGAGGTAAGCAAAACTTGAACATGTCATGCATTTATAAGATAATTGGAATGCTCAATATCGCTATGTACAGACATCGTTTAATAATATAATTGAAGGAATTTTATGCATCATATATGTACTGCATCTACCAGATAAATTGCTAGTTGATTTGCTTAAGAGATTCATCTCGTTAGATAAGCGTCATAACCTTAAATAGAGGTTAGAATACGTTGTGTTGTTTTGTTGTTTGTACGTAGAATGTTTTCAAATATTATGAAATAAAGTAAAAATAAGTATCGTAAGTATTAGACTGTAGCTACCACTCCAATTATTGTAAATGCTCCAAATGTATTAGTAGGTGCTGATAATGTTGTACGATGTTTTATTCATGGTATGGTCTAATATAATTGGCATTGTTTTAGAGGCCACAAGGAAACACCATGAGAGCGCCACTACCAAAGATATGAAAAAAGCCATAGGGTTGTACCTGGCACCAGCCAAGGCTAGACTTAAAAATGAGTATTTTTCATTTTTATTGGTTTATTCAAATAAAATTATAAAATACTTTTTTTTTATTTAGAACACTTCAATTAAAATATATTATTATTGATAAACCTTCAGTATGCCTTAAAAGATGCAGAATTATTGATTATTACTTGTATGGTGAGTGTGAAAAAACAAGTTCTTGCCTTTTAGACAACTCTATGTATGTTTCAACTTTTCGTTATCGACATTATACATTCTAAATAACCAAGAACAATTTTAGTTTATTTTGACAAATTACGCCATCAAGTATGTAGTTTTTGTTTGAAACTTTTTTAACAGATTGCGCTGTAATCGCAAAAAACATAATTGTGAACGTCTAGAAAAAATACACAAAGGTCTAGCCTGGCTGGTAGTTGAGTGACTGAGAAGGACACATTTTCGAAAACATTTTCTGAAATGGGTATGATAAAGTAAAGGTCTTCGTTGTTTAATGGCTTTTTGGAATGTTATTTAATGTTAAAATAAAAAAAAAAACACACAAAATCATGTTTGCTTGCTTCTCTTTCTTGTGTATTTTTTCTAGACATTCACAATCATGTTTTTTGCGATTACAGCGCAATCTGTTACTAATTGAAAAAAAAGTTTCAAACAAAAACTACATACTTGATGGCGTAGAATCCGAATCTGCAATACAAAATTGGGGTGCCCATTTAAGATTTCAAAGTTGTCCCCCACCCACTCTGAGGGGAAGGGGTGAGGTGGGGGATCGAGTTCGGTACCATTCAGTGAGCCTCCTACATTATAACAAATCTTATTAAGATCTTTTTTTGATTTGATGCAGTGTTTTAGAGATATTCCGTTGTCTCAAGATAAAAAACTCACTCTGTATATTAAATCAGTCAAAAGAGGCCTTTCATACTACCTAATAATATACAGGGTGTCGTATTTACAAAAATGCAAATTATATTCATCTGTCTAGCAATTTATGAAATAATATTAACTCGTAAGATTGTCAAAGATAATAGAGCAAAAATGCTATAACTTTTGTATTTAAAGTATTTTTCTATCTTAAATAAGGCAACCTGTAGAAAGGGATCAAAATATAAACGGACACCCTGTACATACATACACTGTATCTACAAAAACAAACAAAGTTTAATCATCCTCTAATTTACAAGATAATATAACTCAGTTCGTAATTTCCACTTACAATTTCCAGAATAATTAAATTTTTAATAAATTTCAAACAGACAATTTTGATACCTACTATAGGTTACGTAATTAATCAATTCCTCCGTCCTTCTTAATAATGTTGATCAATGGTGTAGACGCTGCAGGAAAATATAGAACCCGATTTGATTACTCTCCCTCGATTATTAAAACAGGATGGTTATTAAATTATCAAACGAATTGTCAGAGACGGATCCGAAATTGCTTTTGGGAGGACAACAGCGCATTGACTCGTAAAATTCCAACAGAGGAACGCATTACTCTAGTCATTGATGGATGGTTTACTTAGGGTAAAACTAATGTTTTTTTGTATTATCACAAGATCTTTACAAGAAAATAATTACATATAAATCCCTTTATTAAACGAAATTTGTCAAAACGTGACGTGATTTTAATTACACAAAACATCTAAGTACCGAAAAAACATTTTTCATGCCCACTTAATCATGAATTTGCTTAAATAAATCTGTAATTATATTAATGGCAGCGGAAAAAAGGGAAGCTTAATTTTAATTAATCGCCTACAAAGATATAACGATTCGCGAGGAGCATTAAAAATCCAGACACGACTTCCAGTAGCGCGCATGATTCCAATCTGCCAGTCCACGCCCACCGACCAGCCTGTTGATTTTCGCTGCATTACCCATTCCAGTGTAATGTAAAGCTCAAAGCTTCTGTTGCTACGGCAACCCAAGGAATCACGCGAATCGAGCGTTCTGTAAAAACGGTTTTCAGACGCTTGCGCCATCTAGTGGGGACTCTTTGAACTACAAGTTCCTCGCGAGATGAGAAACTCACCGTTTCCAACATAGCGCCACCCTTCTGTCACCAGAAACTATATGGGCATTTTGTAATAGATGGCGCTTGAATATCACGAGCTTATTTTATTTCTAGCGGATAATAAATTTGTTTCGTTTGATTTATTGGCTCACAGAGAAAATTGGGGTTGATTTATTGTTAAGCGATATTCTTTTGGATATCTATTTAAAAAAAAATGATGCCATTCTTTGATATTATGTTTGACGAAAGTAACAAGTTTACATAAACATTTAAACTTCAAACTAAATAACACATGGATACCACCTTAGATAAATTTTATCATCGGCATTACAATAGTGGAAATAATGAATTTATTTTCCAAGGTTCTTCACAACGAAATAACCATTGTTGGTTGTGCACTTCGCAGTCAAAAATTGTTTAAAATAATGTTTGGCTGAGAATGGATTTATTTTCTCGAGTGCAAAAAAAAAATCTTACCCATTAAAAATTCTATTGGTAAAAAATTAATGGTAATTCTTAAATATATTGTTTGGTATTATTTATTATATTATGAATTGAAATTAATATTCTACTAAATTATTTATTAATTAAAAAATGGTTTTATTTTTTGAACAACAAAAACAAACAACAAACTTTTCTTTGAATTTGTGTGTCATCTCCAAAGGTTGTATTTCATATCCATGTGTATAATGTATACTTATAATATGTCTTAAAACTGTTTTCAATATTTTGCAAATATTTACAATACCCTAATAAATTAAGTATATAAGAATCAAATATTTTAAGCTTTGATTAATAATAAAAATTCAAAATTATGACGTATGCCTCACACCATGTTTTAAATTTCTATTTGTTAGTAAATTGTTAGAAAACAATAAATTGTGCAGAATAATCTAGGGATGAAAATTAAATTTTCACTGTCTTATAATTCCGAAAATAAAATGTTGTAGAAATTCATGCTATCACAACTTTTGGAAGTATCGCAACTCACATAATTTCTTTATAATTCCTCTACAAGAACATGGTTTATATTTGTGGATTTTTGTTGATATATGATATAATTGTTTAGAAATGTGTACCTATTTGTCTGGTGTTATTTTGAGCCGCACATCTATAGCAAGTTGCATTATAATGTAAGTTAACATCTGCAAGCCTGATTAAAAAAATGTTACTAATATTTATAAGATTTTGCGTTCAAATGTACCATAAAAGTAAGTATTTACCTAGACTAGAAGATGCTAAATTATTAAAATAAATCTCCTAAATTAATTTAAACTGTATCAAATATAGTGATATTTGACAGTAGTGACAGATCTGGCCACATCTAACGTGTAGGTACAATATTATCATAAAATCGCATCATTTACTTTTTCGCTCTAGCGCAGGAAATAAATTTTCATCCATGAAATGACATAATGTGAGGTATGAAAATTTTTAGAAGACAAATGTGCATATTCTTTAAACTAGTATCTGGGTGGCAGTGATCGTGATCATATATTATTTGCTTTTTGTTTTTTGTTTGGTATTATACAAACTGTTTCAAAATGAATTACATCTCAGTAGGCACTGAGTAACTAATATACACAGAGATTCAAATGATTGTCAATTCCGCTCCTATAGATAGTAGCAGGGTGTAGGTATATGCCGCGTGGTTGTAATGAAGGTTTGAAGTAAATCAGTGTTGGAACATAAGAAAGTAAACGGATCTGTCATAAATAAGGAAAACGTAACCTATGTTTGAACTCGCATTATATAAACGACTATGGATTGGTGTTTCTGCTTGTAAAAATGAAATGTAATTAATTTAACTTTACTAAATTATGATTTTACAATTCAGTACTAACTGGTGTTAACTAATTTATTTATTAGTTTAAATTATAACATACAATTAGTATAATATTAAGTGACAAAACTGCATCTTTCAGTTCTTCTATGGTATGCATGCGGTTTCTATAGATCCTATTTTTTAGATAGCCGAACATGAAGTAATCTAATGGGGTTAGATCAGGCGATCTTGGTGGACATCTTTGTGCTCTAACGACCCTGTCAGCAAAAAACTGTTGAAGATAATGGCAGGTTTGTCGAGCAGTATGTGCTGGAGCATTATCGTACATGAAAACAACCTTCTTCAAGCTCATTTTCTTGTAACTCTGCAATAAACAATTCCAACATCTGTTGGTAACGTTGGGCTGTTACAGTTTCCTCGAAGAAAATTGGCCCTATTATTCGTTGCCTGGACATAGCTAACCAAACTCCAACTTTTACGGGATGCAATTGCGTTTCTCGAAATTCGTGTGGATTTTCTGCAGACCAGATATAATAGTTTTGTAAATTGATATAGTATGTTGGATAAAACCAGGCTTCATCCGAGAAAAATTATTTGTTTAGCAAGTCATCGTCCCTTAAATTGTTATTAAACCAATGACAATATTCCAATCGTCTATCGTGATCTAATGGTAATAATTCCTGTACCGTAGAAACTTTATAGGAATGAAAATGTAACTTTTGACAGCTCATTGCGCTGAAGTGTATGATAAGCCTATAAAATTATAAAATGTAATAAACTATTTCACTTAATGTTAATATTGATTTTTTTACCTGTTTGTTGAGCTATTACCACAGATAAATTCCCTTATTTTCTTACAGTATTCAGAAATACTATTGTTGGAGATATTAAATGTAAATATAAACGATTTGAAAAAAAATTATAAGATAAATAATCGAAAGGTACTACAACACGCATGCCAATGTTGCTAAATGTCAAGAAAATTCATTTAATGTATGAAATTTGTATGTAGCTAACTTCGCTCATTAAATTGGTAATAAGTATAGATAATTTTTTCCGGAAAACAGTTTTTTTCTTACGACAATCATTTTGAATCACATGGTATTATTTGCTTTTGTTTTGTGTTGGTATTATACAAACTGTTTCAAAATAAATTACATCTCAGTAGGCACTGAGTAATTAATATGCTTACACAAAATAAGCTGCTTACATTTTGTGATAAGTGATTATATTTCTAATGTCATTTTGACATTTGCCATATTTTATGAGTAGCAATATAATTCTCTTGACAGTTTTGAACTTCCTGCTACTGAATAATGTACACATTTAAAAAAAATATTTTTATTCTTGAAGCATATATCCGAAGTACACAATTTCTTAATGGCGAATCGCAATATTCCTACGCTGAATGTAAGCAACAGTTTCGCTAGCAGTTTCCTAATAGAGCTGTGGATAATACCGCTTTACAACAACATCATATTGTTGTTCATATTGTTCTATATAAGCAACAAATTCCAAAAATAAAATACAATCTTCGGTAGCACAGCCTGTAGTCTGTGTCTAGTGTGGTCTGTTGTGCGTTATTTTGCCTTATTGTCCTTTCGCTACAACCCATTAATTTTTATTAAGTCCCTCGGTATTCCGTGATACGCGTCGTTACTAATTTGGAATGTGGTTACAGGTCCAACGTACACACCAGAAATCGCCTCATTACGGGATGCCATTTTATTTTATAAGCGCGATAAAGATTTTTACAACTGGTAACAAAAATATCGCGTTTATGTGTCGGCAAATCAAATCGTCCATATAACCGATGGTTAAAAGGCGGACAATAAAAATGGACAATAAATTTAAATTAGAAAACAAAAATATTGGATTTAGGTATATTAATGGGAGTTTTATTACGGACAATAAACTGTTATTAACTTTTAAAAGCATTTTCTAAATAGTCTCTATTCATACAAAAATTTTCCAAATCCATGCAGCATGTAACAGGAAAAAGTAAAAAAAGTAAGAACTTAGTAGTAGTAAGTAGTATCTCTAATCTCTACTTAAAAGAATAACTATTTCACAGATTGCTGTTGAAAAATAACGCACGTTTATTTTATTTTATATTATTTATAAAATTTCTTATATCAAAATCTTAGGTAGGTACAGACTACATATCTAGCGGGTATTAAACGATTTCTTTGCTTCAGTCTCAGATTAAAACAATTTTGTACATATTTTTTTATACCTTATAGGTACACACTAAAAAAAATTGATAAAGTTCCTGTGGATTTTGGGGCAATTTTGTGTCACTAAAACCGTACAGGGGTTTCGCTTTTAGAAGTAATATTTGTAATTATAAGTAATTTTTCGAAGATTTTTTTTTGTAACCTGCAAATGAGAAAAGTGCAATTAAAATGGAAAATATTGATACTTTTGTTTTATTCATGATTCAACGAAAAGAATACCTTTTCTCAGAAAAGTGTTTATTTTAATTGAAAGTAGCGTGCTGTTTTGCCGTCAGACTATTTTCTTCTTAAGTACATGCTTTTCGACGAAAAGTAACCATAATTAAATGGAATGCACCTTAGTTTTGATTAATATTTTATGATGTCTGTATAACTTCTGTTTAAGTAAGACAATGCACATTACATATTATATTGTTATTATTATGTACATATTTAACAACATATTTTAGTTTCTTTATATACGTTATCATATTATTGAATTATAAAGTAGTATTTTAAATAAAAAGGCCGGACGTTTTGGTTTATTTACGTGGACACGCATGTATACATTGATTTAAAACTTTTGCCTTTTAACGAAAAATGTAAGCACCTGTATTCAAGCTGAGTGCTTTTTTACGCGGAAGTATTTTAGTTTTATTCACGTTCACACGTGCATAAATCTCAGATACACAAACAATAATGAACAAAAGTGGATATTTTTCATTTCAGTTAATGCTGATTTACTTAGAAACCAAGGAACTTTACAGCAGTATATAGTGTTTGAAGGTTTTAAAACTGTTATACACGGCAATTTCTGTATTTCTAGAATATATTTAACGTATTTGCTACTATAAGTCAGAAAATTTTGTTATTATATGTTTAGAACATCATGATCTGATGATTTACAGTTTTGTAATACAATTTTGACGTAAATCTACTATTACTTTATCTGCAACTGCACCGACTTTGTATAAAATAAGAATCGTAAGTACTCGATATCATATACCTACTTATCCAAAAAATATTTTTTGCTGTTGAGGTAATTTATTTGAATAAAAGATAACATTTTTAACTGTAATTTTCCAAATTGTAAGATATCTTAAGTTTTTTCCTAGGATATTAATATTTTTCTTGATAATAATACAATATTAGAGATTTTTTTTTATAAGAAACAGATATTTTCCCATTAATATTCACGTAAAATACTTGTATTATGGGAACATTTCTAACATTTCGACATTTTCCTTAAGTTTCTATATATTTACCCCAATTCAGTGCAAGAGAATATCAAAAAAAGTGATTTTACCAAGAAAAATTACCTGAATTTTTTAGTACGTGCAATTCTCTGAAGTTAACTTATATAAGAAAATACTTAATAATTCCTTTAAAACTTTCGAAATATATTTTCCAATAGATAGATATTTACTTGAAAAATTCCAGTACAGTTATACTTCTATCAACTCGTATACAATCACTTTTATTTCGCCATCAGTCTCTTTAACTTCCTTGGAAGTCATCACCGGGACTTGAGCGAAGTTTTAACTGAGTTTCAGATGACGATAGAAAAAATAAGCTTCCCCCACAACAACAAGAAGATCGTAGAACTTCCGTTTCGCGAATTAAAGGACGACAAAAGATATAAAACCCCAACTTTCTTTTATATTATTGAGAAGATCCGATTCGAAAGCACTGTAGGTACAGCTTTCTCCAAAACACTTCATTATTTTTTTTTTTCAAATGGAATTACGAAGGATTTAAGGATTGGGAACAGATGTAGGGAAATTTGTGATGATACGCTATAATTGGTTTTCCTGTTTGACAGGTTTCTAAATCCCTGTTTATTTTATTTTCGTTAAAATTTCTGGTTATTTTCATCAGCGTCAGTATTAACAAACAACAAATAGTGGGCAATAATCTCTAGTCCATTTAAATGCCCTAAGGGAAGTGCCGAAAATCTGTATATAAGTCATATAAGCCAATCGCATTGAATCTAATGATAAAATAACACGATTTAATCGATAGGTTTTGGATTCCGAGAGCTTAACGATTGTCAATTACCTGAAATAATGTATTGCTCTGTTTTCCGCAGCACAAATGTCGGGAATGTTAACTTTTAAATTTAATATAAAATGAATTACAATATATTCCATTAATTTTTAGAAATACTTTACTTTTTAGTTCTAAATAAAACAATTATGATATTTCAATTGTTTTATTTCATTCTAGCGACCTCCCTTATAGCAAATTTGAATATCATGACCAGTGATCTTTTATCTGCAAAGTGTTAGGTTGACACAGGACATTTACGGATGATCAACCAAGAATCAAGACACCTTTCCAACTGCTTACTAACGAATCGATAGATTTTTTACTAAATTGCGAAGACACAGGGATCGTGCAATAAATTACATAATGCTCGCATTTTAAGATTCTCTAATCACAGATACGCATCTTCAATTCATTTACTACATGAAACAATTTTATATCAATTGAATCAATCAATATATTCACACTTGTTTACCAATTTCATAAATTCAGTCATTCAATTGTCAGACATCACTAGGTAGATTCCGCTAATTCGATATCAGTAGAGTCATCTATTATGCAACAGTTAAACTAACTTTGACTACTTATAATCAATTTATGCCAACATAAATCTGAATAATAAACAGAAATTCCTAATAAAACCCCTAAAAAAAGAATGGCGGTTGTTACAATATCTAACCACAAAATGAAATTGATTGTAAACAATACATAGATATATTCTTCAACTGTGTAAAATCTAGTCATAACTAATTAATAAATCTCTATTTTAGGTGGGAAACCATCGCCTAAATACCTGGGTGAATAGTAATAGGCTAGAAAAAAACTAAGGACCAAATTGGACGTACTTGGGGCTCCAATAAGCAGGTAACTGGCATCTGTTGCATTAGAATATTTTCGTATGAAAAGCCTAATGGTCGTTCAGGTAAATGTGAATTTAAATATAGAAATATTGTAGGTGTAAAAATTATTGGAACAGCTAAGGAAAGAATCGTTTGCTTTGGTGGCTACAAGAAGAATTCTCCAATTTAAACTTTCTAACGGTTATTCGGCTTCAACTTTTTACGATGATCAGTCAACCAACTGATATTCGAAAGAGGCACTAAAATAGACGTTAAACTACCATTTTTCATCCCAGTTGTAGTGAGCAATACTTAACATATTACTAAAAACATAACATCCCAAAGAAAGGTAAATTTCATAAATAAACATTATTTATAAAAGCACCAGGTAAGCTTGAACTAACAATAAAATAGGTACATAAATAGTTTTTACAATCTTATATACAGGGTGTATCAAATAAAAAAGTAAATTTTGCTTGAGTGTTAACTACACGACATATAAAGCACAAACCCACCGAAACCGGATTCATCATTAAAGAATAAAAAAAAGTAAATTTAGAAGCCAAAAATTTCTTTAGTCCGGGCCTGATGCAAGGAAACGTCATGTTAAGCACCCGCTAAACGTGGTATTATGTATAAATACATTGCACTCATTTAATTTAGTATTATTCCTAATGGTATGCCGTGAGTTCATTTAACGTCATTCTGAATAAATAAAGGCCCTTGCAAAAATAGCAAAACTGAGGCATTTTAAATTTCTTCTTTTTATAAAATAAACATTCCTTTTTTGTTAAGAGCATTCTACGTAAGTCTACAAAGTTATTTTTAATATCCTGATAAGACGTTCGAGTTTCATGGGATATGCGACTTCAGTAGTTACAAAAAACGTAAATATTTTCCTTTTGCTTTATCGAATCAAGAGTTAGTTGTTAATAAACGGTACCACATGAATCTGAGTTATTTCTTTTAGATTTATTAATCATATAACGCAAAATGAATTGAATCGAATTACACAGAAATAAATGTAGATACAGAAAATTTGGCAAACACGCCTTTTTACTATGATGTCGCGCGAAAAGAATCTATACATTCCCGGCGCTTTTGCCGATGCATCAAGCTTCGATTTTCTTTATATGAAATCATGATGGTCTTGCAAAGGATCGTTTTTTCGAGAACCGGAAGAATTTAAATAAAATGTTCGAAGTGGCTTGCACTCCAAGCGGGCAATCCACAACAAAACTAACAGCGGTAATGGCTGAATGATAGTGGTATGTGGGGGTATACTCGGGACAGCATTTAAGTTGGGCACAGGTGCGGCTATAGCCCACGGCATTTATAAATTATTTTTTTTTCTTGTTAATGCTTACAGATAGATTTTTTTTTGATTGTATATGATTACAGCTGCTACATATTATTATATTTACCTCTACATCTGATACACCCGTATAACATTTTGATCTAGTATGGCTTATCATAGTGGTTATAAATAACAAATTAATGTTTTACATTTAGAATATGCAACCAAGGATACATATTAAATCCCAATGACTTCTTTTCTATGTTTTCAAACTGTTTTGAATGAGTAACAAATTAACTAAATTATTTTAAATGTTTTAAGATTTCCATAGCCGTATTCACGATTAACTTTGTAGTCCTAGGACTGCTACTACTCTAGGATAAATATTTGCTAATAATTCGATACATGATGAAATAATCTAATATTGTTGTGAGAAGTATTCAAAATATTCTATTGAAAATTAAGGTAATTTTATTATAACAATGTTGATTCTTAAAACAAGCATAATAAATAGCAGAAGAATGTGAATTACTTATTTGATATCTACAACCGCCCTCTAATTTGTCGACATTGATTAGCGCGCCCTTTCACGTTTTACGCCGACTTGTAATTTATTGATCCTGGTTAGCACGCATTTCTGGAAATAAAATCGGCGAATTAAGCATATTCTTTATATTCTTTACGAATCATGAGTTTTGACATATAAAAAAGATGTGGGTATTACTACAGTTATTTATGCCGTATTTACGTGTAAACCTTAATTGCTTCATCAGTCGCAAATACAATGGAAGGATCTGCATGTTTTTGTAGAAACCATCGGTAAAATTGTAAACTTAAAGGATGGTGATCCTCAGGTTGTAAAGCCTGTACTTTTTATACATGAAAAGGATTGTTTTTCGCGCAGTGTTCTCCAGACAATTCGACTTGATACATTTATTACTTAGCAAGATATTCTTTTAAATACTACTAGAAGGATTATCTTCGAAGATTTAAGACTTTTACTTCAGCATTCAAAATTCGTTGGTGTCGGCCAAATCCACCATCCTGCCCTTGACGTGTTTGTAGTACACCAATTTTCTCCTGCACGGATTACTATGTAGAGCGGTGAATTTTATGCGGAATACGTGCTGACCTGTTAGGAAACCACTTAGGGCATTTATAAGATAATTGGAATGCTCAGTATCGCTATGTACAGAAATCGTTTAATAATATAATTGTAGGAATTTTATGCATCATATATGTACTGCATCTACCAGATAAATTGCTAGTTGATTTGCTTAAGAGATTCATCTCGGTAGATAAGCGTCATAACCTCAAATAGAGGTTAGAATACGTTGTGTTGTTTTATTGTTTGTACGTAGAATGTTTTCAAATATTATGAAATAAAGTAAAAATAAGTATCCTAAGTATTAGAATGTAGCTACCACTCCAATTATTGTAAATGCTCCAAATGTATTAGTAGGTGTTGATAATGTTGTACGATGTTTTATTCATGGTATGATCTAATACAATTGGCATTGTTTTAGAGGCCACAAGGAAACGCCATGAGAGCGCCATTACCGAAGATATGAAAAAAGCCATAGGGTTATACCCGGCACCAGCCAAGGCTAGACTTAAAAATGAGTATTTTTCATTTTTATTGTCTTATTCAAATAAAATGATAATAAATACGTTTGTTTTTTATTTAGAACACTTCAATTAAAAAATAGTGATTAATTTGATAAACCTTTAGTATGCCTTAAAAGATGCCAGAATTATTGATTATAAACTTGTATGGTGAGTGTGAAAAAACAAGTTCTTGCCTTTTAGACAACTCTATGTATGTTTCAACTTTTCGTTATCGACGTTATACATTCTAAATAACCAAGAACAATCATTCAATTCATTTTGACAAAGTTCAATTTTCATATAAATATTTTACATATATTTTAGAAAAAATACGCTTACATTAATTTTAAAATATGGAATAAATATTTTAATTGAATATTTTATCTATATTTAGAAAAAAATATGAAAAATATATTCAAAAACCTCTCACGAAAAATATTTATAAAATATATTTTTAAAAATATCTATGTAATATTTCTGGCTGTTAGGGATAGTATCAGTGTTGGTCGAGTCTTGATGCGAGAGAGTACAATTCTCTGCGAAATAAATAAATAATTTGGCTCTTTCCCGACACTGTATTGTATACTTGTGTTAAACGTTAATGTCATATATATAAAACTTAGTACTGACCTGGCGCGCTGGCGAAAGTTGACCACTCTAGTGATTAACTTTCTCCGTTAAGCATCTTGTCAGCTTCTTTATAGACAAAGTATTATGGGATATTGGCGAAAATTGCTAGCGCAACCCCTAACAATACAGGGAACAACACTTAGCGAAAGTCAAGATAAAAGTTTAAACTATACAAAATAGATATTTAAAAAAAAAAAACTGAAAATCTGTCTTCGACTTTTATCTCCACACTAGTACGGATCACACTTTTCACACAAGTGTTTCAATCTACTCAACGCCACCACGCATCTAATTTATTTACATCAGAGTCGACAATTTTCCGTCAATAAAATCAATTGTGTTCGTGTTGGAAGCCCTGAACACACATCTTTACAACGAAGAAGGTAAAGAAACCCGAAGATTTTCCACGATTGTAGTGAGCGTCCAACAACATGGGAAGGACGCTTTTACCGCTTCTCTTTCTATCGCTCCTTTTTTCGTACGGTCTCCGCCTTTGTTTGACTTCAATTTGTCGGTAAACAGCTCTGACTGACGGGCCAGATGAGATTCTCTTTCCCTTTTACGGCAAATATACAACGTGTAATTTGGGGGAAAAAACTGTCAAAAAAGACCAGAGATATTACACATAAAAATTTATTAAAAGAATAAAAGATTTGTTTACTCCTTTCAATTTGGCTATCCACGCGCTTGTTCTATACAATCGATCTTTTCGTTTAAGCTACGCAGAATCCATCCCGTGTGGAAGATAAACAATCGGACATTTTGACGTGAATAGTGTTGCCATTCAAACGAATTCCGCAATTGTAGTGAATAGTTATGCTAATCGCCCACGTATTTTACGGGTTATGTGTTTGTGCGTTTTGATATTAGTTCCCAAAAGTTCCGTTGTTGGATACAGGGATGAATTATTCAGTAGTCTGGGCTGCTATTAATTCACATTCGAAAATACTACTCGTTAGTAAAGTAAAATGCGTGATTTGTTTGTTTTGGCGGTTATTTTTGTATATATTGATGTTATTTTAAGCACCTAGATTTGTGGGAAGTACACTGCAAAAAAAGTTGCAGTAAAATTACATGTAAAATCGTTGGTAACAAAGTTGCCTACAATTTTACAGGTAAATTTGCTTCATAAGGTAAAATTTCTACCATCTAGTAAATTCACATGCTTATGTGTTTTTCAAAGATTGTACTGTAAAATTCGTATTAATATTATAAGAACTCTATATTTACCGAACACTGAAGTAATTTTCATATGTATTTTTATAAAGAGAGCAAGCAACTTACCTAATTCTTTTATAGCACCTAATAGGTCATACTAAATCGCTCAACCAGGGATCAAGAATGAACACGCTTACGCGAAACCTACGATTGTTTGTGTAACAAAAATTCAAAAGGAAAATACAGGAAAAAACATGTACAATTTTGTATTTACTCTCAAAATTTACTTAAAAGTGTAAAATTTACATTTTTTTGGGGTATTTAGTGCACTTTAAAAGTAATTTTACTAGTGAACTATTATTAATTTTGCTGTAAAAATATGAGGATCTTTTATATTTATTTGTTTTTACTTGAATTTTCGGGTAAAACTATAGATATCATGGAAAATACGAAATTCATACGCCGCAATGTGATTGGTTATTAGATTATTTATCTGTGCGCGTAGGTAATTCTATTCGTTTGTCGAACTTATTATTGGCTCAATGATATCATGTACGTCACAAACAATCGTAGGTTTCGCGTAAGCGATCCCTGGTTGAGCGATTCAGTATGACCTATTAGGTGCTATAAAAGAATTAGGTAAGTTGCTTGCTCTCTTTATAAAAATACATATGAAAATTACTTCAGTGTTCGGTAAATATAGAATTCATATAAATATTACATACGAATTTTACAGTACAATCTTTGAAAAACACATCAGCATGTTGAAATTTACTAGATGGTAGAAATTTTACCTTATGAAGCAAATTTACCTGTAAAATTGTAAGCAACTTTGTTACCAACGATTTTATATGTAATTTTACTGCAACTTTTTTTACAGTGTACGATCCAATTGTATCGTACTGCAGATTGAGCACGCAGTGCAATTAAAATTCAAACAAATCGTACCGTCTATGGACCGTTTAATGGTAATTTCTTCCGTATTTTGTTGTTCTCTACGAGGTTATACTGTCCATACTGCTAGTTTCTTCATAATAAATAGCTCGGAAGTCCTAAGAAGTTGCACGATCCACAAATTGTTGATTAAATTGATATAAGACTTACCCTAAATAAATGAAAGTTATTAACTCTTAATATCAAATGTTTTAGAATTGAAAATTAATTTCATTTAGTTTTCAGAGAATCCGATATAAAAATTGATTTGTTCCCAATACCTTTATATTCAATTTCACCAAAAATTTCTCTCAGTACAGTGTATCTTATCTTGATTTATCATGTTGTCGCTGTGAGCGTTGAGCACCCGCTATATCTGACTGCCGATTCTCCAATAACAGTTACAGCGAAAACGACGGAACAACACATATATAAAAGAAGTCAAATTGGGCGCACCCGCTGCGACTCAGCGAGAGGTAAACATTTCTCATTGTGTCGAAGAGCGCAAAGCACGGTTAGCTCCAACAATAGGCTCCCATTCGTCGCGACAGCAGCTAAATAACCAAGAAAGCTCGAATCCTTACTTATTACCCTGTAGAGAAAGTCCTTTAGAAACGTCACCCAAGTAAATACATTGCCTAACAACGAAATATTCCGGTACTATGCGAGGTTTCGATCCTATAGGGCGGAATGAAAATTCCGGGAATTTTAACAGGATAATCCTGGGAGCGTTTGAAGCGCCCTCTTACCCTAATATACTCACAGCGCAAAGAACATCACTCACGTAAATTATATAGGAACTTAGTGAAGGGAAAGGGACGCCTAGACATACATATATACGTTGGGTAGGGTATCGCATTTCGTTGGGTCGTGTTAAATTTAATAAGATATCCAATATTCTGAGGAGCTCTTGATGAATGGCGGTTTAGTTGGTGTAATTGTGCGGGCGCACAAGTGGAATTTTAAACGGATTAATTAATAGCGCGAAAAATGTCAAGTGTAAGGTCAAGTTCGTTTCGCGATAGATAATTTCTAATTATGCTAACGGTGAATGCTGTTGTAAAACTCAAATTATCTCGTAGCGAGTTAACGTTGAAAAGGTGAGAATATACACGTGAGAGTAAGAAAATGGACTCAAACCACATACTCGCAGTATCATGCCTTCAGCACAAAAACTAAACTTAAATTGCATTTTTCCTTTTAAAACCTGTAAGCTCAAGATTTTACATTTAAAGCAAGTGCACATTACACAGAGATTCAAAATGATTGTCAAATCCGCTCCTATAGATAGTAGCAGGGTGTAGTATATGCGCGTATTTGTAATGAAGGTTTGAACTAAGTCAGTGTTGGAACATAAGAAAGTAAACGGATCTGTCATAAATAAGGAAAACGTAACCTATATTTGAACTCGCATTATATAAACGACTGTGGATTGGTGTTTATGCTTGTAAAAATCAAATGTAATTATTAATTTAACTTTACTAAATTATGATTTTACAATTCAGTACTAACTGGTGTTTAACTAAATTTATTCATTACTTTAAATTATAACATACAATTAGTAATAATTATTAAGTGACAAAACTGCATCTCTCAGTTCTTCTATGGTATGCATGCGGTTTCTATAGATCCTATTTTTTAGATAGCCGAACATGAAGTAATCTAATGGGGTTAGTTCAGGCGATCTTGGTGGTCATCTTTGTGCTCTAACGAACCTGTCAGCAAAAAAACAGTTGAAGATATTGGCAGGTTTGTCGAGCAGTATGTGCTGGAGCATAATCGTGCTGAAAATAACCTGCTTCAAGCTCATTTTCTTGTAACTCTGCAATAAATAATTCCAACATCTGTTGGTAACGTTGGGCTGTTACAGTTTCCTCGAAGAAAATTGACCCTATTATCTGTTGCCTGGACATAGCTAACCAAACTCCAACTTTATGGTATGCAATTGCGTTTCTCGAAATTCGTGTGGATTTTCTGCAGACCAGATACAATAGTTTTGTAAATTGATATAGTCTGTTAGATAAAACCAGGCTTCATCCGAGAAAAATGATTTGATTAGCAAGTCATCGTCCCTTAAATTGTTATTAAACCAATGAGAATATTCCAATCGCCTATCGTAATCTAATGGTAATAGTTCCTGTATCGTAGAAACTTTATAGGGATGAAAATGTAACTTTCTTTTGACAGCTCATTGTGTTGAAGTGTATGATAAGCGTATAAAATTATAAAATGTAATAAACTATTTCACTTAATGTTAATATTGATTTTTTACCTGTTTGTTGAGCTAATTACCACAGATAAATTCCCTTATTTTCTTACAGTATTCAGAAATACTATTGTTGGTGATATTAGATGTAAATATAAACGATTTGAAAAAAAATTATAAGATAAATAATCGAAAGATACTACAACACGAACGCCAATGTCGCTAAATGTCAAGAAAATTCATTTAATGTATGAAATTTGTATGTAGCTCACTTCGCTCATTAAATTGGTAATAAGTATAGATAAATTTTTCCGGAAAACAGCTTTTTCTTACGACAATCATTTTGAATCACATGGTATGTTACTTCTTATTCATAAAAAAATAAAAAGTAAGGTTAAGTTTTAAGGTGTTAACACTCAAAAATGAAGAGAAAAGAAAGATTATACCAATATTTTTAATAGTAGGACCAACATTTTTTCACAATATCATTAATAACTAACGATACCGAGAGCAGTTAATTAATACCATTTTTAAATCAATTGCAACAGGACTAATGCAATGGACGTCTCTTCCAGCAAGATGGGGCTACTGCTCATACAACTCGTGAAAATTTACTAGTCCTATTAGAACAACACTTTCCTAATCGAGTTATAAGCAGAGGTGATGTTTAACCAGCGCGATCACCAGACCTTACTCAGTTAGATTTTCCTATTATCGGATTGCTAAAAAATTAAGTATATAAGACAAGGATTAATAACTTAGATGACCTAATGAATACAATTACAAATAAAGGGAATGAAATAACATCGAATCTATTGCAGAATATTTTTGACAACATGAAACATCGTATTGCATTATACATTCAACAGAATTGTGACTATTTTGAACACTTGTAAATTATAACTAAATAATTTTTTTTACAAATAAGTTATTTACCTTAGTTGTTTGATTAATATATCATCTTTAAAGTTATCTTACAAAAACTAATAATCCAATTGTATTTGTTATTAATTTCATCACACATCGCTCTACGATAAATTTTGACAGTGACAGGTGGATATAACCTATATACTATTTAAACTATATTCCTATTTCAAGAAAGCGAAATATCACAATTTATAGGAGAAATTCCCATGATCTTCTAGATGTAACTCATTTTGAATCAATCTGTATTATAACTACATTATGATTCCTCTAAAAAATGTCCGCTTCTGGAGTCAAGATTTGTTAGATATATACCTAGGTTAGTTTTGGGGTTATCATAATTATAATTTGCTTTAATGAGTCTGCCGAGAATCCATACAGGTCCAACGTGTCCTTACAGTTTAGCGAATTTACTATTCATATAACTTCATAACTTATTGAGCTGCTGGATCTGCAATGAATTAGGTGTTATATCTCTGAAATCGATGAAGTGTTAAAGAAAGTTCTCTTTTGTGGAAAACTTGTTCTTGGGAAATTTTGTCTGGGTATTTTCAAAAAAATATCAAATTAATAATAATAAATACATAAACAATATCTATCTCAAGTTAATGCTAGAAAATGCATAGTGCATCTACGAAAACAAAACAGACCTACAGTTTAACTAGCTAAAATTAATTGCAAACTTTTCAGAATTAAATTTAATCTAGTCTCCGTGGTTTCGCACTGTCACATTTCTACTGAACGCTTTATATAACGTCTAGGGGCACCTGCGCCTTCGTAACATTCGATCTTTTTCCCCAGGAAAGGCGGGATGCTCGCTTCTGAGAATCCAGAACGGGGAGAAAACTAGGAGAAGGAAATTAAATTAGACATCAAGTAGACGGTACAAAGTGTTTCGCTTCCCCGGGAATCACACCCGCGGTTATCTATTATACACCAGTACGTTTCTAATGCAATTTAGATTGTGATCTTATTACGATCGATCGGGTTAAAATGTAGTATGGGGTGTGCAGGGTATCTGAAGAAAAATGGGGTTTGTTTACTAACTAAATGAATTCTCCTGCATTTTTTTACGAAATATTTTTTTTTAAAGAAAAATATACCGACAAGAAATTTTTGAAAATCACTTTTTCTTTAGCTTTCCTACGAAAAAAAAAAAAATAATAACAAGGAACATTATTATACAGTGAGGTCGTAAATTGTGCCCCCTTCCCCCTTCATAGCTTTTGAAAGGAGTGTGATAGAGCTAGGGGCTAGATAAGGTTAATTATTGGGGTACCCACGTTACTTTTTTCGATAACCCTCGTATTCGCTTTTTCGATATAGTGTACAGAAACCTGTAATTACAGTAATCTGTAACATAGACACCCACACACATGACACATACACTGACAGATAAGACACCTTTGCTAAATTTTGCAAAAACGTCATATTGTAAAATATGTCATATTTTACAGCAATCGCTTCCTAAGTCACATAAACCACAATATAACTACTAAGATTTTAAATGATTTTTTCTTAAAAAAAAAACAACGGAAGAGAGGACGCCTTAAAAATGATTCAAATTATATTTTTTAACAATGGAAGTATTTGGTATAATCGAGTAAAGGTTCCGGAACAAACAAGTAGCTATTTTATATGTTCCGGAAAGCTACATTGAATCGAAACCAATTGTTATGATGTTTCAACATCTAGTACCAATCGAGTTAAAGTTTCGATTCAGGTAGTAGTGGGTAGAATCGAGTATCTTCACTCTATCTATCTACACTCGGAAATTTGTAGTATATTTTTGTATACCGCTGGCGCATTCATTAGACAGTGTTAAGGTTTTTTGCTTTACATGCAAGACGTTTTTTTTTATTCTTATTTTAATACGCTTGTATAACATATTTATGCGATATTTAATATATTCCATATATTAATTCTGTAAGACAAATATTACATAGGAACCACGACGCTTCTCAATCGCGTCAAATTTAAATTAAAAAACTAAAAATGTAAAAACTAAAAATTTTTAAAATTCAAAAAAATTGAAATTCTAAAAATTTTTAATATTCAAAAAAATTGAAATTAAAAAATTAAAAAATTTAAAAAATTTAAAAATTTAAAACGAAATTTAAAAATTTTTAAATTTTTAGATTTACAATTTTTTTGAATTTTAAATATTTTTAGTTTTTACATTTTTAGTTTTTTAATTTGTAAAATTCGAAAATATTGTAAATCTAAAAATTTAAAAATTTAAAAATTTAAAAATTTAAAAATTTAAAAATTTAAAAATTTAAAAATTTAAAAATTTAAAAATTTAAAAATTTAAAAATTTAAAAATTTTAAAATTTAAAAATTTAAAAATTTAAAAATTTAAAAATTTAAAAATTTAAAAATTTAAAAATTTAAAAATTTAAAAATTTAAAAATTTAAAGCGTCATTGATGCAAAGTTCGATAACTGCTTCGCAAAAGTCGAATCTGTCATATTTGTCGTAAGAAGATATTTCATTTGCTTTATTGAACTTATAGGATCGATATTTAACTTTCTTTAGCATTCTTTGCTTTGCATTTCTGTAAATATTAATTTCATATAAAAAAAATAAAGGTTTAATTTTTGCTTAAATTATAAAATTTAAAAATTTGAAAATTTTAAAATTCGAAAATTTAAAAAATTTAAAAATCATGAAAATTTGAAAAAGAATTTAAAAAAATAAATTAATTTTTTTTTTTTTAATTAAAAAAAATGAAAAACCAATTTTTTTATTTTTAAAACAAATAATTTTCGAAAATTTTAAAATTTTTAGATTTTTGGATTTTAAAATTTTTCAATTTACCAATATTTCAGCAACATTTATCCTAACTCGACGCGATTAAGAAGCATCAGAGTTCCTAGTAATTAATAGTATGTGTCTTACAGAACTATAATTTTATAGAATGTGGAATATATGGTAAAAATATGTTATACAAACGTATTAAAATAAGAATAAAAAAAACGTCTTGCAAAAAGCAAAAAAAAACCTTAACATTGTCTAAATTTGTTGTTTGTCCCAGCGGTATGCAAAAATATACTACAAGTTTCCGAGTGTAAAAAGACACTCGATCCTACCCACTAGCACCTGAATCGAAACTTTAACTCGATTAGTACTACTGAAGCATCATAAATGGTTTCGATTCAACAGGGTCGGAACTCCCGATACTACCCGCCCCGATTTAACAGATATAGTCATAATACAAGATTTCAAACAAATTATAATTACTCGTTGCACACCATCTTTATTTTTCAGAAAAGTCCTTGTCCATTCTTCATTATCTAATTTTCCACCAGTTCTAAAGCAACTTTCGATAATAAATCGAATACGTAATAAAACAATACAAACAATCAAATGCAAGCGATTCTAATTTTGATTTGTCACTGACACCTGTCACAATTTAAAAGTAGCACCCCAGTGTCGCCAATCTTACAAAAAAAAATTGCTTAAAAAATAAGCTACTCTAATAAGGCAAGCAATTGAAAGCATAGTATTTATTAAAGATAAAGAAATCTTATTATCACTGTATAGCCATCAAACTTCTTTTCCGCACTAAAAATAAATTCGTCCCCTATTAAAAAATTTAAAATTAATTTTCAACTTTTAGTCGGTTACTCGAAGTATGCCCCAAAAACTCACAGCGTTACATAATTCCTGCGATCTAGGGCGACGGCTTTACAATATTAAAACCCAATTTGCCGTCCTAAAATCCCGGATATATTCCTAAAACAGCCACACGCCATACGCTGTGCATATTTCAGTGTTCCTCCACGAACGAAGCGTAGAGTGTAGCGGAAGTGATGTTAAACAACGTTAAGGTCTGTTTGCGTTCGTGATGCGGTTCCGTCAAATATTCCTTGCAAGGAGGGTATTTGTAGAATTAAGACGGTAGAACTCAGGATCCATACCGCCTCTAGAAGAGTATGAGGAATGGGTGGTACATAAGACGAACTGCATTCCTGCGCGGATGACGTAAGTGGATACCAACTGATACCAATGCGAAAGCAGTAGAGTAGAGATATTAGTCATCGTGATTTATATCTTACATATATTGGAAAACTATAATTCAATGGAAAATTTTATAGCGGCAGAACTGGGAAAATTTGTCTTATTAGGAATACTCAGATCAGTATACACTGTAAAAAATTACAGTAATTTTGCCATGGTAATTCAGGAATATTACATGTAATAACGTTGTGAATTTACCACAATAAATCATGTAAATTTTGTTTTACATATTTTTTCTAGGATATTTAACATGGAAAAAGAAATTTCGGTAAAATTTATAGCTTTTTCATGTAAGTTTAAGATGTAACAAAAATTCAAAAGGAAAATACAGGAAAAAGCATGTACAATTTTGTATTTACTCTCAAAATTTACTTAAAAGTGTAAAATTGTCATTTTTTTTGGGGTATTTAGTGCACTTTAAAAGTAATTTTACTAGTGAACTATTAATTTTGCTGTAAAAATATTAGGATCTTTTATATTTATTTGTTTTTACTTGAATTTTCGGGGAAAACTATAGATATCATGGAAAATACGAAATTCATACGGCGCAATGTCATCGGTTATTGGATTATTTATCTGTGCGCTTAGGTAATTCTATTCGTTTGTCGGAACTTATTATTGGCTCAATGATATCATGTACGTCACAAACAATCGTAGGTTTCGCGTAAGCGTGTTCATTCTTGATCCCTGGTTGAGCGATTCAGTATGACCTATTAGGTACTATAAAAGAATTAGGTAAGTAAGTTGCTTGCTCTCTTTATAAAAATACATATGAAAATTACTTCAGTGTTCGGTAAATATAGAGTTCATATGAATATTACATACGAATTTTACAGTACGATCTTTGAAAAAACACATCAGCATGTGAAATTTACTAGATGGTAGAAATTTTACCTTATGAAGCAAATTTATCTGTAAAATTGTAGGCAACTTTGTTACCAACGATTTTACATGTAATTTTACTGCAACTTTTTTACAGTGTAATAATAAATTTCAATAAGAATTCTTATATGTACGTAGAACAAAGTATAGTTTGACTATAGAGAATATAATACACATATTTTACACTAGAGAATGTGACGTCCATGCAACACGGAAGAGGACTCGTCAATGAAAAAAATGTTTTTTTTTTCACAAAGTTTAGCGTCATTGATGCAAAGTTCGATAACTGCTTCACAAAAGTCGAATCTGTCATATTTGTCGTAAGGAAACATTTCATTTGCTTTATTCAACTTATAGGATCGATATTTAATTTTCTTTAGAATTCGGTAGACTGTATTGTGTGAAACATTCAGCTGCTCTGCAATTTTCGTGCTAGATACAGGCGACGTTTCTCCTACATGTTTCACTAAATTAAAAACAAAAACTCAATTTGAAAAAAAAAAAGGTCCCACTTAATATATTTCATTGCTTGTTGTGATTGTGATGGGGTATACTAAGCGAAACGATACCTAAAAACATAAGACAGAAGATCATAAGTCGTCCACTAACTAGTATGATAACTTTAAGAGAAAACATGATATTGATAACAATTATAGATTTAACTTTAACGAAACAAAAATGTTAATTAAAGAGAGACATTATAACTACATTCACCCGAGTATTTAACATTAGCTTTACATAAAACGCTTTTCCTTAAATCATAGTAAAGCGTCGTGTAAACAGCAAATTACATTAGTTTTAATAAAAACACTTTAATAAATCAAACCATGTTAGCAATAATCTTTTCGTAAAATTCTGTGTAAACAGTTTAAAGCATTTTATTTCGCTATTACCAACATAAGCCAAAATAAAATATAAAATTTATATATATTTGAACATGGCGGTATTGGTATAGGTTATGTAATGTGAAAGAAACAATATTTTATGTATAAACCGATACAAACCTAATATATAAACAAACTGCACATCTCTCAACTACTTGATGAAAATATTTCTTTATTTTAGAAATACCACATTTTACGACTAATTTCATTTAGTTGTATCTAAAGTCGAAAAACAACAACATTTTATTAACATATCAAGTGTAAATACCAGTGTTAAATCGTTTTTTTAAATTACACCGATTATGCAAGAAACATGTTGGGAATTATTATATTAGAAAAGTAGGAAAATGGTATGAATTTTAGAATAGACAAAGATAATTTACCAAAAATTAACTCATACTTATTTTAAATATTATAACACAACTTTTATATCAGTTGTTTACACATATATATTTAACTTAATAAAAATATCATCAAATATCAAAATTGTTTTGGTTTAATCGTTGACATAAAAATACTCTTCAACGCTTTACAGTTTTGTATTTTATCTGGATGTTTACATGTATTGTATATTATCTTTTACAAAAACTTTAATTTGTTATTTAATAATTAGACTGAAGAACATACTGTTGTTCATAATAATATTAAAAGTCATTTGTTTGTAAAAGATTTAAATACCTTCACGTTTTAAAACATTTTGGAAAACACAATAAATATCGAAACGTCCATGAATTAATTTTTATGTTTCAATTAAATAAACCAGTAAAATCACTACCCCCTTGATTTCAATCACAAGCATTAAATTCAGCTAGGCACATATAAATACATATATCATAAACAAATACTTTCGAAAAATTAAAATACCTATTATTACATATAAATAACAATTTAAATTTTTAACAGTACAGTAAGTATGTAACTCTGCATACATGTCAATTTTAAATAAACCGAATACCAGTAATTTTTTTTTTATGTTTCAATATTGACATATTACTGAAATTGGATTAAAATATTCGTATCCTAAAATCCTATTATACTAAATCTATGTAAAATTAAGTATACTGTAACAAGAATATACTCTTTGAATATGCATTCGATTCAAGTTTTGATCGACTGCATATCGTCCCTATTTAAATATGTGTAACAAACTTTCTGTACACACAATAATATAATTTATAATAAAATATATTTGTAGTTCATAGTGTAATGGCAGTATAACATTATAGATTTATATGCCCTAAATTCAATTCTACACTCCATAGAAATGGTTTGGTTCGTAATCGGAAAGCCAAATAAGTTCACGTCTAGATGCTAGACTATATATTACTTTAAGTACACATTAAGCGATGCAAATACCTATGTACTTTACTTGAGGTAGTTACATATATGAATAGCTTATACTCCTACATACATATATTGAAACATTATGTATACTCATAGCATATGCACTAGTTTCTCCTGGATATCCTAGATATCGATTTTAACTCGTATTTTACAGAGATGCCCTAAAATCAGTGTTTCTTTATCATACGACCTATTGCGGTTATCACTACGATAAATAATTATCGTATTTAACTTCTATTAAACTACTCTCACCTAAATACGTTTACATATTTAAATTTCTATTAATTGTTAATTGGTGATAAATTTAAGCAGTCCCAGGATTTCTAATAGACGCACCAAAAGCAAACTGTAGTGCGATGAAAAATAAACATAAAAATAGATATCATCCACGACGGTTTCAATGACGTATCTACGATATAAGGATTGCAATGGAACTGTAATGCATCGATAAGTAAATCGCACCCCTTCTGGAAATGCCATGGGATGCCATGGTTCAAAAATTTAACCTAGATAGAAAATATTAAGTTATAATACCAGATAAGCAGTCTGGGTATAGGTCACCCAATGTAGAATGGCCGGCGACGCAGTAGCATTTATGTAAGATAGGGGTAGATAGTATAAGCGCGCTCATTTGATTTGAAACACCTAAAATTATGCCGCGGAATGTACTTAGCTCTAGGCACTATCTACCCCTCTCATTTGCACAGTTACCTACACCCTTTCCTCGAATGCGCATCTCAGAGGCCATTCTATGCTGGGCGACCTATACTTAACTATTGGGCACTCCAGTAAGAAAGGACTCGAACTGGTATACAGACGGCTCTAATACGGATCAATTTATCATTGTGTCAGAGAAATCGAAAGACAGATTGAGTTAGGTACAAGCGTCGCTCTATTCTCTGACAGGTAGTCCACAATTAAAGTGATCAGTTCCGTAAGTGTTGACTCTAAGCTGATTTGGTACTGCGTAAGCAGCCTAAATAAGGTGGGCACCAAGGGAAATCAAAATTATCCTGATGGATTCTTAACCACTTGGCCGTGACGGGGAAATGAGGTGGCAGACGAGCTGGCCGGGTAAGGTTTGTCAAAATCATTCTTTGGAGCTCTGGCCCTTCTTTTGGAATCACCAAATCGTAAATCAAAAAAATCAACAGTGAATGAATATATAATAAGTTCAGAGAGTGGTGGCAAAGACCCATCAGCAGATCTACTATCATTTTGACAATATTTTTATCTTAGTTTAGCAACTTCAGGCCTCTGCTCCTTTAGAAAATCTTTTGCATGTCATCGGGTCAGAGACAGACAAAAGATGGCGTGAAGTTGCTAAAGATTTGCTGAACTAAGATAAGAAGATTGTCAAAATGATTGTAGATCTGCTGATAGGTCATTATAGACTAAATAGGCATATGTACAACATAGGCCTGGTAAATGATGCTACTTCCAATTCTGCCAAGAAGAGGAGGAAGCATCAGTTCGTGTGCTGTGCCAATGTGATGGCCTGGTAAGGTCAAGGTTTCTAGTAATGGACGTGGAGAACCGCACAGCTAGCAGTTACACAAAGATACCGCCTCTCAAAGATGATAGTCCTAATTTAGAGGGCGTCTTCTAGGAAAAAGGTGATGGCAATAGCTTTGAAAAGATCACCGTGAAACAGGTTCGTGGGCCACCCCAACTCTAATCCAAACGAAAGTAAATTAACCCCCACATGATCTTAGATCCGACATTGTCGACGATCTTTAAGGTAAAATTAGATTATATATGAAAATTCTAAAGATTACTAATAAACCGTAAATCTTCATGTTGAATATCCTTCGTCAGAAACCATTCTCATTTGCAAAACGAAACCGTCTGAATTACCACGCAGATAGATCCTAAATTATCTCGTATATGCGTGAATCCCAACCGTTCAAAGTTATCGCTTAATAACGTTCAACGCTTATCGATCCGACTACAAATTTCTCTAACCCATCCGACTTTAAAACGGGATCATATTACCTAATAATAACGAAGTTAACGTCCGCAGGGCACGCCTCTGTCAATGTATTATTATAAACCTGCGAGGCGACCCTTTTTTGCATATCCCCGCGCGCCGGGAACTCAATTTGAATTTAATTTTAGCGATCTATAAGTTGTATACCTACATACCATAATACTGTAATTGTGGTAGTCGATGTTTTACTTCATTTTCAGAGAAGTAAAAGGCACATCTCCTGACCTCTATTGGTAGTCCACGGGGAAAGGAAATAAATAACCGAAACAACATCGCATCGGAGCGAAAGTTCACTCCGAGAAAGATATATACATATATAGTGGGATGCGCGGTGGTCCGATCGTAAAAAGGAAAAATCGAAGCTGGAAGTTTTCCGTTTATCGAATTTCATCACGAAAACAATTCCGGATCGTGGCTCAGGCGAGGTGATAAATGAAATATTTACATTACTTACTTAGATCAGTCCAATTCGCTCTACAAGTGTGTAGATATACAGAGTGAGAAGTTGCAAGCTATGGATTGCATTCTGGACGATTGGAAATGGGAACAACTTCAGGTGTAGGCGTATCTGCGCAGGAGCTTGCATCACAGATTTATTAACGTTCAACGAATCGTCATAGCTCAGCCGAAGTAAAATGAGCTTGATATTCTTTTCCTTGCTAGCGCTCACTCTCATTTCGGTATTGATGGTTTGAATAACAGATTAATAACCAATTGTCTAAACGAGTTATTGTAAACACGATTTATGAAGTTTGTAAAAATAAATAATATTAAATCCAATATGTATTACATTTGTATTGGTGAAAAGAGAAATAATAATAGAATACTCATTTGTTTTTTTTTAATTTCTTTTTCTCTTGGTTTTTAGGTCGTAAATATTGAAAACATGAATGAGTACTACAACGTTTCGCTTTATTGCAAAGCTTTTTCAAGTATATAAATATAAATGTAAAAACTGTAAATTATAAATAAAATGTTTTTGTATAATAAATGACAAATTGTTTTGTTTGCTAGAATTTTGAATATATTATTATTTATTATACTTGAAATAATTCAAATTTATAAACATAAAAATGCAGTCAATATAAAACCGATATACAATATTTCCCAAAATTATATAATTTAATTTTATAACTAAATACAATATTTTTAAAGAACTATTTAATTACAAAATTCGAAAACAAATAATCAAAACATCCTATTTTAAAACGCAATCCCTAAATAAAACATAATAATATATTCAAAATCCTAGTAAACAAAATAATTTGTTATTTATTAAACAAAAACATTTTATTTATAATTGACACTATTTACATATATATTTATATACTTGAAAAAGCTTTGCAATGAAGCGAAACGTTGTAGTACTCATTCATGTTTTCAATATTTACGACCTAAAAACCAAGAAAAAAAGAAATTAAAAATTATATACACGATCAAGAATTGAAGCTTTAAAAATAAAAATACTCATTTGATAATTAAAATCTATTCATGCTTCTTTTCTGTTATTCAAACTTATTTAACTTTATTTATGCCCGGCTGGTAGTCGAGTGGCTTGCACGCTTGGCTATCAGTGCGGAGTCCGGGGTTCAAATCTCGCTCTGGTCAATTACGATAATCGGTTTTTTCCGGGGTCGTAATGTTGATTAGGAGGGAGATTTGACTCTGCGGGGGCCTGATAAGCTAAAAAATATAGCTTAGGCATTACCACCCCTTAAAAAAAAAACTTATATGTGTCTGTCTCTTTTTAAAGCACTTCACTATTTTAACTAATGACACTTGCAATACAGACACAGTTGTAAGCCCCATAAGCAACAATAAAGATAGCTTATATTTAATACCTATACCACTGTTGACGAGATAAGTAAAATTATGGACGAAATTTCAAATAACTCTTCGTTTGGTTTGGGCAACTTCTCCACGAACCTTGTCAAAAAATGCCGCAATTTTGTTGCAAGACCTCTTGACGAAGTTGCAAATTAAATGCTGGAACAATGTGTATTTCCCAATGCCTTAAGAGCGTTGAGTACATTGTTAGGCAAAAATAAAAACGCTATTAATCAAATTATTTTATATGGCGATAAAAAATATAATGCAATTATAACATATACATATGTACAGGTAAAATAGAATTTAGAACAAAACTTGAGGAAAGATGAAGCTTGAAAAGTCAAAATTTCGTTATTTTATTTTAATTCCACCGTCGTAAATAAGGCCAGTAAAAAGATGAGATTTGGAGTATGTATTAATGTATAGTAGCTCTACTGAATGTTATTTTTATATTTGGAATTGGAAAATAATTATTACTTACCTCAATGAGACACTTTCAAAAAAGGTTTTGTTCAATTTTTTTTTGCAAATTTCGTGCGAGTGACTTTTATTCTTACGTAAAAAATTTAAAACAGTGCGTTAATATTACATTCGCGAGCAATTTATCTAGGATTCAATTCCAGTTAAATTTCGATATCACTGATATTTTTCACTAGGACATTTTCATTTATTTGTTATTTATTAATATAAACGTTGTTTCAAAACATCGGACCGTATTATGAATAGTAGTCGCGCTATGAATTGATCTTTCGGGATAATTTACTGCAAATAAATCGTGTGTAACTTCTGCTGAATTGCCACCATAAAATTATTTTGCTATAAATTGTTTTTGAATTTACTAAACTTACTAACCGTTATAAAACTTAAGGACCGTACTCTAATACCCAGCGACGCCTTACTAAGAAATTAACGAAATGAATCGAACCAGTTTCACTTGAAGTAAATTATGCATATCTAGCGAATCGTTCCCCTTAGCAGGCTTCATTGAATTGATTCAAATAAAAAAGATCGATATGAGGATAGCATTTTGTAGCAGTTAAACAAGGGTAGAGAATAGCGGTGAGTACTTACCGTTAGACAGCGATAGCATACGGATTAGAAATATTTTCGACACTACTAAAAGAAATTCCTTTCCTAAAACTTTTTTCTTTTTCTAATTTACGTAGTCCCACTGTACAAAATCGATTCTTTCTCTATTTTTATTCCGGCATTACGTATTCACGTCCGTCATCTGTCATCTGTCAGCGAGTAATAACGCAAAACGCGAATATCGATTTTTTCCGATACGATGGACACCCTTCAATTAGTAATTTTCCGCCAGTGAACGACACAGGGAAAGTGACGCACGTCATTGACGGATTGCATGACAGCAGATATTATATTTTGCCTGTACCTATATGCTGCAGCTATATCGATGTTTCGTCTAATTTAGCGTGCGTATCTCATAATCTTACGTTCGAGTGGAATGAAACAGGTTCTCTGCCCTCAGGTTTCCATGTTGGCGTTTAAAAAGGGTGTAGAAGGTTTAGAAATCCTCAGATAATTGTTAGCAGAGTTTCCAAGCCGATGTACAATCTGTGCAATCTGAAATGTACTACACTGAGAAAAAATCCTGGTCGTTATATCGATAATCTACATTTATTGCTATCAGCCAGCTTAAAATTAACCACGATATAATAAAATCGGTTTGCAACCGCCCTAAGTCGTTTTGCAATCATAGATGTGTAATAATCTCGCAAGAAATGATCGTCCACCGGCAATTCCAGGTATGTATGCGTCCTCACAGGTTCAATATTTTCTGTACACTGACAGGCCACCAGTCATTGGTGTATACATTCGTTCCAATGGAAGGCGATCCTGCAATTTTCCGATTTGGTCAGCATGTGGAGAAGAGATAATCATGGCCTTCGTTTTATTGTGGTTCATAACAAGTGATTTATCATGTGACCAACACTGGAATGCATAGAGGTTGTTACGTTCAGTTTTCTTTTCTTGTACGCGTAGCGTATAGTTAGGGTTATCGCCTTCCCGCTGTCCGTCTTCTGTATGTGGACTCTATGTTCATCATAGTAAACTCCCATCTCAGGGTCACTCGGTCCGTATCGCCTGATAGATGTCGCATATTGTGCCGTTCATGGTCATCTTTTTTTTGGGCTGTTAACGCGTATGATATCTAGAACTTTCGGAATTTTCCGTAGGCCGGGCTCTGCAAGTAATTGTCGAAGCGAGCGAACGCGACTGCGGGTTGATTAATTTTTGAAGTGCCTTTTTGGAAGGTTTTTATCGCTTTTGCGGATTTGATAATCTACTCGTATTAACACTTTTGTGGTGAAATTTATCGTCTTAGACGCCGTTATCGTATTTCGATGAAATTGTTGCGGATTGTGTTTTGTCGAGTTCCACGTTTCTTCTTGCTTTGCGTCAGCTGTGCCCTATTTGACCCCCAAATAGGTAAGTCCGTTTCGTTAACAGTTCCGTTTTTTTTTGGTATCTTACACTGAGGTTTCTGCGATCCTCTCGTATAGGGTTGTGGTACGGGACACCAGCGACTACACGAGCCACCACGTGTCGATACCCCGTACACCGGCAAGGAATTTCCGGCGGCTTCGCAGCGTTGTACGCCGTTTGATTCTGTGAGTGCCCCGCTGTCAGCTGAGGGACACCCAGGAGCGTCAGGTTGACGTCTGGCCTAGCCCGAGGTAGAACAAACGTCGCCCTCTGAGGTAGGATCGTTTTATTTTGCTCTTCACGCCATCGCGGGTTAGACGCGCGGAAGCTGTTCCGACTTGGGACTCAGAACTTCTATTTTTTCCTTTTATTTTTCCTTTTTTTTCCCCTGTGACGGCCGTGTACCGAATTATTTTTATTACGCTTAATTTTTACCGTATGTAATTCAAACTCTTAAAGTGATAGTCTCCCTGTAAACTTGTGTATTAACTTTTTTTTTTTACTGTCATTTCAATTTCGAACGTACAATTTACCGTAGAGATCGCTCTACCCGTCCCCTCAGGACAAATAGTGGTTATTTTATAATTTTATTTATATTTTCGCCTTCAGCCTGTCAGAGTGGCTTTCCCCGTGGGGTGGCCCCTTTCTAAACGTACGTAATCAGTTGTGTGCGCATTACGGGTTGTCCGAACCCCCTTTTCATGTAATATCTTTACTGATGTAAACCGATCAAGATCTTGGTGGGGTGGTATATGAGATCACATTTATTAACCGTATTTTGTTTATTTTTTAACTTTGGGTTGTCCTAAAGGAACCCGCCGCCTCTGTTGCGCTATATTTTTGTATGTCATATGTTTTTTTTGTAAAAGTCACTTTCAAGAGTTAACTATTTTAATAAATTTTGTTTCGTTACCATTTAACTTTCGTGTTTTTTTTGTAAACTGTGGCGTGTGCCACGGAGGGTTTTTTTATACCTCCACCTTACCAAGCGAGGTGCGCTCTGGGGACTCCCACACCCCGGGATTGGCGGGGCTCCGTGTCTTTTTTTTTAACGTGGGTGGCGCTCTACCAGTCGCCCACACCTGCCGAAGTGTTATTGTCGGAACCGGCACGACCATCTGCGACTGAGCTGGCGGCCACGGAAGCTCCTTTCCCGTACATCCACCGTGGTGGTAAGTGAGGACGTTTACCCAGGTAGGTCCACGTTATCGGGTACCACCCTGGAAGCTAAGTTCGCTACCCCTCCCTGGTATATACTTTTTTTACGTTATTTTGCGTTTTGACAAGATGGTGTAGCAGGTCTTATTTAGATATTCCATAGTTGTTTTCAGTTGTTGATGTTGAGTCGTAATAAGTGTCCTGTCTTCAGCAAAAATAAGAATTATTTAGTCAGAGTAAAGCACGATGCAATATCAATCGCGTAAACCAGGTATAATAGTGGACGAAGTATACACCCCTGTGGGATGCCTCATCTCGCGACTACTCGAGGTCCAATTACATCACCTATCCTGACTGCAAGCTGTTTACACTAGAAGTAGTTTTGGAACCATTCCTATACCAGGCCACGTACACCCATATGCCACAGCTGATTAAGCAAGCTTCCATGGTCCAAGCAGTTGAACGCCTTTGAATCTTTGTATTTGAATATTCTCAAATTCTGCCAGAAGGTCGTCAGCACTTTTATTTGGCTGAAAGCCAAACTGTTTAAAGTCCGTGTTCATTTCTTCTGCCCTTTTTATATAATGGCCTTACCAATAAGACCATGTAATTGTCCCTGTCGCAGCAAAAGGTTAACCAACTTCACTACATGTGCTTTAAGTAACCTCCAATAGGACACAGCAATATGAATATTTTTCCAATAGTATACTATTTACTGATGGATAGGTACTTCATTTACTATTGTTAGGTTTTTAGAACTTACGTTTATTATTTCATTTGATTATTGATGTTTAAAACTCCTTTTCATCTTTTTTGTTCTTTTGATATTGTTTATGAGCTCTGAGTTACTGTAACGGAACGGGTTTTCTTGTCTGGAAACTTTTGGGGATGGCCAGCCCAAATTCAAATAAAACAAGCCAAATTCCGTCTCGCAGACAACCCCTCTTGCTCTTTTGACTGGCGAGCCACTGCTGGGAAACAAACTTTTTGTTCGGTAGCGAATGGTTTTAGTAATTTTAGCCAAAGATGTTTCCCATCTATGTTTTCCACCGTCAGTCGAAGCAGGGCCGTTAGTTAGCCTAAAGATTGCTGATTTTCCCTTCTCGTCGGCTTTCTCTCACAAAATTGTCTTCTTCTCCGGGTCTTTACTAAGGGTTCAACTGAACTGCTTTTAAATGGCGAAATAATAGAACGACTTATATTTTTTAACAATTATATATTGAATATTTGAGACATTGGAAATAATCTAACAAACTACACAATTAAATAAAATAACAAGTGAACAAAAGGAAACAAAACACAAATTTTGTATTGTTGAATATTTTAAAATTTTATACTGTTAATTAACATAAGCTCAGGTACATTTTCCTTACAAATTTTCATTAAGGAGAGAGAGAGAGAGCGAACGAGTTACGGTTTTCACGTAATTGCATTGGTTAGTTTCAAGCAGAAATTTTGAACATCTTACCAGCCGATGTGGGAAAAAATAATTCTTCTCGTAATCCAAATTTTAAGGCACAAAACTTACACAACACCCACAAAAATTTAAGCAAAATAAAAGGGGGAATTTAAACGGTTTTAGTACAAAATCACTAATCACCTCTCGAGGAAAGCTTTTGCTTCCTGTTCTCGATTTTTTAGGCTTAATTTTAAATGCAAAATTTTAAGATGAGAAGTTTTAATTTTAAGAATTAGAAACACTCGACGAAGGGGACGCGTGCTTATTCCTGAAGCTAAATTGAAGGACCGCGAACTAATTAATTGTAAACCGCAATGTTAAGGGTTTTTATAAACTTTGATTGTGACGTCAATTCGCACCGATAACTAGTTTCGCTTCTCTTTACAGGAGGGCGCAAGTATGACCGAAGCCGTTATTTTTCTGACTTTCAGACGTCCTACTTGAGAGGAACGTGGGAATTGCTGAACGGCAAATGTAACATACAATAAACAAAGAGGCAGATAACATACAAAGTAATACCATATTATTTTAATTACGCGAGTCTTTAAACGAAAATAGATTATTGTTTCCTGTTAGGTAGACGCTACTCAGCAAATGCCACGGTACCTATCAACTACGTATTAATGAAATTAATTTAAATTCTCGCATTATACAGGTGGAATTTCGAATTCTTACATTACTGAAATTTATAGTATACATTATCTGATGTTTAGATATAAAAATGTTGGTTACCCAAATGAGTATTTTCTTATTCTTTCCCTTTTCACTAATACAAATATAATGTTGGATTTAATATGACTTTTACGAACTTCCAACATCGTCTTTACAATGTCGCTTAGACAATTGGTTATGAATCTGTCATTCATACCGTCAATAAGAGAGATCTAGCGAGAAAAAGAATATCACGCTCATTTTTCTTCGGCTGAGCTATGACAATTCGCAGAACGTTAATAAATCTGTGCTGCGGCCTCGTGTATAAGGACGCCTACAGCTGAAATTGCAAATTGAAAATGCAATCCACAGCTTACAACTATTAACCCTGTATACACCGTATACAATAGCAACAGTGTATCTTCTGGGAGGACACTCGAACCATGAAATAATGTACGACGAAGCCCTTACACATACATAGAAAGAGAGAGAGCGGACGACCTATATCTGTCATTTCCGTCGACGAGAACATAATTTACCCACTAACAGTTAACCGCGTTACCGCCGTCAAGCTGTCCAATAATTAAGTTTACCTCACAGCGCACACAGGATCTTCAATATACTCTCGCAGCTCGTGTGCAAGGGTATATGGCGAAGATACGCTTCCCGCAATTGAAGACCCCAACAAACCTGTAGATACCCGACTTGATTAAAACGTCCGCAAGATTGCCGAGCGATGGCGCTGTACGAGCACGTACTCCCATAACACTTAAGTAGATTGAAATTTACCGCGAGCTACTACGAGCATTTTTTGCTGTTAGGACGACGGGCGAGCCGGTATAACGTGGTTAAATATTAGACGAGGGCGTAATGGACCGTGCTCGATCCTCAGAAATGACACAGTGGGCGAGTATAAATAGCGAATCGGGAGGTGAAATTTCGCGGCTGAAGGAATAACTGCAAGGCGTTTCGCGAAAGTAGCAATTTTCTAAATGGGAGGATCTATAAGCTTTCTTGTCCGGTCACGTGGATGGAAAGCGCTTTTATCCAGCAAGTGTTTAGGGTTTGATTGCACTAAAAGCACTGTTTACGTCAGATTGAGATGAAAATCTCTTACACAGAGAAATAAAATTACTGGGTAAATGCTAAATGAAATGACTTAAAACGATACACCAACGCAAGCATCCATATCTTAAGTGACCTCAGATTGCATTCAATTCATATGGAATTTTATTGGATTAAAAGTCATGCAAGAATTCCTCCAAATGAAGTAGCAGACCAACTGGCTAAAGAAAGTATTATTACTAATCAAGACTATCCACCTATGCTTTGTCTGACGGAAGCTGTTAATGTTGCCAGGAAAATTATATTGTCGAGTGGGTGGGATACCTATTGGAAAAATAATTATACTAGTAAGATGACCCAATATGCTGGCATACATCCCAAACGTGAAGACCAATTCATGGTACAGGACTCATAGCATTTCACGATATTTATCGGTCGACTATTACCAGATTATAATTTTGACACGGGGTATATTCAGCTCATTTGTACGAGATCAATTTAATTGAGACGCCACACAGTAAGTCTGAAATGCGAAAAACGTGATCGAAAATCGATTCTTCAACTTTTTAGTACAACGTTTAAATTTTAGTATTTCAATGTCAAAACATTGTTTTGATTTAAGGCTTATTAGTTTAGTTAGTCAAATATTACATTTAAATGAAGGAGATGTCTTCAAAATAGGGTAAAATTGATGATGTTTGCTTAAAATTATGGAAATGGTCAATATCTCTCAACCTTTTGTTTTTTTTTTACGCGAAACTAGAAGATATACAGGGTATTCCACGTAAGTGGTTCATTAAAAGTTTATGATGTTCTACTGTTTACTTATATTTGAGATTTTGGCACCATTATCTGTTCGATTGGAACTATAAATGTGAAATACTTTAACCAAAATATCACTTCCGGTTGACCGGAAATGGATGTCAACTTTCTTATTTTAAATAGAATGATCTAATTTTTTATTCATTTTTGGATTCTACAACTATAAATACGTCAGTTTTCATTAGCTATTCCTATAGCTACATGTTGCCGTTTTTGAGTTATTTAAGTTTTTCTTTTTTCTTAGGCATAATCATTGCATCATTGAGAAATTAATATCTCGGTTAATACTGCAAATAGAGACTCCAAATTTGCTATGTTATGAATGTAGATATAACTCTAAGAAACGGTATACACACTTTGTATTCTAACATACAGGGTGTTCAAAACTGAGGGGCAAAGTGACATATTTTCAAATGAAGAAAACTCATTTTTTTTAAATGGAAGACCCTTTTAATTCGAAATTAGAAAGTAAATATCATCCCCTATTATTTTATATCAGCATTCCCTATACCTATCTCTAATAGATTTTGAAATATGAGCGACTTTTTGTTAAACAGACTAAGTAGTCCTATCTTTAAATGTGTGAAGCTGGCCCTGAATGGGATTACATCTACATTCATAACATAGCAAATTTGGAGTCTCTACTTGTAGTACTAACCGAGATATTAATTTCTCAATGATGCAATGATTATGATTAAAAAAAAAAAGAAAAACCTAAATAACTCAAAAACGGCAACATGTAGCTATAGGAATAGCTAATGAAAACTAACTTATTTATATGGTCGTAGAATCCAAAAATGAATAAAAAATTATATCATTCTATTTAAAATAACAAAGTTGACATCCATTTCCGGTCAACCGGAAGTGATATTTTGGTTAAGGTATTTTACATTTATAGTTCCAATCGAACAGATAATGGCACCAAAATATCAAATATAAGTAAGGAATAGAACATCATAAACTTTTAATGAACCACTTACCTGGAATACCCTGTATATTAGCAATTAGCCCTTATACAGTACAAGAGTTTCTTGGACAGATGGCTGAAGCCAGAGTTGGTTCTTGAGGCACGATATATTATATATTTTTTTATTGGATTGTATGCATTATTTGTTGTACTTTGTTAGTTTAAGGTTTTAGTGGTTGTAGTATTTAGATTGTTGTTGACGTACATTCTCAACAGGTACCAGATATGTTAAATTAGTAAACTCATCTTCAAACAGGGTTATTTAATGTACTTGAACAACTTATAATGAGTTCTGTAATTACCTAATCATCTGGATTGGTAGGGGAAGATTAGTGAGCTTACAAATCTCGGATTATAGGCATAAAGCAGTTTCTACAAAAAATATCACACAAGATTACACCGCGAATCTGGTTACATTCTTTGTTTACATAATAATAATAATAATAATAATAATAATATCGTCTTTATTTAATGATCAAAGTGAACTAATCATGGGCGAAGTTTAGCTGTTAGCTATTCTTACACTTGACTCATGATTAATTACTAAATACATACAGTATTGTCTAGCTAATAGGAAATAAAAATAAAATTCCATAATGCATGCGTGCAGTAAATAATAAAAGTACTCCACACTATAAATAAACTAATTAATAATATCATACCTAAACCTAATCCTGTGACCTAAACTAGACAGCCACATATGCTCTAAACCTTCTACATTTATATTAGTCAGCTCAGGGATAATACTACTACGGTAATTAGTTTTAATGTACACTCGAATACCACCGCCTCTACCCAGGCGGTCGTTTCGAAAAAAATTATAACCATCAATAGAAACATTATCACTAGGAACACTAGGACGCTACAACATCAAAGTCCTTATCATAAATTAACTGCTTGAATTCAGCATAACTACTAAGTAAAGATCTTACATTTAAATGACTGAAGGTGGCATTAAAAGTTTTACAACTAGCCATTTTTATATATTAAAGTAATTAAAATTAATTAAATTATTATGTTTAAATGACACTTATGCAAACAGCTATTCCACAATAATGTTGCAACATCTATTTCTTGCCCTTGGATCCTTTACCGTGAGTACGCCCCCGATCAGTAGAAACTACAGAACCGCTTCTGTCCCGTTTCTCAGCTAACGTAGTACGCACAGACAGAGATGTCTCAGTAACTGATCCAGATCTTAAACGCCGCTGTATATGCAATTGTCCCACAAAATCGATACGCTTAACGGGAGTGGCTAAAGGCTGAATCACATCTGAAACCTTAACAGGATAAACAGTACTATTAGACGTTGCAGCACTCAATGATCCACCAATAGGAAGCGCAGCCCGCTCCGGAAAAACATCTGCCTGGACCACTTTCTCAGGAAATATAAATGGGTGAAGGGTTGTAATAAACACACATTAGGCTGCCTCCAACTGCCACCACGCAAATTATTCATGAGTAAATATGCTGTTATAACTAACAGCTTCTTGCGGGTTTCGCCGTGTGTCAAAACTTTCGCTCGACGTTTCGCTGTTCATACTGACAGCTTCTTCAGGATACTGAACTGACCAGGAACCAGTTCAGTTATCCTGAAGAAGCTGTCAGTATGAACAGCGAAACGTCGAGCGAAAGTTTTGACACACGGCGAAACCCGCAAGAAGCTGTTAGTTATAGTTACACCGGCCGTGAAAGCCTACGCAGTGTTAAATATGCTGTTGCGCATATTTCACTTAATGATTTACGTTGTACATACAAGTAAAATTACGTACACAACCAGTTTAAATGACGCCAGTAGCTATGTCAACTAGTATGTTGATGACGCGTCTGGGAACGCAAGTTTTTTTAACAGAAACCGTATGTGCAATGTTAACTAACTTTAAGGTTCCATCTTTAACAACCGGAGATGTACAGTAAGTAGTAATTTAAAATACATTCCGTCAACGAATATGTCTTAATGTAGACATGCAGAAATTTTGGTATCGGTAACAATGGAAACATCGCCAGAGATTGTTTTCAAAAGCAACTTTAGGGGCAGAAATAATAGGAGTTAAAGTAAAACTTATCAGAAAGTTTGCTGTAATACTACATGTACATATTTAATTCAGGATACAAATTATATGGAATTCGACAATACTGTTTAGAAACAGCAGAACGCTACATACGTCTACATAACTGGGATTCCATGCCCCCTTGGCGCATAATATATTAATACATGTTATTGAGCATATCATCTTGGGCATATTATATAACTTATAAAAACCTCATATATTTCTGCTCCCAGTGCCCTTCAAAAATATAGCGAAAGTAATGAAAATAATTGATAAAAAGCATTTGAATTATATATTCATTATTGTATCTATTAGCATTGCTCTCAAAACTGAATTTGAGATTTTCATCAAACAAAATTATATTCACAGTCATCAAGATTTGGAAAAGAAATAATTCTGTAACCCCTTAACAAAAATTAATTTCAATTAAAAAAAAAAAACCACCTGTTTCATCAAAGCGAAAGAACTTTTATCGGACCATCTGTTTAGAATTTACTAACAGTAAGTGCGTATGACAGACAAGGAGGCACCTTCTCCGTCTAAAATCTACCCACAAGTTTTAGAATCCACGTCTGAACATATGACGTGCAACAAACGCAATAGAAAAATTACATAGCGGCGCTCATGATAGACAAGGTTGTAGCCCATTTTATCCTCACTCTATCGTCTGCTCTTCGTCTGGCTTATTGCCGCTGGGATAGGAGCGCGGAGTCCTGTTCATCAAAACGATTTTCACCCCAAGTTGATCCGCAATCCATAACTTTTTTATTAATTGATCTAGATTCATGAAATTTGGTGTGTATGTCAAGGGAGATATGTTGCGTACGATTGCTTGATCAAATTTTGAAAATATGATTTAGGTTTACATTTATTGAGTTGTAAACATAAACAAAGAATAAATTTATCTGTTTCGTATATACTAATCAAACGAAAGTCAAGGTGGATGGACTTATTACCTTTTTTTTTTTTGGTTTCAGGAATCTTATAAAAGAGAACATTCATAAATCACAAATTCACTCCTATCGACAAGGTGACAGCCAGGGAACAACTACAGATGTTCAAAGAGTATTGATTTATTTTTCTTATTTCTGTATACGACTTTCCAATCTTCATTTTTAAAAAAGTACCTAATCACCTTGCTCTGTTTATCTAAGAAAACAACCCTCTCTCCACGTAATCACCGTCAACTAGCATCGTTGTAAACAACTCAACGCAAATTAACAATCGATCGGCTCTAGGCTCTAGTCCCGGATGCCAAGCCGAAAGAGAGAACTTTACCTCTTACACTACAAGCGTCCGTGACGTCTAATGACGTGCGAAGTGACATCTAACGAAAGAACGATAGGAGCGAATACAACATTCCCAACATGAAAACAGCACCCAGACTGCGGTCGATAGAATCCACCCTTGCTAAATTCTATATATGTTTTCACCGACGTGAGATCAGCACGGGAGATACGAAGAAATATATCATATTGCGCCCTATGTGGTATGATTTAAAAATAACGTAAAACGTTAAAAATAACAGTGCAAGCTGTTATGATGACGCGTTACATCATAACAGCTTGCTCTTGCATCACTGCATAACTGTTGTACGTTACCCGACATGTAAACATTAAAATGCTACAAAGATATAAATAAAGTATCGAGGCGGAAAATGTGTAACATGGAGATAGCTTTTTAGGTGATTTTCTTTTTGAAGAAAATACTGATTCTATATCGACTTACTAAGTCCTCTTATCTCACTGGTAAACTGCATGATAATATTTTTTCTTTTAAAACCGTGGATATAGACTGCGTAACTAAATTAATTGATGAAATTGAACAAATTCAGCTGGGTATGATTCTTTTAACTATTGAAATGGTGAGACTTTGTTGCCTTTTCTTATTACCATATATTGTTCACATTATAAACTTGTGTCTCGTAGCTGGAATTTTTCCTAACCTTTGGAAAATAGCTTTAGTTACTCCTATTCTCAAAATTAATAATCCTTCAGAATTTAAGCATCTTCGACCTATAAGTATCTTACCAGTTTTCTCTAAAATTATGGAAAAAGTTATTTGTTTGCAGCTTAAGGAGTTTTTTTCTACATACAAAATTATTCCTGATTGTCAATCGGGATTTAGATCTGGGCATAGTTGCACCACTACTCTTTTAAGTGTAAATCGATGATTTGATTTCAAGTACTGATACTGCTTGGTTTCTACACTTTCTTACTTGATTTTAGTCGAGCGTTTGATACTGTCAGTCATGAAATGCTTGTTGCAATTTTATCGTACATAGGTTTGTCTCCTACTGCAGTATTGTTGCTTGAGTCATACTTGAATAATAAGTTACAAGGTGTTACTTTAAATAATATAAGCTCCCGCTATAGGCTTGTCTCGTGCGGCATTCCACAGGGATCCATACTGGGTCCGCTTTTGTTTTCAGTTTATACGTCCTCTTTTCCAAGTGTCATTCAAAACTGTAGAATACATATGTATGCGGACGATATGCAACTTTCTCATACGTTTCATTTGTCCAGCAGTCAGAGTGGTATTATGAATGTTAGTAGTGACCTTGCTGCCGTTGCCAAAATATCGGCTGATCATTCATTAATGATTAATCCGGGTAAGTCAGTGGTTTTACTGTTCGGTAGCAAAAACCATGTGGACTGCCTTAGAGATTCAATAAAGTTGCAAATAACCGGAGCAGACGTACCAATTCTATCTGAATATAAGAATTTGGGTTTAACCTTGGATGGGAGCCTTAGATTCGATAATCACGTCTCGAGGTGCATTAGATCTGCCTATGCAGCTTTAAAGCTGATATATCCACACCGCCACTGTTTTTCGGTTAATTTGAAGAAAATCCTTTGTGAAACCTTAGTGTTGTCACATTTATCATATTGTTGTGAGGTATATGGACCGTGCTTGAGGGCGGATACCTCTGCACGTATACAGAGGGTTCAAAATTCGTGTTTGCGTTTAATTTTTGGTATAAGGAAATATGAAAGAATTTCTCACAAGTTGCCTGAGGTGGGATGCCTGAATATGAATGACCGTAGGTTGCTTATGAGCGCTTGTACATTCCACAAAATTATTTTATATAAAAAACCCACTTATTTGTATCAAAAAATTTCATTTCATACTAACGTGCACAATCTGAATTTGAGGTTTAGGGGTAGGCTTACACCCCCTACTCATCGTACTGCTTTATTTGAGCGATCGTTCACTTATCAAATAGCAAAGATTTATAATAAGATACCGGATCAATTTAAATTGCTGAGTGTGTCTGCGTTCAAATCTGCATTTAAGCGATATCTTTTGGAGCGATAATTGTTTCGTGTGCCATTCGCAACGCTTTTTTACTTTTCTTTTTTTTGTGCTGCTTAACTGCATATTCACTTTTTGCTTTAATTTATTTTGCTTTTGAATGTGGTGGGGGCTCATGCACAATATTAGGTAGTAAGGTAGTTTAGGTTTCACTTTCTTTATATATTTATCAAATGTTTCAAGGTGTACTGGTAGAGCAAGGACAGCTTATGCTGTCATTTGAAGTACGCCTTGTGATTTCTTTTTGATTTTTGACTAATTTCTTTATTTATTATTTTCATGTCATGCTTTTAATGTCATAATCTGAAAGAATAAAACTATATTATTATTATTATTATTATTATTGTCGCAAACTACCATATGTTACTGCAAATTTTGGAAATTCTGCCCGAAATTCTGCTATATATGGCTGCAAAGAGTACAAGCATTCTCATTTCTAAAGTATGATTCGATAATAAAGCTTTATGATGTATTGTAAACGTTTTTGGATATTAATAAATCAATACAGTACACATGACAGATGTATTTTATGTGTTCACAGTATATTATAGTAAGGACATGTTCGCAAAAATCCATTGTTCTCAAGTGGTCCGTTTTGAATGACCTTCAAGCCCAGCTGCCATGTTGTAAAGCTGTTGCCGGAATTTCAAACGTGTAGAATAATTTATATTTTAAAGGAAGTACAAAATAGATTTAAAAAATACACAAAATTTATGCTTTTCTTATTCTGAATTTGTTGCAAAATATTTATGAACAGTTTATAGTAATAGAAAACACGATTCCAATAAAATAATGTTTGATTAAGGGATATATATATTTGCAAGTGTTTTACGATAATTATGTTCACATTCTTTCCTTTTTGTGAATAAATCTTTGTTTATTTTTTATATTGTAAAAGATTCTTCAGGATAAATTGTGTGGTTCTTTCTCAAATAAATTAATAAAATGCAACAGCATCGGTGGAGGGGACTTTCCAAATTTCTGACATGAATACACAATAACTTTTATTAGGGTTCAAGAGTTATGACTATATCGTTCCTGTGCGATACAAAAGATTGTTCCTTTCTATTCGACTACTTCATTTCTAACATCCGATCCTGCACTGCTTTGTCAACAATAATGTCCGGGTGCACAAGTGGATAGAGTTCAGACGTTAGACATTAATATCGAATTGGCTATAATGTGAATAAATGTGATTAAAATTTATACCAGTAGAATGCAGTTCAAACCAAAATCACAATTATTTAAAAGTGAACATAAAATTATTAAGTAGTTATTGCGATAAAATAGCAATCTAGCTTAAAATGTGTATCTAAACAATAAATTGATTTAATGTGACCTAGGAATCTCTGCACAACGATAATAGTTCTTCTTATTCATGTACTTTCTAAATTCTTGTCGTGTCATATATATTAGATTCATTCGGAAATCCCAAGAAACTGCGACCATCGTCAGCATCACAATTTGTCTTGTAAGAGTGACTGGCACTACAACATGATACCCATTGGTGTGTTCTTTCACAATAACTTGAGTTATTTCACTTAAACCTAACAATATAATATATAAGAAAGTATGTAAATGTTAAGGCCACTGGCCACCAATCTTACCTTTTCCTCAAGAATATCATAGTTCATTAAATGTTTTTAAAACTGCAGGGGTAATTCAAAACTAATAAAACACGTAAAATAAATAAATAAAACAAGTAAATCATATAGATAAAACGGATGAGTAAACTAATTGTGTAGATACGAACGTAAAACAATAACAAACTTGCCGTTTTGGGAGCTGTTGTTTTGTTGAAGTGGTTTGAATTGGCGCTATAACTCCCTCTGTCTTGTACTCTGATGTTTCACCGAACAATATTGAATAATCAAAAGTCTGGTTGTGCAAACGTAAATTTAATGTCTTTGTATTTAACTCATTCCACGGAGGGGCGCACCATTTGGACGTTACAATTCCAATGAATTCACTCTAAACGAGAATGTTTCCAGGTTGTTAATCAATTTATCCCTGACTGGTCCTCTCCGAACGGGTTGAAATCGAATTTTCCACCCCGTCTTGAGGAGGTGGCGGTATTTGGAAAAGAAATATTCGTTAATTACGGACAGACGCTCTCTTATTGGTTTCGTCGCAAAGCGTAGCAAGGAAGGGAAATATTCATTTGCTCTCGACGTTCTGAGACGTTCCCTCGGATTTTATTCGATTCCCGTCTTTCGAGGCGGATATACGTTTGTGATCGCGATGATCCGTCAAGTTGAAGAAGTTCTTCGCTTTTTCAGAACAATGAAATTACGGCCGCTGCCTCGCTCTTCGGCGAAAAAACCTGTGGAATATACGAAGAGATGAATGTCAAACGTAGGCAGCGTTGTATACTTCTGAATATCTTGTTTTATTGGTTATGTTTTGAGACAATCGGCTTTAAACACAAGTACGAATGAGCATAATGACAGAAAACAAACCCTGATTAGAATAAAATTAAATTGTTAAATTGCCTTTCCTAAGATGGCAATACTTTTAAAGAGTTACTCACATCAGTGACATTTTTAAAGTGTTACACCCAGAAGGAACAATTTGTTCAACTTGATTTATGTTGATCAAAGACTAAATATGTGGTTTATGCACGATGGAGCGCCATCNCTAAAGGATCTATTGTGTCCCCGCATTCTTGCTGCTTTACAGTTTGGCCTCCCAATCCTATTCCTTTTAAAAGTGTGGATATTCAGAAGGGCCCCCAGTTTAGGCTACGTCTCCCTCTTCGATTTCACATGCCTCTCAGGTACAATGCCTCGGGTTGCACAGTGCTGCGCAGTTTGAGAGGGGTGGATGGGTGTTTCATCCTGTTTCCCTCACAAATCTGCATTCAGGATCTTTTCCAATCCAGCTTAGTCAGGTGTCTTTCAGTTTCTACAATGGCCTGAAAGTATTCCTACAAAACAACATAGGGAGAGTGCTTTATCGCCGGTTTCCCCTCAAAAGATGCGTTGATGCCATTAATTGTTTTTATTTTTCAACGGTGAATATTTGGTTGTACATCAAAATGCGTTGGAATTTTAATCATTTGTTTTATGGTGTTCCATCAGTGAAGTTTGGTGAGTTGATTGCTTGTTGGGCACAAACATAATTGACAGTTGACATTAATAAGTAATATGAAAAAGAGATTTTTTTATTACAAAATAAACTTTTTTATCCAAAATGTTTTATGACTGAAAGTAATGGTCTACATTTCAATTGTTCAATTGTCAAAAAACGATATCGAACTTTTAAATACAGGTATTTTTTTAGTTATATACCTATTATTTTGAATTTTTGGGTGGCAAAGGAATTATCTATCTTCCGCCAAAGCGTTTCCTTGTTTAGGAAAAAACAGCTCTCATCAGTACTTACCACTAGATGACGTAATGAAATACATTAACGAATATTTGGTGAATAAAGGGACTCCCCCATATATTCGACTTGGCCGTTTTCGACATTGTTCAAATGGTCATCGAATAGATATCCATAAGATATCTGCTACAGAGTTCATGTACTTATCAATAACTTCAAAACAGGAAAATTGCTTCCATTTGAACATTAATTTTTATGTTAAAATTGCGATAAATATGTTTCTATTAATTTTATAAGCAATTCTAAGAACTCCAAAACAAATCTCCCATGGATATCTATCCAACATTTGTAATGGATATGGACCATGCTTTGGTGATTGGGAGATCTACTGGATATCTGTCGAACGAAGTATGCTGTGTGGGTATGTAATCCGGAATGGTAAACTAAAAAATAAATCTCTAGTTATTCTCGACTCGCGTAGTAAAGTAGGTAAGTGTGTAGCAAATTGCATATTGCGAATTAAATGTAACACTGTCACATAATAGACATTTTATAATTTTACACATAGACGTAGTAATGTATGCCCAGTTTAAGCTTCAATAGATAAGCTTTTTATAATTATCAACGTTTACTTAGAAAAAGAAATTTAAACAGTGTCAATACTACACCCTTACAGCAAAGTGGTAAGTGTGTTAATCATTCCGCATTTTATATATTAATAGCATTATCTTTTTAGTTCGGCAGTTGTGTTGTACTATGCTGATCCTTTTAATACGTATGATAAATTTACAGGTTATCTAAGTTATTACACGTAGGCAGATGGGAATTTTTTATGTGAAACTAGTATGAAGTTTAGCACATTAAGTACCATTGATCAAAAATTATTGTCTAAGAAGAAAACTGTTTTCCGGAAAAATTATCTATACTTATACAATTTAAGAGCGAAGTTAGCTACATACAAATTTCATACATTAAATGAATTTTCTTGACGTTTAGCGACTTTGCGTGCGTGTTGTAGTATCTTTCGATTATTTATCTTATAATTTTTTTTCAAATCATTTATATTTACATCTAATATCACCAACAATAGTATTCTGAATACTGTAAGAAAATAAGAGAATTTATCTGTGTAATAGCTCAACAAACGGTAAAAATTCAATATTAACATTAATGAAATAGTTTATTTACATTTATATTTTATAGACTTACCCATACACTTCAGGCAATGAGCTGTCAAAAGAATTACTATTTCATCCCTATAAGTTTCTACGGTACAGGAATTATTACATTAGATCAGGATAGGCGATTGGATATTGTCATTGATTTAATAATATTTAAGGGACGATGACTTGCTAAACAAATCATTTTCTCGGATGAAGCCTGGTTTTATCTAAAGACTGTATAATTTACAAAACTTTTGTATCTGGTCTGCAGAAAATCCTCACGAATTTCGAGAAACGCAATTGCATCCCGTAAAAGTTGGAGTTTGGTTAGCTATGTCCAGGCAACGAATAATAGGGCCAATTTTCTTCGAGGAACTGCAACAGCCCAACGTTACCAACAGATGTTGGAATTGTTTATTGCAGAGTTACAGAAGATGAGCTTGAAGCAGGTTATTTTCAGCACGATAATACTCCAGCACATACTGATCGACAAACCTGCCAATATCTTCGACAGTTTTTTTGCTGACAGGTTCGTTAGAGCACAAAGATGGCCACCAAGATCGCCTGATCTAACCCCATTAGATTACTCATGTTTGGCCTATCTTAAAAAATAGGATCTTTAGAAACCGCATGCATACCATAGAAGAACTGAGAGATGCAGTTTTTGTAACTTATAATTATACTAATTGTATGTTATAATTTAAAGTAATAAATTAATTTAGTTAAACACGAGTTAGTACTGAATTGTAAATCATAATTTAGTAAAGTTAATTAATTACAATTTCATTTTTACAAGCAGAAACACCAATCCATAGTCGTTTATATAATGCGAGTTTCAAATATACACACGGCATATACCTACACGCTGTTACTACTATAGGAGCGCAATTGACAATCATTTTGAATCTCTGTGTATATCCAACATTGTAATGGATATGGACATGCTTTAGTGATTGGGACATCCAGTGGATATCTGTCGGATGTAGTGTGCTGTGTGGGTATGTAATCCGGAATGGTAAACTAAAAAATAAATCCCTAGTTATTTCTGCGTAAATGGTTTCTGCATCGGCGTATATACCCAGACAACCAAATTTAAATTTCCCACAATTATTTTTAATAAATTCGATATAACGGTATTAAAATAACTATTAAGGTAATACCAAACTGTTAGTAATTTCATGATTCACCGTTGAAGTTACTAAAAATTAATTGTGGGAAATTTAAATTTAGTTGCATGGGTGAACCAGTTTTAAATTGACTGTTAGCCACCTAGAACACATTTTATCAATCGCGTGCATTCACTTGGTATACAATGGTTTGATTGTATAGGGGATCGGCCATACCTTTCTAAATTAAATTGAAGTAAAAATGTCGTTACAAGACGAGAAAAAAAAACGAATTCTTGCGATTGTCAACTACAGTCGAAATTACAAGGTTTTCTTGATTGCCTGATTACTTCCTCCTCGATCACCTTGTGCGCTAAAACAAAAGAAAAAACCAGGAATAATAGTTGTCGCAATCGTTTCTAAGGTATCGGTTGAAAAAGAATATAGATTGACAGAAAAAACCTTTTAAATTATTATAATACCTAAATTTATGACAGCTGTTGTCATTCGTTCCAAAGATATATTATATGCGAATTTTTTTTGTTAAATATCCTGTTTGTGATAGCGCATTAACCTGCTGAAAGTGAAAATCCCAAATTTAGTACCGTTCTGAAGTGAAATGTATCTCACTATACGCAATACGCATGTTCGTCCAATCTTTTTGCGAACTAAATGCGCCAAAGAAGTGGCAATTAATCCACGGCCAGCTTCGTAGCGATCGTAGCAGCCAGTAGCGTTTCGACTGTCCGTAAGTTAGGTGTCGTTTATTTCTTCGCCGTGGTATTAAAATTACGCTGTAAGATTTGTACGTGCTAAAGAAATATCCAGTATTTTTCCGGGCCGAATAAGTGTTTGTTAAAGTGCCTCAAAAGCTAACAGAATAAGCCGATTAAAGTCATCGTTGAAATAAAACTAGAATTTAAATAGTGTATGTATCGAAAACCGGTAGATATTTTGAAGTGAAATTTGGCTATAAAAACTTGATGGGTGCTAAGGCAATAAAAGTGAATTAAATCATCGAAAAGTAAGTGTGAACTTTATTTAAAATGTTTCTATAACCTCTCTAAAATGTTATTTTTTAAAAATAACCAGGATTTTAAGGTTATATGTGTCGAGAAAAAGGGAAATAATAAATAAAACTGGGTGCTACTATTTAAAATATTTGAAGTAAACAGTTTCATCATAATTAATTTAAAATATCGTAAGTAAACAGTTTCATCATAATAACTAGTTTAAAAAAAAATCCAGTTTTATAGTGAAATGTCTTAAAAAAAAGTACAAGTGCCATTTACATACGCATAGAATGTGTTTCAATTATAAAAGTATTTTTCCATTTCTCATTGCTTAATCCGTCAGCTGTTAAAATTGCCGAAAATATTATGCTTGTTTGTTGTGTCTTTGTTTTGTATGTACTACGACACATTCGGAAGAGAAAGTAGGTATTAGTACATATTTATAATCGTGCGATATAATCTGAAATCTCCACAGTTGCAATAACTTGCCAGGATTTGGAGAAAATCTTGTTTTTATTCGATTATAGATGTTTTTTTTTTTTGTAGATTAAAAAAAAAGTGAAAACTTTCTTCTTATATTTGATCAAATGAATTTGAGAAGATTTATGAAAGTAGTTCTAGATAAGTTTTTCTTTTCGAAGAGGATTGGAACAAACATCTGTGATATATATGATCATTTCTATAATTTCCGATAACTGTTTAAATTGTTTAATTCTGCAAATTTCAACACAATGGTTGGAGATGTCCTCTCCTGTTCGTAGTAAGCTCGTTGCTCGTCTATGTTAATCAGTATTTCATTATCAAGTTCATTAGTGCGATTTATTGCACTCAATTATCAGTTAAGACAAGCGACAAGCATCTTGTGAGCTTTAGATAGATTATGTGAATGATCCCTTGTGTAAAAAGTGACGTTTCTGTCAAGTTGCTCATATCAAAAATGACATATGTACAATTACCTCAAAAAATTATGACCACGGTTGGTAAAACGAATTCCTACACTGAGAAAAAAATTTAATAATCATAAATAAAAATACAATTACCGTAAGTAAAAAGTTCAGCTGGATAGGGGAAAAAAGCACAGATTACGTAGCACTAGTAAAAAAGAGATCCTAAACACTGATACTAACAAGAAGCAATCTAAGTTACTTACGGTCTGCTTCATACCGGGAACTTATGATAATTAACTGAAGTAGTTAAGCCAAAGAATATATGTAGTTGTAGTAAGCAAAGATTTGCCTTTGTCAAGTAGTAGGTGTATTGCTGTGAGTGAACTATTCTATAACAGCTATCACACCTTCATAATTAATACAAGCTATTTAGATTATTTGTGATAAGGAAACAGTATCATTAATGCGCGTTCACTAAATACCTGATATATATAAGGTAACGGTTTGCTACAAATATACAATATACTTACCTTAAATTTGTTGTTCAACTATAGGTAGTGTAGGAAACGAGGAAGTTTAGTGAATATTTATTAAGTAGCTTACTGTGTACTCTGTGTGAATAACTGATAAAGTACAAAAAAAAGTTCCACAAATCTTCAATTATTTATGCAACCGCAACTATAAGTACTGCGTACCGAGCAATGCGTAATTCAAAATTATTTGCAAATAATTTTTAATTACTATTCAGTGTGCTGTACCTTCTATTGCATTAATAATTGAAGATTAAATTCGCATTTATTTTGCTAAAGATGGTACATAATACTTATTACTTAAGAAAAAAAGCAGTATTATTAGTAATAGTTTTATTTTGTATAGGACAAACACAGTGACTACCTGATATGAATGAAAGATATTGGTTTCACTTTAACAACAGTTTTTTTTTAAACAATTTACAACGTAATGCCTCATAAAATATATTCCTTAATAATGAAAACATGAACAAAGCAATAATAAAAGATAAGGTAAATGGGGCCCCCTTGAAACGTTATTTAGTTATTGAAATTATTGAAATCCAAACAAAGGACAAAGAGAAATATGGCTTTGAAGTTTCAACTAATAACAAACAAAAAAATAATATACCTCTAGGCGGTAAACTTGCGGTTTCTGTTGGTTCTTTGCACTGGGCGTTGTCTCGGCGAGTTGATCCTCTGTCGGCGTACGTGGCGGCTATGTCCGGTGATCGCCTCAAAAACGACTACTTCGTCGGGGTATTCCTAACTGCAAGTGGCACTTGGACTGCCACTCACCTAGCGACGGCATCCTCACTTTAACTTCACCAGCGGGCGCAGATATCATCACAATGATGGGGAATTCAAATATCCCACCACGTGGTTTAAAACTGCAATCTTGAAACATCCGATTGCTTATTTCAAACATTAAATGAATTTTCTTGACATTTAGCGACATTGGGGTGCGTGTTGTAGTATCTTTCGATTATTTATCTTATATTTTTTTTCAAATCGTTTATATTTACATCTAATATCACCAACAATAGTATTTCTGAATACTGTAAGAAAATAAGGGAATTTATCTGTGGTAATAGTTCAACAAACAGTAAAAAATCAATACTAACATTAAGTGAAATAGTTTATTACATTTTATAATTTTATAGGCTTATCATACACTTCAGCGCAACGAGCTGTCAAAAGAAAGTTACATTTTCATCCCTATAAAGTTTCTATGGTACAGGAATTATTACCATTAGATCACGATAGGCGATTGGAATATTGTCATTGGTTTAATAACAATTTAAGGGACGATGACTTTCTAAACAAATCATTTTTCTCGGATGAAGCCTGGTTTTATCTAACAGGCTATATCAATTCACAAAACTATCGTATCTGGTCTGCAGAAAATCCACACGAATTTCAAGAAACGCAATTGCATCCCGTAAAAGTTGGAATTTGGTTCGCTATGTCCAGGCAACGAATAATAGAGCCTTTTTCGAGGAAACTGTAATAGCCCAACGTTACCAACAGATGTTGGAATTGTTTATTGCAAAGTTACAAGTAAATGAGCTTGAAGCAGGTTATTTTCAGCACGATAATGCTCCAGCACATACTGCTCGACAAACCTGCCAATATCTTCAACAGTTTTTTGCTGACAGGTTCGTTAGAGCACAAAGATGGCCACCAAGATCGCCTCATCTAACCCCATTAGATTGCTTCATGTTTGGCTATCTAAAAAATAGGATCTATAGAAACCGCATGCATACCATAGAAGAACTGAGAGATGCAGTTTTGTCACTTAATAATTATACTAATTGTATGTTATAATTTAAAGTAATAAATAAATTTAGTTAAACACCAGTTAGTACTGAATTATAAAATCATAATTCAGTAAAGTTAAATTAATTACATTTCATTTTCACAAGCAGAAACACCAATCCATAGTCGTTTATATAATGAGAGTTCAAATATAGGTTACGTTTTCGTTATTTATGACAGATCCGTTTACTTTCTTATGTTCCAACACTGACTTAGTTCAAACCTTCATTACAAACACGTGGCATATACCTATACACCCTGTTACTATCTATAGGAGCGGAATTGACAAATCATTTTGAATCTCTGTGTATATACATATGTCGATAATCGCTCCAAAAGGTAATCCACTTGATGTTATGCGACAAAGCATAGGAAGTTATTGATAGTGCTAACTTATCTTGTATATACGCTGTATATTTTCGACGCAGAGACACAGAAAAAGTGCGGGTGCTATTTCACATAATCGCATTATCATTACGAAATCGCTCCGCTTAGCTCCAATTAAATTTACTGGCGTCTCATTAACATTTTACCACGTAGTAAGTTCACGTTCTCCTCCTATAGCGGTCGTGACTGGCACACACTCGCTCACTCACTAGCCTCGTAAAAAAGTAAACGTCTAAAGAATTAACCCCTCTCGAACGAGTTCAGAAGGTTGTCGGGCGATCATTCTCTTGCTTGTTCCGTTCGGGATAGTTTGGCATTTTTCTGCGCGTTTTTGCGAACGGTAAATGTGAATCATTTTCGTTGATATGCATTTTGAAATGTTTGCGAGCGTAAGTACAGAAAAGGAGAGTGGAAATTAATGATATTCACTTGGTTCCCTTTCTACAACCGAGACCTTACATTGTAAATTTCTTTAACATACGTTTGATAACATTTGTTATTAATTTTATTGTTGTACTTTAGGTATGTATATTTTTTTTTTTAGAAAAAAAGATGCACAAAACAAACATGGGAGGTGGAAAATATGACACCCCAGACATATACTATTTCATTTGCAATCGTGTTAAATATACTACAGACCAAATCATGAATGTTTGTAGTTACGTCATAGTTGCTTATGACGTATGCATCGACTGAAACAAATTCAGGCACACCAAGCATGTTTGCAATAAACTGTACGAAATGACAATTGTCAAGTTTAATGAGGTTATACGCAGTTTTAATAGATTTACTTTTATAACTGAAAGGATCGGTTCAGTTTTTAGTCTACGTTGCGTTTTAAAAACAATCATGAGTAATGCAACTAATAGGATTCTAAATAGTGAACTTTTCTATTGACAATGCTTTCGTGATCAGGGCTAAGCTTATTTATTAAATGTGTTCACAATGAAATAATGTATAACCGCAATAATATAGTTCTCATATCAAATATCTATTTGCAAATCAAAATGTAGAAAATATTCAAGCAACATAAAATTATTTAGTTTAATGTACGTTACCAATGATTAATTAAACGAAAGATGACGTTTTTATTTTATATAGCAAACATAATTTCTATATAATAGTATATACAAAACATATGTAGTAAATTAAATTAAAATATGTCAATATTGAAAGAGAAAAATAGTGCAACTAAAAATATATTGAATTTGTGTCTTCGCTCTCATCTTCTGATCCGCGATTAACTATCAGAACAAAGTCTTCTATGTTTGCTTCACATTCGTACCATTCTTTAATTATTTTCTCTGTGTGATTTATGCAATTTTGCCAGATGTCTGGTGTGCAGCTGTCACATTTCCAATACTTGTTTATCGCCATAACCATCCACACCAATATACTTATTATAATATCCTTTCGCATATGCCCATATCAATTCGATAGCATGGAAATCGCAGTGATACGGAGGAAGTCTTAATACTTCATGCCAATGTGCTCGAAGTAATTCATCAATAACATAAACCTTAACCATAAATTACTTTACGCACATTCATTTTATTTCTATCTGACACATCACGTGTTTTGGGCATCAATCGTGGCTTGTACAGGGCTGTTGAAGCACTCGATGAAGGAACAGGAGATGTAGTTTCCTTCTTGCGCTTTATGTTGTAGACGGTACCCATAGAAATGCCCAAAGCATTCGCAACTCTCTACAATTTGTATGTAAGTTTTAATTTAATACTAACCAATTATAATTTATCTCATGGACCGCATCAACGGATATTAAACTTCCATTTCGCTTTTCCTCCTCGAAATACACTAGTAAACGACTGACCAACTCTTGGCAACAAGAACAACAAGTCGTTTGCCGGGCATCTTGAACTGTAACCTAAAAAAATGTTTTAAGTCTTTGTATGTTTCTTTAACACCTCCAAACTTACCACAAACTAAACGATTTACTTCACTATAGCTCTGAAAAGAACTTTTGGTAAAAGAAATAATAGAAGTAAATAAAAATTCCAACCTAAAGAAGGGCAAATAAAAGCAGATGTCAAATGTCAACGGAGTTGAACAAATTTTTCTTTTAGCTGTAACGCTTCTAACGTCGTTGAGTATATTTATACAAGTTGATTCTCAATATATGCGACAAACTTTAAGAGCTGATTCCTGAGGTTATTTTGATCATAAAAGTTCATATGAGTATATGTCCAAAACGGTTTGGTTTTAAAGTTATTGAATGTTTAATAATAAACTATGAAACTATGACTAACACGATATAATATCACAGTTGGTTCTTCAAAAACTATTGTGTTTGAGAGGGAATGTTTATTTGTCAATAGTTGTCAGAGTATTCATTCAGTTTATTGCCAGTTTCTGTTTTCTAAAATGAATTACACGAATGTTGAGATGTGTGATATGCATTCGCGTGCTGCTAGACGTCTTTATGAAGAAGGATACCCGAACCGTATCATCCCGCATCATTCAATATTTGCCCGGCTTCACCAACGTCTTAGTGAAACGGGAAATTTTGAAAAACGGACGACTGATAACGGGCACCCATCTACAGTGAGAATTCCACAAGTTGAAGAAATGGTACTAAATGAAATTGAGAAACATCCTACTACAAGCACCAGAAAATTGCGTTTACTTTAAACATTAGTCAGGCCACAGTTTGGAGAATATTGAAAGATCAACTGTTGTATCCATATCACATTCAACGGGTGCAAGCACTTTTGCCGGCAAATTTTCCGCAAAGAGTAGCTTTTTGTCAATGGATGCAACACAAAATCGCACAAAATCCTGACTATTTGGCTCAAATATTCTTCACCGACGAGGCTACTTTCTCTAGAAACGCGCTTATTATTTTTCATAATAATCACATATGGGCCGAAGAAAATCTGCAGGAACAAGTGAATGCCAGTCAACATCAATTCTGTCAATGTGTGGGCCGGAATTGTTGGAGATCACTTGATAGGTCCACATTTTTTACCGATGCGGTTAAATGGCGAGGTATACCGCAATTTTCTGGAAGAGGAGCTACCCCTACTGCTGGAAGAAGTTCCGTTGCAATTAAGATTACAAATGTATTTTATGCATGACGGTGCTCCAGCGCATTTTAGCTTAGTTGCTCGCGAGTTTTTGGACAATACGTATCCAGATCGGTGGATAGGACGGGGAGGTCCACAACCGTGGCCTCCTCGGTCTCCAGACTTAAATTCTTTGGACATTTTTCTCTGGGGTCACCTTAAATCATTAGTTGATACGACTCCCATTGAAAATATCGATGAACTGAGAAATCGTATTATCTCAGCTTTTCAAACAATTCGAAATACCCTTGGTATTTTAGAACGGACTCGCCAGTCAATACGACGGAGGATAGAAGCTTGTATTGCAGTTGGGGGCGGTCATTTTCAACAGTTAGTATAAGTTAATTTTGTTTTACTAATTATTTTGTTAATTTGTAATAAAAACATTAGTTATGTTAACTTAGTATTAAACATTGTACAACTTTAGAACTAAGCAATTTTGGACATATGTTCTTATGAACTTTTATGATCAAAATAACCCCAGGAATCAGCGCTTAAAGTTTGTCGCGTATATTGAGAATCACCCTGTATGCCTCACTATCCTTTATTTTCACAACTAACCGTTGTATTATTAACAATTGTAATACAAAATAATAATTACAAAATTCATTTCCTATACGTAATTCAGGTTTTGTTTAATTCCTCCAAACTGATCTTCTAAAAGGTGAAGGCCAATATCAAATAACCCCATCTTGTAAATCACCATTTGCATGAAAAAAAACTGCTCGCAGGTTTGTAAACTTTCCCGCATGATGTATATATTACAGAGAATTGTATCAGATTTAATTGTTTAAAATCGACATTTTTTAATAACAGTATCACTGTAGCTTGCATGACTATTCGTGGATTTAATTAAAACTAACAATTACGTGTACAGGTACATGTAATGCAAAAACCCCGCGGGTTTAAACGTCATTTCAGTACTTATTAGACTGTGGAAGTACTTATTCCTTAATCTTATACCTGTGTTACTTATTTCCCCTTATTACTCAACAGTATAACGGAATTTATTGCTCACAAACAATACCTGGAGATACAATCGATGCGTAGATAAACCTATTTGATATTTAGACCAACTAACAATTAGTGGGAGGTAGGACCTACTGTGTATCTGTTTCTCTCCAAGGCCGAGCTCCTAATAGCATATTACCACCACGTCAAACTGTTTCTTGTGGTACTGTTTATATTGAGTGTTGTATTATAAACCGTAACAATTCATGCAACTTCCGCCTCTCAGGTACCGCGTTTCTGTTGTATTGACGCTGTAACACAGGCACGGCTTATGTAAATAGCAGTTTTAGAGAGACAGAATAAATAAGCAAATAACGAATGAATTATTTATTTGGAGCGGTTCGGCTGTTCGAATAAATTTAGAAGTGCATACGAAATGAGTGGTAGAAATAGAGGCGTCAGTTATATTTAAAATTTAAAACGAAACAGAAAAACTCATAAACGTATAGCTATTGAGAGAAGTGTCAGAATATTCAGATCTTGAAACACTACATTGAGAAAGATTTCTTTGTCGTTAATAAATATGCAATAATCTTTTAAAAAGTAGTAAAAAAATATTTATTACGTCCTAAGAAAAAAAATAATTGAAACAAATAGTGATTTAGGTAAGGAATTCCTTCCTTATGAAAAAAGAACTTGAGCAAAATGGATATCAATATCACATTGCACGTATGCAATGGGAAACTGTTTTGATAACAGTTCCTAAGAAATATTTATCTGGCAAGTAATAAATATTTGATTGTTACATCTGCCATCACATAGAAAACTGATAAACATATGCGAAGCTAGTGCACAAACAAAAGCCAGGGGTTGATACCCAAGGGCATCAAAAGGGTATGCAGTCGAGCAACTGTTGTGATAACAGTTCCTAAGAAATATTTATCTGGCAAGTAATAGATAAATATTTGATAACTATGTCTGCCTTGTAGAAAACTTATATCGAGTATGGAAAGTTAACGTAGTGAAATAGAAGAAGCGCCATCTTCATGGCGATTTCTGTACTCGTAGAATATGTTTAACGTGTTTGCTACTATACAGGCTAGAAAACTTACTCATCTTATAACATAAATGAAATATTATACGTACTAGTAAAAGTGATTTAAAATAAAATTCTACTAACTTTAAATGTAACAAGACATTGATAATATAATTTTTAGTTTATTGCTTTTTGTCCGTTACCATTCTAACCTTCCCTCTCCCCAATCCCGCTATGAGATTGGGCTAAGCTTATTCGTACAGCAATACATACAAAACCAGTTTTTTTTTCCCAGCAGGGAGGAGAGTGACCGCTTGTACTTTTCCTCCCTAGGGCGGAAAGTAAGTGACATTGACATGATGAAACTGTATACATCTTATAATATGTGACATTATTGATAGTTGACATTAGTACATTCGATTCAGTCTGAGCCCATTTATGAGATACTTGCTAAATAAATTATTAGGTATTAAATTTCAACTAAACTAGTATTAAAGACTTTTAAAACGACGCTAACTTGACAGTTCCAAAAAAAAAAGTTGACAGATTAAACCTACTACTTATCTATCCTGTCACTCACAGATATGTCTTTATTATTTTTAGTTAGAATTGGACTGGCTGGGAAAAAATATATTGTTGGGCAATAGTGTACATTTTTTGCATATACATATTTGAAACAACAAAGGGCATGTTTGTTGCAAAGAAAATATGCTTAACAAAATACATTTAGTTGGTTTAAATATATCGGTTTTTCAGTGCATGCACAGCTGGTCATTCAATTTTATTGATTTAGTAGGAAACAGTATTCTCCAAGCAAAGTTAGCAAAGGGTAGATGAATTTTGGAAATCTTAACCATTTTGGGCAATAAGCCATTCTTTTATCCTAAAGAATATATTTCTCAGAAAACCTCTATCTTCATGAATTGTATTTAAAATTGTGTAGCAGGAATTTAGTTGGAGAAGATTATGATTTTCATAAATAGATCGAACTTTAGCAACATGATATGGGTGCAGAATGTTTTTCATTCGAAATGGGTGAACGGTTTTGTGCTTTTCAACATCTAACTGCCTAGTGCTAATTGAGGGATCTCCGTTTAATAAGTCCAAAATCTGCTCTTCTTCCAGCATTTCAACGACTTGATACAAACGAAGACGTTGGTTCAACAGACCTTCAAAAGACATTTACTGTAAGATGTCTCCGGTTTGGGTAGCTTATTCTCGCATATCTTGGCTTCATTTCCATTACCTGATGCAGCATATTAATTAATGCCCCTCCTTATTATGACGCAGAGGATATCAAAACTACCGTCCCTGGGTGTCATAGACAGTTGGGGCTTCTATCGGTTTGCACTCAAGTACAATTCTTAATCTTTTAAACTGCATGAAAAAATAAACATGTTTTTGGAGTTTTTTTTTCTAAATGTTCATTTTAGGAAGTTATCGACATTTATATGTACACTTCTCACAGGAAAAATCGAGACACCAGCAATTCAAAATTTTAAAATTTCTTGATTGTAAATGCAACTTTCGGAGGACGTATTCACTTATCACAACCATAAATCACTTAATTATGTATATTACTGCGATCAAAGGTAACGACTGGAAATTTAAACAGAAAAATAAATATATAGAGAGAAAAAGGTGTATGTATAGAATAAGCAAATCGGAGTTTCGGTGGCGGCGTTTCCTTTAGAAATACCAATGAAAAAAAAATACATAGCAAAAAGAACTCTTGAATAGACGGCTTCGTTTAGAAATATGTATGTATTTAACTTGTTTGATGTTGTGTAGAGATAATTCTTTTTAAAAAAAACATGTGGTTGATGCCGATTTTTATTATTTTTAAAATTATGTTACTTGTTAATGCTGCTTTTGATTTAGTTACTTACTTGGATTTATTGCTCGCGAGTATTAGTTTAGCAATAGATAATATGTCAGTCAGCCTCCCAGTTTTGAGATTAATGTGATTTTCACAGATTTATTGACTACACTATTATTGATGTTAATTACTATTGTTGTTTAATATCGTCTTGTAATATGACGTCGTTGATCTATTTTTTGAGATATGGCCGACACTGGTCTTTTTTACAAAAAGGACAGGTTTATTAACCAATTATTTAAAATATTATTGGATTTATAATACATAACAAACATTGTAAGAAAGCAATATTGTTCGTCCAATCTCAGTTTAGTGCTAAAATATTTATTTTTTGAACTTGATACATTTAATACTTTTTCGTTGCTACTGCCTGAAGCTGTGTTACAGACTAAAAGTGTTAGCTATATTTCAATAAAATAGAACGACATTGGAATTACACAGGCGATAGTTAAGATAATTTCTTGAAAATACAAAAACGGAGGTTAATAAAATCAAATAATTTTTTTGCGAAATTAATGCTGTAAAAATGCTTATAAATAATCTTAACTGTTTTTGCTAATTTTTTAAACATAGAAAAATATTTTGTAGTATACAATATTTAAGAATACTAAACAACAACAATAATAAATACATCAATAATAGTGTAATTAATCAATGTGAAAATCATTGTTCAAAAACTCAGGGGGCTGATTGACATATTGTCTATTGGTAAAGCAATACTCGCGAGCATAAATCAAACTAAGTAACTAATATCGTAGTAATAGGTAATATAATGTTAAAATCCCATCGCCATATGTTTTCTTAAAAAAAGAATTATCTCTACATAACATCAAACAAGTTAAATACATATATGTGTATTTCTAAATGCTGTCGTCTATTCAAGAGGCCTTTTAGTTGTAATGTATTTTTTTTTGCATTAATATTTCCGTATTCGGTATTTCTAAGGAAACACCGCCACCGAAATTCCAATGTGTTTATTTAATGCATAAACCTTTTTCTCGATATATATTTATATTTCTGTTTAAATTTTTAGTCTTTACCTTTGATGACAATAATACACACAAAAAAGTGATTTATGGCTTTGATAAGTGCATATATCCTCTGAAAGCTGCATTTACACCCAAAAAATTTTAAAATTCACGATTGCTGGTGTCCCGATTTTCCCTGTGAGAAGTGTACACCTACAGAATACTATTTTCTTTCATATTTTTGAAATTAAGTTTAATGTCGCATAAAAATCGTTTGCGGTATTAAAATATAAAAAAAGTAAATTGATCCGTACAAATAGTTATGCCAAAAAAAAAGGTCGTGCATTGCTAGTCATCTCGTAAATATAAATTACCTTTTCACATCTTGGCAAATCAATGTGTTTATGATTGCCGATGTATGTAACTAATTATAAATAAAACTATCACTGCCTCTGTGCAAAAGTGTGGTTAACTCGCTAAAGTGTCTGGTTCCATTTGTTGCAGTTAGTTATCAAACACATTGTTAAAGATAATTACGACGTATCCAGAATGGCCTTTTTTGTATTTAATATATTGAACGTCTGGACAATATTAATATTAAAATCGAATGTGGATCGAAATCCTGCGTTCTATATTCCAAACAAATTTTATCAAAATCGCAGAGATACATTGCATAAATCTAAAAAAGAATTCATTGCTATTCCACACGCACAACGTAAATATCAAGGATGACACAATTAAACTTGACAATTCGGATTAATTCGACTATTTACAATGCTATCTTGAATAATACTGTATAGTCAATATGCCATGTTGCCATATGTATTTTTGATGAAAATATGTTAAAGGAGAAATGTTAAAAACGAGATTATTATGATATTTACGGAAAAGTATAGATTCCTATTTAAGCATATTTCGAAATAACTGTTGTAGATACATTCGTATCTTTCACGGTACAACTATATTATGCAGAGATTTATGATAAGTCAATGTCAATATATCTACCGTCTGTTCTTCTCACTCCTCATTTTATTTCCCTTTCTTTTTAAAGCCAATAATTTGTAAACACAATACGTATGAGACCAGCATATTTTATAGGACACTATATGTTCGTCCACCTAGAGCTAATATTGATTTTACCTTGTCAATATTTGTCTTGACTTAAAACAAAAAAAGAGTAATATATGTACAGTCACCGGCATTATTATTTAGCACTCGAACGAATGGCTCGACGCTTTGATGGTGCTAAATATTAATGGTGGTGACTGTACATACGTAATATATGCATTGCATATAATAAACGACTATGTGTAATTTTTTTACATAGGCCATTTTTTTTTACTATTTGAAGTGATTGACTAATATAATACTTACAAAAACAAAGATGTAGAAAATCACTTAAATAAAAAAAAAATTACAAATAATTATAATGTTGCGAAATATCCCGGTACCTAACTGAAATAATATACAGGGTGTTTCAATCGCCCGAGAGCGGAAGATTGCTCATAAATATAAGTTTCTTAAAAAAAATATTCATGAATTATTTATACACCGACTCCATGTCTTAAAAATATCTTGCTCTATACAGAATGTTCCATTTTCTACTAACATGAAAATGGTATTTTTTTAACGCAACACCCAATACAGGGTGTATCAAATAAAAACGTAAATTTTGCTTGGGTGTTAACTACACGACATATAAAGCACAAACCCACCGAAACCGGATTTCATCATTAAAGAATAAAAAAAAAGTAAAATTTAGAGCCAAAAATTCTTTAGTTCGGGCCTGATGCAAGGAAACGTCATGTTAGGCACCCGCTAAACGTAGCATTATGTATAAATACATTGCACTCATTTAGTATTATTCTTAATGGTATGCCGTAAATAAAGGCCCTTGTAAAAATAGCAAAACTGAGGCATTTGAAATTTCTTTTTTTTTATAAAATAAACATTCCTTTTTTGTTAAGAGCATTCTACGTAAGTCTACAAAGTATTATTTTTTAATATCCGATAAGACGTTCGAGTTTCACCGGATATGCGACTTCAGTAGTTACAAAAACGTAAATATTTTTCTTTTGCTTTGTCGAATCGAGAGTTAGTTGTTAATAAACGGTACACATGAATCTGAGTTATTTTTTTGGATTTATTTAATCATATTTAACGCAAAATGAATTGAATCGAATTACACAGAAATAAATGTATATACAGAAAATTTGCAAACACGCCTTTTTACTATGATATCGCGCGAAAACGAATCTATACATTCCCGCGCTTTTGCCGATGCATCAAGTTTCGATTTTCTTTATATTAATCATGATGGTCCTGAAAAGGATCGTTTTTTTCGAGACGGGGAAGAATTTAAATAAAATGTTCGAAGTGGCCTTGCACGCCAAGCGGCGATCCACACAAAACTAACAGCGGTAATGGCTGAATAATAGTGGTATGTGAGGGTATACCTCGGACAGCATTTAGGTTGGGACAGGTGGCGGCTCTAGCCCACGGTATTTATAAAATATTTTTTTTCTCGTTAATGCTTGCAGATAGACCCCTGTGCATTAAGACTTTTTGATTGTATATGATGTAAACGAGCTGCTACATATTATCTTATATTTACCTCTATATCTGATACACCCTGTATAAGAGGACCGTGTTCTTTTGTTCTATTTAAAAGTTTTTGATTCGTTTGTTATTTTTCGTTTCACAGCAATTTCGACTTTAGTATTCACGCTCTTGGCTCTGTTTCTAACTGTTCTAACCTTTGTAAGGTGTAGCTGTGAGCATTGTTGCTTGTTGGGCATTTCTAGAACGAGATCTTTTCTTTGTACTTTGGCTGGAACCTCAGAAGCAAATTATTTTCTTTTTGAATTAGGAGTTTTAGATCTCCTTCTTATTAATGCTTATAACGGGATGTTTTTGTCCGAAGACTCATGTTGAATTTGCACAATATGTAATGGCGTTTCTACATCTGACATCAGTAGGTAACAGCAAAATTTCTCAACGTAGTTCTAGGTGCGAATGCTATCCATTGGAACATACCAACCAGCGCTGGAAATTAGATGTTCGGGCGCTAAATTATGTAACGGTGCTTCTAATTTGCCGGGGTTAATTTACAGCAACAGATATTGTAGAATGAAAAATAAATAAAATTTGTTAATTATTCTTTATAACAATAAATTAAATAGCAGTTTGTGTAGTTTACTATCCTACACTGTAAAAAAAGTTGCAGTAAAATTACATGTAAAATCGTTGGTAACAAATTCGCCTACAATTTTACAGGTAAATTTGCTTCATAAGGTAAAATTTCTACCATCTAGTAAATTTCACATGCTGATGTGTTTTTCGAAGTTTGTACTGTAAAATTCGTATGTAATATTTATATGAACTCTATATTTTCCGGACACTGAAGTAATTTTCATATGTATTTTTATAAATAGAACAAGTAACTTACCTAATTCTTTTATAGCACTTAATAGGTCATACTGAATCGCTCAACCAGAGACCAAGAATGAACAGGCTTATGCGAAACCTACGGATTGTTTGTGACGTACATGATATTCATTGAGCCAATAATAATTCGATAAACGAATAGAATTACCTAACAGATAAAATAATCCAATAACCAATCACATTGCGGCGTATGAATTCGTATTTTCCATGATATCTATAGTTTTACCCGAAAAATTCAAGTAAAAACAAATAAATATAAAAAGATCCTCATATTTTTATAGTAAATTAATAGTTCACTAGTAAAATTACTTTTAAAGTGCACTAAATACCCCAAAAAAATGTCAATTTTACACTTTCAAGTAAATTTTGAGAGTAAATACAAAATTGTACATGTTTTTTCCCTGTATTTTCCTTTTGAATTTTTGTTACTCTGAAACTTACATCAAAAAGCTACAAATTTTACCGACATTTCTTTTTTCCATGTTAAATATCCTAGAAAAAACATGTAAAACAAAATTTACATGATTTATTGTGGTAAATTCACAACTTTATTACACATGTAATATTCTTCATTTACCATTGCAAAATTACTGTAATTTTTTACAGTGTACCGAACTAATCCCTTGAAACACAGATGGCGTTACCCAAAATTAAATTCACAGAATAAAGTTGTTACATGTGTTTGACAGGTGGTAAAAAAATGGTTATAGTTACGAGTAATAATTTGACAGAATCCAAAATTGATTAAATACATTGTTCTGGGAGTAGTCGGTCAGTCAAAAAAAGGATTACTAACACAGAAAGCCGCGCTTATATACCATAAAATGAAAGCAAAAAACAGCAATGACATTACAAAGCAGGTACGTTCAGAAAGCATGTATAAATATATATGTTCGAGAACCAGATATGAGTGATAAATTAAAGAATGTGGCCGTGATTAAAATAAATTGATAAAAATTACATTTAAATTCTTATAATTTTAAATGTGATTGACAAATTAAACTATTTTATATAAACATGAAACGTTACATGGTTGGCTAGAGTTGGCTGTTTTGATAACTCAATAACAAATGACAAATAGAAAATCTTCATTTTGGATTGGCAATGGAAATCCCAGCAGACACGAATGTCTGAATATTACAACACCCTGTATTCCCATAGCTACCTAAAGTTTCAAAAACGTAGCATTAAAAGCTGAACAAGAAAAAAGATACGATAATAAACAAAAACTAACCGATATCCTTGGCGATAAACAATGGGGAAAAAACATATTCGTTATATCTAGATTTCTGTCTTGACAGAACCACTATTTAGCATGGCACATACTTACAAACGAGACCGGAATAATAAATTGACGGAATGAATTGTCTTTCAAACTGTCTTTGTGTTTTGACTGTACTGTATATAATAGGTATTATTACTATTATGTGGTAAAGGAAGTTAAAATATTGGCATGTATTCGTGAGGTTGTTCTATAAATATTAATGCCTATATGTATTTATTCGGTTAGAATACGACGAGATAGTGACCGAAAGTTTTGTGTTCGAATGAGTTTCCTGTAAAAGTGATTAATTGTTTGGAAGCACACGATATGTTTCGAATTACTAAATTGATTATATATGTGCATATTTTCGTGTTGTCTGAAATGGATTTTAAAACAGAAAAAGGTCAGGTATATAGGTATAAGCAATATTTATGAATATATTTTGTAGTGAGTGACACCTGTGCGAACTTTGCCGCTACGCTACTGTCAAGTCAAAAAGAAGAGATGATTTATAAATAGAATTTTATAATTATCTAACAAATGCACCATTTAAAATATTCGTTTTCCTGCTTAGGCAGGCAAAAATGTCACTAAAGGTTGGCCACACTAGATTCCACGTGACAGACATGTAATAAATTGTCATTAAGCTACTGTTCAATCATGCTAAGATTAACTGTTGTCTTCATTGCACCTATTATTGATAGATAGATATTAAACTAGAAAGAAAATTACAGGAAAAGATTTATTGTCGGAAACGTCAAAATACTAAGGTATGTAACATGTGTGCCAACTTGTACTTTCAACTCCCTAGTGTCAATTTTTTTTTTCCATTTTCAATTCAAAATTAAGATTTGTCGGCCCAGAAAAACATCGTGTATCACAGGGCCAGAAACTCTTTTGCGAGTAACCGTACCCATACCACAGTATAGAAAGATAACAGTAGAGACAGATTGGCTTCCCGCTCTCGTCCGTTTTTCGAATCGTAGTAAAATGAGCGTGGCCGGTCATAAATAAATCGTATTGCGCAGCACGTGAATCGTGTACGATCGTGCATCTCATTCAAGAAAATTTTGGCGGGGTGCTAGTGTTTATAGCAGCACGTATGTATGTGTATGTATCAATCACGATAAATTAAATACCACGTTTAGGCACTTAGGTTATGTCGCTATGATGTTCACCCCCATTTTATTTTTAAATTTCGTTTGTTCTCTTGATCTCTTATTTGTGATTCTTGGTTTACGTGTACGGTGTATTAGCCACACATTTTATAATTATTTTTTTCATAGACAGTTTTACATACGTTTTTTGTGTTCAGTTTAAGTGATCATTCATAAGTATATTAATATAATCAATTGTACACTTAAATGTCAAAAATACTTACAACTATGGGACTAATAACACCACATACTAAGAAAAGGTGTTTTAAAGTATGAAGTGCACTTCAATGTTTACAGTAAAAAGTACCTGAGAGATCAACATTTAATTTTTTGTTTTTATTAAAGGTTGTAATGTGAGCAATACATCATAGCAATCATTGGTGATGCTTGATGATGGAACCAGAGGAATTTGGATCAACTACCTGCATTGGTTACAATCGTTGGCATACTCCCAACTGCAAGAATAGTGCGAGAAATAATTACAATTTAAGTTTTTTCGCAAAATTCGTTGCGATACATTTGTGGATATTTGATATGAAATGTTTAAATGTTTACAATTGTGATGTTTGTGAAGGGTTTTCCCAGCAACACGATCAGTTAGACAATTCAACGTTATTTTGCCATTTAAAGGCATGTGAACATGCGAATAAGCAGAAATTTGGAAAATTAAAAACACCTTTCTTTTATGTTATAATATTAGAGAAAATATTTTTAATACTTTTGAATTAGTGTCACCACAACTGAAGTGTTTGGAAAAATTCATAGCACAGTTCAGTTCTATTAATTTTGAACATCCATGTCAAGAATGCGATTATTTTACACATTGAAGTTTCTGATTTCAAAGATGTTGGGTTTCAGGGTACACATTAAATAGAAGCACGTGTGAAATCGGCAGAAAAAGCTTGACAAAATGGAGTGACAAAGCCATATAACTTCATAAAGTTGTCAATTAATATCAATATGTAAATAACTTTCGACTTGCTACCTTTCGTTGCTGGAATAAATTGTTGACCAGTACATTGTATGTAATCTCTAATGAAAACTTTCTGTTTTGTAATATTTTTCATTGTCTATATTGTAGGCATAGCAAATTAAACTATTCACTACTTATGTCTTTCAATATTAACGAGTTTACTCTTACCTGGAAATTAACTGGCAAAAGCCCAATCAAAAATGTCCAGTATATCTTGTAGGCATTGCTGTTATCATGAAAGCTTTCTAATCCAGACAATGAGAAGCCAGACTTAATAAAATTCACATTATTTTGTAAAAATATTGGAGAACGACGTTTCCATATGATAGGTAATTTCTTTTAGTTAATTATATAATTAAATTACAGCAATAGAAAATTTAACAGATTGGTATTTTTCAATAGATTAAGTGCTATCAACTAGGTATATCACTAAATTTCAAATCAAAAATGCCACTATAAATAAAGTGGCTTATTTTGTGCAATTTTATAATTTGAAATATATAGAAATTTTGCGATCAGGTAAATAAATTCACTTCTACATTTTTATAATGTTTACTTACAGTTGCGTTATTATTATAGGTTATAGTATCAATAATAACGAAATGTCAATTTATTAAAACATTTCTACAAAAAAAATTGGTTATATGCACATTGCATGTTTATAATTCACAGCTAATATTCGTACAGCGACTCTTTCTCTTGTATCTACTAAATTTCGACCAATTCAATAATAAATATATGATATAACTTTGACATAACCTCCGCTATAAAGCATAGAGATCAAATTTTTAAATGTTCCTACATTTTTCCGGTAGACGCATAGGATGCGCGTGGCCGTGCACTCCGTAGCATCAAGTGTATCAAGGTCCTTAAAATAGACGAAGAATTTCATTCATAAAAAGGGTTCTGTGATTACTGATATATTTCATATACTGTGCCATACTCACAAAAACTGTGTCTGGCCCTAGTGATAAAAAACTATGGTTTGCCATATTTAAACAAATTGGTAGTCAATACAACTAAAATTTTGGTTTGATCCAACCAAATGGATTTTCAGTGTGCAGAAAAATACAATAGATTACTATCACTTTATGCTTAATACGTACAAAATATTACCAAAAACACCGCAACTTGTACCAATTAATTTTACTTTCAATATAATGAAACGGAGAAATTAACATATAACAAGCAAAAAAAAAAAAACAAATAATATTATTTCAATTATACTTTATATTACGACTATCCCATTCAGTTCTCACGCATTTCTGTATTATACTGGCTTGCGCAAGCCGACGTGATTGTAACTCTGTGTCTGTCTTTTTTTCCCACTTACTTATTTAATTAGTTCAATACATCAAGGTTAAACTCTTACATGCACACAATACATAATATCTGTGCGACATGTATACCGTATTAAAATCGATTTATTTAAAAGTAAGCGCGAAAAATTATAGTACATGTATAAACACTAGTATATTAGTAAATGAACGTTTGACAATATAGTATAGACATGTTACATCTTTTTATTTTACCGTTCAGTTAAATGCAACGTTTATCTTAGATCTTTCTCAAAGGATATCCACGTCTTAAAAACCTGGTAATTTGTAAACGTGTAATTTTCTAATTGTCTTTCCTGTTGTACTGGCTGAACGGTGCAATTAGTTTCAGTTTAAAATCGTTTATGGTTTTTAATTATGAGTTGTTATCGTGTTAACCCTAGTGTGAGCTAGTTTAATTGTTTTTTTTTTGTTCAGTAGATACGTATACAGTAGAAACCAACTCAACTATGAACAGAAGCCCTTCAAACACATAGAAAAACCGATTTGTTTGCGGTAACAAAATATATTTTGTCAAGAAAAACTTGGTTGACAACATGATTATAAAATTAAACCCATTGTTGTAGCAACAAAAATGTTTAGTCAAAAAGTTTATCATATCAACTAAATTATTTCGTCAAAAACTATAAGTACAATATCACTTTGTTGTTCTAATTGCTGAGAGCAACTTCATTGAATGGCTGTAACACTATTTTTGGTTAAATCAACTAAATCTTTTTTTTTGGAGTGCCAATCATGAATATCTCGCTGATTTTCTTACAGCAGTTTTCTCCAAATATAGTATAGCAAATACGCAAAATACTTGTGTTGTACACTAGTGATGGTTTTGGCTACGAAGCAAACTGCTATTTTGTAGTAGCTAGCAACCGTTAGTAGTTTGTATTAGCAGCTATTCAATATCAAAAGAAGCTGCTACTCTTTGTAGCAGTTTCCTGATATAGTAGACAAGTGCGAATGTTGTGAAACGTACATGTATATTCATAGCAGTTATATATAGCAGTAAAAGCAGTGTATAAAATGTAGTGATGTATAAAACTGCTTCCTTACGTTAGCAAGCTAACAACCTGAATCGTCCGGAACATAAATACATATTAAATATTGAGTGAATATCGGTAACAAAGAACACTTGGGGCGGTGTGCAAAGTTGTAGAAACAGTTTATCTGTTTAAAGCTTTTTTTTGAACTGCTAACCAAAAGTAGCAGAAGCAGGTTGTAGCTGCTAACGTTAAGCAGCAGTTTTATACATCACTAGTATACTATATTGGGAACAATTTGCTGTAGCAAATACGCAAAATATTTATGTTGTACAGAAATTGTCGTATAGATGGTGCTCCTCTTATTTCATTCCAGCAATAGAACATATTTGGTACGAATCGCACAATAAATACGATTTTAAAATGCTATCTGTGTTGCCAAACCTGGGGGATTCCCCTGTATTTGGGTAAATTTTTTGGTGAAGGAACATTTTCGGATATACATTTCTTAAGGGATTTATAGGGGTATTTTTGTTACTATATTCGTCAAGATGGAGTGTTGTAGACGAACAGCAAATTTAGCCTAATTTTTTTTTACAAATAAACATTACCGCGAAACTCGGAACTATAATGAATGAGTTTTCCGGAATAATTTTTAGTAATCCCAATGTTAAAACATAAAATAGTCTATTATTTTCTACTACATCAATAGTTACCGTAGAGTGGGGCAAATTCGATCGCAAGGGGTAAAATCGATCAATCCTGATTTTACGGCAATTATTTAGTCTGGCATCTATGGAAAGGATAAGAAAGTTTTGCAACACAGTCATTTAATAAACTTTGTTTATAACATAGATAACTAACCGGCTTTTTAAGAATTGCGTTAAAGTTTCCTGTGTTAAAAAAATAATTTCCGATGGAATGACAACGAGTAATATTACATACAGACGGAAACAAACTACTACCAGGGAATCCCACTAGCACTAAGCGAATTTTCGAAAAGGGATAAGGTGAAAAGAATCAATTGTCATTCATTCTTCACCGTTTCTTTTTTATGAAAGTGTTGGAATAACAAAGAGAGTAAGGGGAAAATTAACACCTCATGGGTAATACACCGATCAGTTAAAAAGTAAAAGAACAAAGAACATGCTCATAGAACAACGTAGAAATATGACATACTCATGTTTCTACGTTGGTTTTATTGAAAATTATGGGTGAGAAACTATAAAAAAAAAGTATGGCCTGGCGGGGGACAGCAATATAACCCCAAATACCTCCAAAGCGCTATCAGGACAGTAAAATAGAGCACTTCATCCATTATGAAAGCATCAGAAAACAATGGGGTGCCATATTCATTACCTTGTATGGCGAAAGCTGTTGGGGGATGCGAAGGCATGAATTATTATTATTATTATTATTACTTCAGAATACTTTAAAGAACCGTAGTTTCTAAGGAGAGAGAAAGATGACTTTTGTATTTCTCCAAGTTGACGAAATTTAGGAAACTTCCAAAAACCAAATTATCCAGCTGGTCATAGAAGGGGAAGCTACGTTTTTGAACTGAGAGGGAAGCGCGTTGATTGAAATTTTGTTTTAGTTTTAGTTTATTGAATTATAATAGTTTATGTCATTATTTATCTGTTTGCCATTTCTATAATACATATTTCCTGTTATTTCCGTAAGTTTCCTTTTTTTTAAATTCAAATTTTTGTTATTGGATTTACCTCGTGTAGCTTTTAAATCGGTTTTTATAAGAAAATAGATGGGTGATTGGAATTCTCCCTATTATGGGGCAAAACCGATCACGCTTGATGTATTTTGAAAAAATAGTGTTTACTACATTGGTTAATATACATGATGGTATGTGTAGCTAAAAGATGTATGATATATAATAATTTTATCAATTTTTTCGATCAATAATAATAATTGCAGCTCAGAAATAGTACATAAAACTGGTCGGAATTGCCCCACTTTACTTTATTTTAATACTTTTACGTTGAATTCACTAAAAATGATGGCAGGAAATCTAAATTTGGTTACTATGGAGATTTTATAGGGAAGCGTTTTTTTTTTTTTACGAAACCTCTGCGTAGTGTTTCAAAACATGTCATTTTGTCGACAAACGCGCTTAAAGTAGTGGCGTCAATATTGAAACTGGTCCAAGCGTTTTTGAAATGTTTTTGAACCAGAGTGTACAAGACCGCTTGGAAATACGTTTCAAAGTGAGGGAAGCGTTTTTTTGTGTGACGATTGATTCAGAAATAACGGGATAAAAGTCAAAAAGGTACAATTGCAAAGAAAGCAAGAAGTGAGTAAGTTTATGCCACTAAACAATTTGAACTCAAGACTACTCAACACACAACTCATTTACATGTAAAAATACGATTGTGTCCTTTTGTTTTTTTGCTCCTTCAAATTGTTTTGGTAAGATTATCCCGCTGTGTGTGTCTCGTTTTTTTATTGCAGTAATTAACACTACTAAAAAATATTTCGATTGTTAGACATTTTAGTGAACGTAAAATTGATGACGTTGTAACACGAAACCGTTTCAAAAACATGTTTCAAAATAATAATTATAATATTAATGATATAATGAAATGTAAATTTCAAATATAATTCGAGGAGGAGGGAAGACTTCCTACGGGTTGGCAACACTGCATGGTATCTGGTACATTTATCAAATAAACATCTAATAGATGTTTTGATCATTGAAAGAGTGACTCTCTTCACCGCACCCTGCAGTGGCGGAGTGATTCCTGTGATCAAATCTCAATACGTGGAGCAAATGCTTGGCGTTTACAATATCAACCGCATGTGCTCCATATTATGCACTCCAACAATGCTTTGTTAAATAAAAAAATAAAGATTATAGAGTTTATTCAATTAAATATTCATTTAAATGAAATGTTTGGAATTCGATACTCAACCTTTAACTTTCCCTGTTTCAATCGATTTTCCGTAAACAATACTTATTAATGCCAAAAACCGTTTTCAGCTGAAATGAATACTGTAGGAGATATTTGAGGAAAACTGTCTCAGCATAATCATTATTTTAAAACATATTCTAGTCAAGTGGATAAGTCTATCCACACATCTAAATGCCTACCCTGTGCAATTTTATGTTTTTTTTTGAATTTTCTTCGTTTTCATTCGTTTTATTTTTGCTTCAATATTTTATTTTATTTACAGCTACCCCAAAGACAACCAAGATGTCATAACCTACCCACCTCCCATTATTCCCCTCATCATCTTTTCTCACTCATCAGCCACCGACTTCCCGTATTACCCTCCTCTATGAGAGATGGCGCTGGTAAATTTCAGCTCCCCATTTCCCGTATCGCCGCCATTCTTCGCCCAGCGCGCACGGCTATCACTACCCCCACCCCAGACACCCTTCAGCGTCGAAGATAACGTCAACCCGTCTACGCCCGCTCCCCCCGCAGCCCCGACGTACACTAGAGTGCAGGGGGGCGGATCCAAGACCCGTCTGCACGCTGTCATCGACTATGACGACGATTACTACGACGACGGACAGGAAGCGCCATCTGTCACCCCCATACAGGGTCCCATATTGTTGAAGAACGGTACGGTGCCCGTTGTACCCCTCTACTCATATCCTTCGGTGAATAATGGGACGTTCGTTCAGATACCGGTGAGTATTTTTTTTGTTTAAATTTTGATGGTTTTTGGGGAAAAACTGTGGATTTTGAAGGGTGATTTCACCCCTGAAAGTGTTTTTTTTTTGTCTTATTGGAGAAGTATTGATTACCTTCGTTGTTTTAAAGGTACAAAGTAGGTAAAATTATGTTATATAATTTGGTAATTATTGTAACACTTTCTGGTTATACAGTGACCGGCAAAAATATTGCAACATATTGGAATTTTTTTTATTGCTAAAATATACTAAAACTTTTTCTGGGCGATATAGGTTGTGCATGTCTAGAAACCCCAAAATTTATTTTGACACGTCACGTGACCACTAGTATGGCGGTAAATTTAAAAAATATGCCGTGAATCTGCAAAAAGTGAGGTTAGATGACATGATATCCAAAAAAGTTATTTGAAAAAGTTGCTTAGAATTCAATTTTGAGGCCGTATGCAAATTTTTGCAAACATATTGCTGTGAGCTGATGGTACCAGCATATATGAAAAGTGAAATTAAAAAAAAATTAAATCAACTAGCTCAGTGGATAAAAATTTAAAAGGGCGCAAAAATTTAATAACCTCAAGTTATTTTCAGGATTGAACTAATATAAAATAAAAAGTGGGTGAAAGAAATCAAAATTTATTATTTAAAAAAAAAAAAACATTTTTAATTACAATTTTGCAGGGTAAATGAAAACCATGAATATAAGATTTGGCCGAAAAACAAAACCGGCATGAATCTACAATTAAAAGGACGATGCAAATCCTTTATCAAACAAAATGGTAGATTTGTTCTAGAAGAAGTTCCAATCGCAAAAATCCACTGGTTTCAAAATTTTAAACCAACAAATTAAATTTACACAAATGAATTTAAATTACAAGCACAATGCTTCTTCTCACCTTACACGAGGTATTAACAAAGAAAACTAATTTGGAAACTAGAAACGGAAAAATTTAACTTTTTAAACCAAAAAAAACCAAAATTCTTCTAAAGCAAATAATAATAACGGATCTATACACAAAATGTGCACCAATAAATATAATATAATTATTTAAATGGAGTTCCACGATTAATGTTCTAAATTCAAATTAAAGCGAACAAAATTTTAATAAATGAAATCACCAATAACGGTAACCAAGCAAATAAGTAACAAGTACTTACTCACGGCATCAATCTATGGAAACTGCCCTTTCAGAGCCCTACATCGCAACATACAAAAATAGATGCGTGGCTATGCAGCGCATAAAATACAACGAGAATTCTCTTGAATATAACAATGAACAAAATATATATACAATACTGACGAAGCAATATGTACAAATGACTGAAATAATATAAACAGCTGAACAATAAAATACTTAAATTCATCAAACAAACTATTAACAAATTCTTACTTTAAAAATAAAATATTAGCTTCTGAGAGAATTTGCCCGACGCATCGACAAAGATTGATCTCTAATAATAACATAACACAGAATTTATAAACCCCGGAGTGCCAAACCACAGCAATTTGTAAAAAAAAAATATCACAATTTTTCCAAATATTGTTTCATTGAATTACATACACTCTAAAAAATTTTTTTAATTTCATTGCAAAAAGTAAAATTTTCCTACTGGTAAGAAGTAAAAGTAACAAGTAGGGGAAATTTACTGAAATTGGGATTTTTTCTATAATTCCAAAAATTATCTCAATTATAGGAGCCTTTTTTAATTCTACGGGAAATTTATTAAGTAAATTATTTAAAATTTCTTAATAATACCTGAAAATTACATTCAAATTTATAAATTACTGCGGCAATTACGGGAAATTTCCCAAGTAAGAGTAAAATTATAAGTGAACGCATGCGCACACTGGTGGTGTGGAGTGATCATGTTAAATCCTGCATAGTCGTTAGTAGTTGTTTGTAGTCGCTATGTGGAGTCCATAATTACGATATCAGTGGGAAAGGAAAGAAAATTCAGAGGTAAGTACCTAGATTATATTTTCTAAATATGTACAGAAGTATGTTATTATTATATTTGCACTAATTTGTCATGTCTCGCTCATAACTGCACAGAACATTCTGTAGATTGCTGGATATTCTTGTACATGTTGTTGACATATATATATAATAGTCTACAGAGAACCCTATGGAACTGTAAACGAATCGTTGGTAAAATTATGCATATTTGACACGGCTCATGTCCAAAAATCTATCCACATCAAGCAACGGACGCGGAAATGTATGTACAACAGCGCTGTCATTTTTGTTTAATACCAGGTAGAGTGTTCTTTTTGTAACGAGATTCGCATCATTTCAAATGTTTAATTAGCGTAGTTCAATATGAATTCTTAAATGATAAATTCAATGAAATTTATAAATTCGGCCAATATTCTGCTATTACAAATCCAAATTCCATATCAAATCGACATGTATTCAGTTTGGTTTCTTTTCAGGTTAGTGGTCCACTACAAAGAAGTTGCGTTTTTCATGCTTTTGTCAATGGATACTCAATAAATAAACAGTTTTCTTAAAATGCTGGTTTTTAATCTCATACCTTGCGTTTAACTTTTACGTTCGTATATTAATTTCTATCAAATTTTGTGATCATCAAATACCAAAATAAAAATGCAAAACCTATCTCGAAATTTAAAAATTATATTCTGTGTACTGTTTCTGACTCATGAGTTAGAAATAACCTTTTTCCGAAAGCACAAATCAGTAGTAGATTTGCAAAAATAACAGCTCTTACATACTTCTCCTGCTCGGGAAAAATACTCCGAAAAAAGTAGCTTTTCTAATGACATTTCAGCTTTAACTGAATTTTCCTGTGAAAATTTCAATTTCAACTGAATTTTCCTGTGGAAATTTCAATTTTAATTGAATTCTCCTGTGGAAATTTCAGTTTTAACAAAATTCTCATGTGGAAATTTCAATTCTAACTGAATTTTCCTGTGTAAATTTCAGTTATAACTGAAATTTCCCAGTGAATATTCCGAGTATATCAGGAAAATTTCTATGGAAATTTCCAGTGCCGAGGGAATTATACAAAGGAGCTTTCCGTGCTAAATGGAAAAATCCTACAGAAAATTACATGAGAGTAGGAAGTTTACTTGCGCCAGTAAAATTCATGCACGGTTTTAGGGTGACAAAATTGCACCAAAACGGTACAGGAATTTTACCAAAAATTGTTTAGTGTGTACTTTCAGTTTTTTCGCTCTTAGGAGTTCAACTGCAGTACTACTTCCAAATTTGGTTGATACTTAAACAGTTTTGTCAATTTTTGCATAATTAACATAGCGAAAACTGAAAAATATGATTTCAGTGTGTGTGACAATTGTTGTTGCAAGGAACTGTATTTGGCCAATATTTTATTTATTACTATAGTAATAAATAAAATTTTACAAATATTTTCTCCCTAAACCACTTACCAAACATTACTTTTATTGAAAATTATCGTATTTCTTTTTTGTATTCTGCGTTAAAGTGAAATCGGTAGTTGAAAACTGATAACACTAAGCATCTAAGCCCTCACAATGTTGTTGCACGCGCCGAAGGTATTGATGTAGATTTCAAAATTACAAAACTCAGTAGAAATAAATAACCAGTATTTTTAGCATTGATTGTATCGTCGAGCATGTTCAAATACATTCGATCATTGATATATCAAAAAACCAAAACATCGGAAGAGTAAACTTATCTAGCCCTTAGGCCCTTTTTAACCAAAATTTTGCTGTCGCGTCTCAACTTTGATATGCAATTAAAACATATTTTTTTTGGTTAATGACATTTAGATAGGTATTTAAATATCGAACATCGTCTGCTGAATTCAATTCACTACAATTAGAAGGTTAAAATACTCGAACACGCTTTTACACTTCCTCATAACTTTGAAATAAGTAATTTGAAAGTGGGTACGTTTAAATGCTGTTCAAGTACGAAGTTTACTATCGCTTGTATTGATCTAGTCTGTCGTTATTCATAAACTGCCTAAAATAGATAAGAATTTGGTCTAAGAAAACGTTTCTTGTATATTGTGTTAGTCAGTTACAAATTAACCCTTAAAATATGCAGTGGCAATATGGTAATTTTTCTTGGAAATTTTGATTGATATAAATACCTGTTTTTATTTTATGTGTATAATGTGTTTGTTGAAATATTTCTTTACAATTGTTGCAAGTATTTAAGTATATTTGAATATACAAGCGCGCACCATTGCTCCTGACCAAGCACTCTTGAACGCACTGAGAAAAAAAAATAATAATCATAAATAAAAATACAATTATCGTAAGTAAAAAGTTCAGCTGGATAGGGGAAAAAAAGCACAGATTACTTAGCACTAGTAAAAAAGAGATCCTAAACACTGATACTAACAAGAAGCAATCTAACTTACTTACGGTCTGCTTCATACCGGTAACTTATGAAGTTACTTATGATAATTAAACTGAAGTAGTTAAGCCAAAGAATATATGTAGTTGCAGTAAGCAAAGATTTGCCCTTGTCAAGTAGTAGGTGTATTGCTGTGAGTGAACTATTCTATAACAGCTATCACACCTTCATAATTAATACAAGCTATTTAAATTACTTGTGTTAAGGAAACAGTATCATTAATGTACATTCACTAAATATCTGATATATAGAAGGTAATGGTTTGCTATAAATATACAATATACTTACCTTAAATTTATTGTTCAACTATAGGTAGTGTAGGGAACGAGGAAGTTTAGTGAATATTTATTAAGTAGCTTACTGTGTACTCTGTGTGAATAACTGATAAAGTACAAAAAAAAGTTCCCCAAATCTTCGATTATTTATGCAACCGCAACTATAAGTACTGCGCACCGAGCAATGCGTAATTCAAAATTGTTTGCAAAATAATTTTTATTACTATTCAGTGTGCTGTAGCTTCGATTGCATTAATAATTGAAGATTAAATTCGCATTTATTTTGCTAAAGATGGTACATAATACTTATTACTTAAGAAAAAGAAAGCAGTATTATTAGTAATAGTTTTATTTTGTATAGGACAAACACACTGACTACCTGATATGAATGAAAGATATTGGTTTCACTTTAACAACAGTTTTTTTTTTAAACAATTTACAACGTAATGACTCAAAAAATATATTCCTTAATAATGAAAAAATGAATAAAGCAATAATAAAAGATAAGGTAAATGGGGCCCCCTTGAAACGTTACTTAGTTATTGAAATTATTGATATCTAAACAAAGGACAAAGAGAAATATGGCTTTGAAGTTACAACTAATAACAAACAAAGAAATAATATACCTAGACGGTAAACTTGCGGTTTCTGTTGGTTCTTTGCACTGGGCGTTGTCTCGGCGAGTTGATCCTCTGTCGGCGTACGTGGCGGTTATGTCCGGTGATCGCTTCGAAAACGGCTACTTCGTCAGGGTATCCCTAATACCAGGTGGCACTTGACTTGGTCACTCACACGAGAGAAAAAAGTGTTGTATTAACTATAAAACTTGTGATATTAACACTTTTTAACTTTTTCAATATGAGCAATGATATTTTAGTGTTAATACAATACGTAAAAAAAATGTTAGATTGCGTTACTTCACTGAATAATAATAAATGTTATAAGAAACAGACTAGGCGTGATTCTTTGAACATGTACTTAATTTTCCATTAACAATTTCTACCTTCTAATTGAATAATACAACAACATTATCCCAACACAGTTACTTGTTGTAGACACACGAAGTAATAATTGTCTCTATAATTTTATAATATTGGTTTAGCACTATAAAATGTTGATTCAAAACTTATATTGTTTCATTTAACCTACCTGTAGTATTCATCGAATGACTATTTGCATGTAATTCAACACCTTTAGGTGGTTATACGAAAAAGATTGTTAGTGGAACCATTTTCGATTTTGCTTAATATCACGTTACTGATCGGGCGAGTTTTCAATTTCATCGATGGATCCATCGATTACTGTATCATTAATGTAATAAACAGATATATACTGTAATCGATGGATATATCGATGAAATTAAAAAATCTTCCCGCACATTCAGCAATTAGTCCATTGATAGCAACGCATAGCTATATATTGCCTAATATAGGATATAATAGGAAGACTATAGTAGATAATAGAAGAAAAATATTTAAGGCATTATATACTAAACAGTGCACCTAGCGACGGCATCCTCACTTTAACTTCACCAGCGGGCGCAGATATCATCACAATGATGGGGAATTCAAATATCCCACCACGTGGTTTAAAACTGCAATCTTGAAACATCCGATTGCTTATAGGCTCGGTACTTCTTCTTTCGCTGAGATTCTTTATACGAATGGGGCCTTGAGTTAACTCACCCGGTATTTTTAATATATTTGCGTTCCAACTGGCCCACAATGGCCGTACTCCTTGGCCACCCTTTTTCGACGACCTTTTCCCACGTCCGTAACTCTTACTTGACGCTAGCACGCGCCTGCGCGCGTAGCTGCCTCGGGGACTATTTCATTACTCCGCCGCATTAGCCAATCAGGAATAGTAAAACAATCACGGGGTGGCAGCAAAACTCAAATAAATATAGTTGTGGCAAGTTGTTACATATTTAAGAAAATACATAAGTTTAATAGCGATCAGCATTATTGTTACTTCTACTAAGGATGTGCTTGTAGTTAGATACAGTACCAGTAGTCATAAGTAATACGTTACTTACCACAAATTTGTCAGGTACGCTGTGTAATAGCCGTTAATAAAAGCACTATTTACAGTAACAACTTGCATTCAGGAAACTGGGTTTAGTTGCAGGTATTAATTAACGAGATTAGTTCCAAGTAAAACTTTATCTATTGTAAATAATTTTTTATCAAGTAAACACTTTACTTAGCCCATTTTTCTCAGTGCGGAGTAATAGCACTTATTTACAAGTCATTGTAGCTTTCGAGGCTTTAAGGGACATATTTTTAACGTTGGTAGATAACTTATTAAAAATCAAAAGGCCGTAGTAGTCTGTTCCCGTCCTAGTCTTGGTCAATCTTGTATAATTTATTTTTATATCTGTGGAAGCACGGGTATCATGGGAATGAATCTCATTATTTGCGGTATATTTGGCAACATTTTATTTTATATACCTATATTAGACAGTGTATATGTACTGCGACGGTAATGTCAAAATTTTTAATTGTGTAGACGATTCTCTACAATCTTCTCTATATGATAAGTTCAGAAGAATCAATAATTCTTATCGCTTTTCTTTGAATATTGAATAGTCTTTTAATATGGGCTGAATGGCCCCAAAGTAACAAGCCATAACAAAGTCTTGAATGAAACATTAAATTAAAATCTTCTCTGATACGCTACTCTTTAATCTAGTTAATACAAACAATAAAGGCGACAATTTGTCGGAAATGTTATCCACATGTGCCGCCCAGGTCAACCCACAGTCCAGAGTTATACCCAGCAAGAAATCTTGATGCGGGCAAGCAAGTACATGCTATTTACACGGATTATAGCAAAGCTTTTGACAAAAATGATTACGGCATTTACTTCGCAAGCTCTCTGTGACAGATATTCGGGGTGATTTGCTTCGATGGCTCCGGTCTTATATATCAATAGGTCTCAAGTCGTAAAACTTAGGGATATTATTCTAACCCAGCTAATATTACATCGGGTGTTCCACAGGGATCGCATCTTGGTCCGCTGCTCTTCAATCTTATATATCAACGATCTGTTTCAAAATTCATATTTTCTCGAATCTGCTGATGATTTAAAAATCTACAGGGTTGTCTCCTCTATCACAGACTGTGAGAAGCTGCAATGTGACCTTGATAGGCTGATTGACTATTGTGCATGTGATAAGTTGTTTCTTAATCTTAGCAAATGAAATTTCATTCAATTCACTCGCAATAAAACAGTTATTTGTTTTCCTTACACGATTAATAACACCGCCTTAAAAAAGGTTGATTGGATTAAAGATCTTGGTGTTTTATTGGACACTGGATTGACTTTCGATTCTCATGTTGATTATGTTGTTGATAAATGCAATAAGATGTTGGAATTTTTGATGCGAACGTCGACGCTTTTTCGTAGTGTCAATTGTCGTACGAGCTTATACTTTGCCCACATTGGTGGTGTTGTCGCTTACGCCTCTATAGTTTGGTCTCCCAAAATCTGCGGTTTACATTAATAACATTGAATCTATTCAACGCAAATTTATAAGATTTCTATCATTTAAGGCCAGTTACGCCTATTCGTCTTATGAAGATGCCTGTAAGTATTTTCGCATTTTACCACTTTATCTGCGACGCCAGCTCAGAGATTTATTCTTTCTTAAAAAAACTTCTTAATAATGGTATTGATTGTACTGAATTGGTGGGATTAGTTACATTTAAAATTCCATCACGTACTACCAGAGCGGATACATTATTCCATAGTCCTTTGTGTCGCACATTTGCGTCCCAGAAATCCCCTATTAACAGATTAATGCGATTATATAATGATAATCTTAAATTCAATAATGATCTCGATATATTTTATGACTCTCCGGCTGTATTTAAAAAACCTCTTGTTCGTTTCCTCTTTTCTTTGATATAATTTGTTGCTGTAATTCTTATAATTTTTTTTTGTTGTTCTTATCTCTTTTTCTTTACACAAATATATATGTAATCAATTGTTAATTTTTGCACTTGGCATTTATGTACTTTTCTCTTTTTTTTTTCTAATGTCTTAAGAGTACAATGTTCTTGGGCTAGTCCTGTTTTTGTACTTATACTTAAATAAATAAACATCACGGGATCTTGGACATAATTATCTTTATTTCTCAGTAAATGTTCTCTAGTACGTTTAGGCATAATTGGTTCACAGTAAACCATTCGGTACTCAAAGCCTTTAAGGACATAATGCTATTATTTACACTACATTTATCTATAATAGTGGTATCATCGGCAAACAACATAAACGCTGCGCCCGGTATACACAAGGAAATATCATTTACATAAATTAAAAATAGGATGGGGCCCAGAACCGAGCCTTGGGGTACTCCATTTTCAATCCTCATTAAATCTGACTATACCTTTTTTGACTACGTATTGATACCTATTTGTTAGGTATGACTGCATTAGTTGTATAGGCTAATCTTCGCAAAACTATAATGTTGGAGTAGTTATCGAGAACAAAATCAGGTATAATTTTGTCTTGCAGTAATTCTGAATATAGCAAATGTTAAAAAAAAACTGATAGAAATGGTGATTCATTTAAGTAATATTATACCGTCTAGTGTCTTTTTACAGACTATATAAAACTTAAGACCGAGTTCAAGGATTTCTTTAACTGTATAGAATGTATAATGCTTTAACATTTTAAACCATCCATTTGACCATGGATATCACGCGTCAAGAACGAAATATGGTTTCATATCATCGAATACCGATCTTCTTTATAGCATTGTAAATGAAGTGTGTAGTAAATATTCACTCACTGCTTCTGGATGTACTTTCCTTTCAAGTATCTTGGGGGTGGTATATATACGAGGATTGCAATAAACAGATTCATTATGCTGCGACAGTAGTAATTATTTAACATACAAAGACGTAATTGCGACTTTGATCAGGAAGACAACGCAATTATTCCAATTATAATTAATTCAATTTTCTCACTGCCCGAGATTTTTCCATAATCGATTCCATAATGAACACCTACACAATTTGACTAATCGTGCGTATAAACAGACGCATACAATCGCCGGTTCTAGGTAGGTACATACACACTTCTAAACGCCATGTTTCCTCGTCTGCAAACGATGGTGAATTTAAATTGACCAGTTGTTAGTCATCTTCTGATTTGCATGAATTGAAAACAGTGGCATAATAATGTAGTTTTTTTTTTGTATATCCTCTGTAAGGACACTGAGAAAAGAGATTCTTTAAATCAAGGAAATATATCTTTGCTGCTATTTAAAAGAACCGTTTTCTCTTTGGGTTAATACATAATGATTTATGTCTTGTATGACTTTGGGTCATCACTAAAAGAGGCCAGAGTTTTGGCGTTATGAGAAAATTTCTAATATTTCAACATTTTCAAAAAGTGATTTTTACCAAGAAAAATTACGTAATATTTTTAGTGTGTACGGTGGCGAATTAATCACTAATATGGAGAGGCAACGGGCAACTAAGTGCACTGATTTTGGGATAAGCATTAGAAATTCGTATATTTTCTTTGTCTTTTATGCATTAAATTTTAATTAAATAAACTCTATCAAAGCACTTTCATTTCGACGATATTTTCCTTTTTGCTAGGAAAAAAAAAAAAACAGGAATACTGAACTTTTCTTTGTAATTTTACTTTTAAATAAGTAAAACTTCTATGGAAATTCTCACTACATACTTTACAAAAATTTGGAAAAGTTATCCAAATGTCGAAAGTTTACTATGAATATTCCAGGTTACATTAAAAAACCTTAAAAAAATTACTTATAGTTAGAAATATTACTTCTAAAAGTAAAATACCTGTACGGTTTAGGTTTAGGGGCACAAAATGCCTCAAAATCGTACAGGAACTTTATACCAAAATTTGTTTAGTATGTATGCAATGGGGAAACTGCTGTGATAACAGTTACTAAGAAATATTTATTTGGCAAGTAATAGATAAATATTTGATAACTATGTCTGCCATGTAGAAAACTTATATCCAGTATGGAAAGTTAGTGTGGTGAAATAAAAGCAGCGCCATCTTCATGGCAATTTCTATACTGGTAAAATATGTTTAACGTATCTGCTGCTATAGGCCAGAAAACTTTACTATTATATATCTAGAATAGCATGACGTGATTATTTAAGTAATACAATTTTGACGTAAATCTACTACTACTTTCTCTGTAACTGGACCGACTTTATAAAATAAATAATAAATAAGAAAATTGTGCTTGATATACAGGATGTCTCAGCTTTTAGTTTACAGGCATTATCTACTTTCACTGTATAGTTACTAAAAAAAATGTAATAAAAGTTACTTTAAATTTTTTTTAATTTGCCTTGTCAGTTTTGAAACAAGTCAGATTAATTTTTTAAAAGCAATCTTTTCACTTTTTATAATAAATATGGCATGAATTCTGCTGAATCACATCTCTTACCTGTACTGAATCGAGTACCACAAGGTACAATACTAGGACTTATTTTGTATAATATATACGTAAATGACATCGTCTCTTTTCTGAATGACATATATATTGTTATGTATTCAGATGATATTTCATTATTGACATCTGATGACATTTGTGTTGTGGAAAGAGGAAACGATGTTTTGGATAGATGTATCACTCGATACTCTCAAGTCTATTTACTATGGCGAAATACAATCACGACTCCGATACGGCATAACTTTGTGGGGATCATCAACTGCCTCTAGGCAAATTCCATATTTCTTGCACAGAAAATGGTGGTAAGATCAATTGCAGCTGCTAAACACACTGACTCATGTACACCAATTTTCTCCGATCGAAGGGTTTCTTCCTTTGGCAAGCTTATATATTCTAGAAATTTGTGCCTACATTCACTTAAATAGGACCATGTTTAAAATTAATGCCGAAATGCATGATTACAACACTAGAACAAAAAGTAATATACATCGCCCACAGTGTACTCTGCAGTTGATTGACGTTGGACCACATAGTATTGGTATAAAAATTTATAACAAAATATCAACGGTTGTCAGCACCAATACAGCGAATAAAAAGTTTAAGTTTAAGTTATCTCAATACCTTAAGCAGTACAATTTTTATTCTATTGATGAATTATTTTCGCACATTACCTAAACAGCCACTTACATATGTATAAGCATATACTGATATTAATAATTCTTCATTTCTACCACTTTAATTATATATTTTGTTTATAAAACTTAGTTATGTAGTAGTAGTTATTTTTTGGTTATTTAATTAGATATTAGTATTTATGGTTTCTTAGTTTCGATAACTCTTTTTTTTTGCACATTCTAATTTAAATTATCTTTATTTTTTTTAGTTTGACATGTTACAAACACAAAGGTGTCCATGTAATTAATAAACATTATTATTATTATTATTATTATTATAAACTAGAATACCAGTAAATTACAAGCTGAGACACCTGTATATCCAAACAAATATTTTTTTGCTGTTAAGGTAATTTATTTGAATAAAAGATATTATTTTAAAGAAATAGTTTCATCGTTTCAAAGAAAACAGTAATATTAATCTTAAGGTATTATATCTAATTCAAATAAGATTTCTTTACGCGAAATATTTTTTTTCACATTCGCTTTTTTCCCTACCACTTGAAGATTACTTTATTTTTAACTGTAGTTTTCCAAATTGTAAGAAGTTTTTCCTGAGAGATATTAATATTTTCTTAGTAATATTACAATGTTAGAGATTTTTTTTCTAAGAAAAAGAAATTTTCTCGTTAATATTCACATTAGTGAAAATTTCTTTAAATTTCTGTACATTTACCTCCATTCAATGAGGAAAAATTGTCCAAAAAAGTGATTTTTACCAGGACAAATTATCGAAATTTTTTAATGTGAGCTCTCTCTTAATGTGTTTTCTTGCTAGAATATGTTTTAGCTTTTTTTTAGTTCCTGTTGATATATTAAAACAATGTCGTTTATTGCATTTCCTCTGGCGTACCAGGAAATGCATTCGCTTATCAGATTTTGCGGTATTGCTGCTTGCATTTAGCAAAACATTATCGCTAAAATATAACCTTGGCCATATGTAGGAGTTTCTATAACAGTTTTATTGGCAAAAATGCGAGAAGCCAATTATATATTATATTAACATATAAATATAATAAACATACAATTATCCGAGTACTTACTTCAGCCAATATTGCTATAACTTATACATGTTAAATAACAAAAAAAAAAGTAGATAGCTATAACTTTTTTTGAAATCTTTTTTTTCGCGTCTATTAAAATTCGAATAGAAAGCCAGCTGTTTTTTTTTTGTTGTCTCTAAAAATAACAATGTTCTAACTCAAATTCTTTCACGTCAATTTCCCCTGCTTTGTGACTGAATTATTTCCAGCCTTGATAAGAATAAGTGATGTAGAAATTTCCAACATGTAGCGATTGTTAAACCGAATCTACTGCAGTAGCAAAACGGTTCATTTTATTTTACTGTATAATAAATAAATGGCAAAACAAGGCTTTTCAATTCTACACAGAAATTGTAATTATTAAATATATATTGCACATTAACTAAGTGAATATTAATATTTCGAGACTTTGTGTGCAAATGCATCAGGATATTAGAAATTTTCAATTAAGATCAAATGCTAAAAGCTTTAACAGAGGTCACCATATGCTTTATATATTCTGCGTATAAAATCACTATAACAGAAAATCAGATCGAATTTTAGATCTCGACTATTAATTAATATATTTTTTGCAAGTATAATAAATAAAATTAACTTTCCTGTAAAAAAATATAGTGGGCGTGCAAATTTCTATTTAGAATCATTTAACGAGGAACGGTTAGGCAAGATAGGCATCAAGAGGTATTAATGAAATTGGATACCGACTGGTCGACAGCAGTACTATTGTAATGGTAATGACAACTAATACGTACAACTTTGCTATTGTGCCGTTGAAAGCCTTGACAAATATGTCCAAGGATCGATTTCGAAATCGACGTATTGACTCTGATCGATTGGAACGAGATAAAAGGAGGGGAAAAGGATGGAGAATACGAGGAACAACATAAAAAAATTGCAATTTCGTTTAGATCAAGTACAAATCTATCAATAATTGAGAAATATCGTATTCAATAATTGTATATAAAGACGAATTATTTGGTTATTGCTGTTGATGGTGCAATGTATTTGTATATTTTGTATACAGGGTATTCCACGTAACTGGTTCATTAAAAGTTTATGATGTTCTATTATTTACTTGTATTTGAGATTTCGGCGCCAGTATCTGTTCGATTGGAACTGTAAATGTAAAATACCTTAACCAAAATATCACTTCCGGTTGACCGGAAATGGATGTCAACTTTGTTATTTTAAATAGAATGATATAATTTTTTATTCATTTTTGGATTCTACAACTATAAATACGTCAGTTTTCATTAGCTATTCCTATAGCTACATGTTGCCATTTTTGAGTTATTTAAGTTTTTCTTTTTTTTAGTCATAATCGTTGCATCATTGAGAAATTAATATCTCGGTTAATACTGCAAGTAGAGACTCCAAATTTGCTACGTTATGAATGTAGATATAACTCTAAGAAATGGTAAGCACACTTTACATTCTAACATACAGGGTGTTCAAAACTGAGGAACAAAGTGACATATTTTCAAATGCAGAAAACTATTTTTTTTTAAATAGAACACCCTGTATTTTAATTCGGAATTAGGAAGCAAATATCATCCCCTATCGCTTTATATGAGCGTTCCCTATACCTATCTTTAATAGATTTTGAGATATGAGCGACTTTTTGTTAAACAGACTAATTATTCTTTTTTTTTTAATAGAACACCCTGTATTTTAATTCGGAATTAAGAAGTAAATATCATCCCCTATCACTTTATATCAGCATTCCCTATACCTATCGTCAATAGATTTTGAGATATGAACGACTTTTTGTTAAACAGACTAAGTAGCCTTATCTTTGCGTGTTTGTAGGTAGCTCTGAATGGGATTAATGTCAAATTCTACTAACTAACCAAAAGTGTTTATGTATATCATTGTAATTACACTTTCATACAACGCAAAATTAATAGAAATGACTATTCGAACAGACATTCTTGTATGATTATTTAAAAATAATACATGAATTTGACGTGAATCCATTTCAGAGCCAGCTACAAATATTTAAAGATAGGTATAGGGAATGCTCATATAAAGTAATAGGGGATGATATTTACTTCCTAATTCCGAATTAAAATACAGGATGTTCTATTTAAAAAAATTGAGTTTTCTGCATTTGAAAATATGCCACTTTATTCCTCAGTTTTGAACACCCTGTATGTTAGAATGTAAAGTGTGCTTATCGTTTCTTAGAGTTATATCTGCATTCATAACATAGCAAATATGGAGTCTCTACTTGCAGTATTAACCGATATATTAATTTCTCAATGATGCAATGATTATGACTAAAAAAAAAGAAAAACTTAAATAACTCAAAAACGGCAACATGTAGCTATAGGAATAGCTAATGAAAACTGACGTATTTATAGTTGTAGAATCCAAAAATGAATAAAAAATTATATCATTCTATTTAAAATAACAAAGTTGACATCCATTTCCGGTCAACCGGAAGTGGTATTTTGGTTAAGGTATTTTGCATTTATAGTTCCAATCGAACAGATACTGGTGCCAAAATCTCAAATATAAGTAAATAATAGAACATCATAAACTTTTAATGAACCAGTTACGTGGAATACCCTGTATAGTATCGAATGGTTGCTATAAAAAGCCGAAATTACATCAATTATTAATTAATTTATAATGAGCACTATATATATACTTATGCTAAAAAAATATGTTTTCAAATATCTTCCTGATTATTAAAGTAGCACATGCTTTTTTTTTTAATCGTTGGTCACAGTGCATGCACGCACTTTCGACAATAAATGTTTTATGTTGTAATTCCAACATGTAATAAAATTATACAATTAAATGCAACCGTTTTTAATTTTGGTTTGTCACTGACAGCTGTCACAATTTGAAATACAATTTAAAAATAGCCCAGTGTCGCCAATCTTATCAAAAAAATTGCTTAAAAGACAGCCCACTCTAATTAGGAAAGTATTTGAAAGCATGTTACTTAAACTATACTGGGTGAGTTTTTTATCTTGAGACAACGGAATATCTGTAAAACACTGCATCAAATCAAAAAAAAGATCTTAATTAGATTTTTTATAATGTAGGGGGCTCACTGAATGGTGCCGAACTCGATCCCCCACCTCACCCCTCCAGAGTGGGAGGGGGGACAACTTTGAAATCTTAAATGGGAACCCCCATTTTGTATTGCAGATTCGGATTCTACGCCATCAAGTATGTGGTTTTTGTTTGAAATTTTTTTTTGACTCGTAATAGATTGCGTTATAATCGCAAAAAACATGATTATGAACGTCTAATAGAAAAAATACACAAAAAAGAGAAACAAGCAAACATGATTTTGTGTTTTTTTATTTTATTTTAACATTAAATAACGTTTCAAAAAGCCGTTCAACAACGACGAACTTTACTTTATCATACCCATTTCAGAAAATTTGTTCGAAAATGTGCGCTTCCACTTCGATACATTTATTTAATCGCAATTGGAATGATTGCACACAACTGAGAAGTGTTTCCAGCGTAATCCTTGAACAAGCGTTGGTGATTCCCTCAATCATGTTTTCCCTCGTGGTTGGCACTTCTGTATAAACTTCAGACTTTAAGTGGCCCCACAAAAAGAAGCCAGGGGAAGTAAGATCTGGCGATCTGCAGGCAAGATCTGGATCTGGCAGCCAAGATACTGGACCACCTCTTCCGATCCATCGACGATTGTAGGCTCGATCTAATACTTCTCGTGCTATTCTTGAATAATGTACTGGACAACCGTCATGTTGGAACCACATTGTTTGTCGTACCTCCAAGGGAAGGTCTTCAAGTAACACTGGAAGTTCGTTCTGCAAGATGTTTCGATATTTTTCACCATTTAAGTTTCCATCGATGAAATATGGACCAATAAACTTATTCCCAATTATTCCACACCAAACATTTACGTTCCAAGGATGTTGATGTTCAACTTGGCGCAACTAATGGGGATTTTCGATACTCCAGTAATGCATGTTGTGCCGATTTACCGTACTGTGATTTGTGAATGTCGCCTCGTCAGAAAATAATATTCGAGCAAAAAAATTGGGATTATCTTGTATCCGTTGAAGCGGCCATTGACAAAATCGCACTCGATTTTGAAAATCATCACCATGAAGTTCTTGATGCATGGAAACTCTAAATGAATGATATTTCATACGCTTCAATATTTGGCAGATGGTGGACTGAGAAATTCCTGATCCGCGAGCTATTTCTCGAGTATTAATGTGCGGATTATTAGCTACTGCAGCTAATACCGCGATTTCATTATTTTCTCCAGCAATTGTTTTTCGGCGATTACGTTTTCTTGGCTGTACAGTTCCTTCGCTAGAGAACTGTTGAACGACTCGGTAAAAAGAAGCGCGCTATCGCGCCTTGTTGGGAAAACGTTGTGAATAAAGATTAACAGCATCATCGATATTCCTACCACTTTCTCCATAAATGTAAATCATTTCAATTCTCTCTTGTAATGTTATAGCCTCCATTACTGTTTAAATACTCAACACTAACTAATTTGTATTGGATTAATAATTAATAATCTAAATGGGGATCGGACAATGTGTAAGTATTCACAGCTTGTCAAGTACTGAATAAAGTACGGTTTTGTATCATTGAATAGCATTCCAATTGCGAATAAATAAAATGTATCGAAGTGAAGGGGCACAGTTTCGAACACATGGCTTTTTAAAATGTTAGTTTATGTTAAAATAAAAAAAAAGACAAAATCATGTTTGCTTGCTTCTCTTTTTTTGTGTATTTTTTCTAGACGTTCACAATCATGTTTTTTTTGTGATTACAGCGCAATCTGTTACGAATCGAAAAAAAAGTTTGAAACAAAAACTACATACTTGATGGCGTAGAATCCGAATCTCCAATATAAAATGGGGGTTCCCATTTAAGATTTCAAAGTTGTCCCCCTTCCCACTCTGGAGGGGGTGAGGTGGGGGATCGAGTTCGGCACCATTCAGTGAGCCCCCTACATTATAACAAATCTTGTTAAGATTTTTTTTGATTAGATGCAGTGTTTTAGAGATATTCTGAAAACTCACCCTGTATATTAATATTCTAAATTAATTAATTTCTATAACTATTAAAATGTATATTAAGTATAAGCCTTTCTCCACATTATGCAAATTACAGATATAATTCCTCATCTGTCTATATTTTTCAACACTAATGACTTTTCTCCAAACATCGAAAAAAAAAAAACATCAGGAATTGTACCAAGTTCAATCAATATTTGTCAGTGAAAGTTTTCTTCAATCTCTTTCCAATCAAGATGTATATAATATTGACTTTGCATAAATTTACTGGCGTTAAATTTATGATGTTTTCTCGTATAGTAGATCTTTGCACTGAGTAATAATGATCCTTCCAGAGACATCTGACGTTGATTAGTGCAAATATTGCGGGTAAAAACTTGACGATAAAAGTAGAATTCCCATCTTTTTTTCGTTTATCACTTTGTCATATCTGTTTGATGGATCTTTTGGCGGGAATTTTTATACGATTGCTTGTTACGTTGTGTGAATATGTGGTAAATTGCCGGATATTTAAAGGAATTCGTTTAATGTAATGAAACAAGAGAATGGTACTGCAAGCTGCATTAGATATAGATAGTGTCGTATGTATTATTTATACTGCTGATTTGTGTTTGCTTCGCTCTGTTGCACATTGCAATGATATAACGTGTTTTTCTTTACGTCATATGTATACACATGTAAAATATTGTTTAATTTTATGTATATAGTGCCGTTCAAAATTATTTATTAGTTTTTTAGAGTTTCCTAAAGTATTAAAATTAATATGCTAAATATTTTCTATACACTGCATGAGTTTTCGTTGTGTAGTCACCCGATGTTATATGCCTATATGTACTGTCGCATCTAGCAGGCTCGGCTTCGTGGCTTCGCTCTTGCATTGCCGTAGAATGCCGATTGCTTTAGGTAACCATAGGACGAACGAATGTCAGCCACCTATATATGGAAAACTATTCACCAGAATTACCATTTCAAATTCCGGAGCAAAAGAGTTGGTAACCAAATTCCTTAAAACAGGCTCGGTTTTAAACATTAAGAAGTCAAGGAAGTTGTTCGATGAAGACGATGCTGCTTCAGTTCTTGCCGTTCATTACGTAAGAGAAGCTCCAAGGTTGTCTTTAAGAAGGAGGGCAATACAAATTGGAATAAGTAAATCTCATTTACAAAGAATCTTCAAGGAGAACAAAATTTTACCATTTAAACCGCAATTTAGGCTTTAAGTTTAGAAAATGGTGATGAAGCCAAACGTCTAACTTTTTGTTTCGAGATAGGCAACAGAGTTATGGATGATCCATATTTTCATGAACGAATTATGTTCTCCGATGAATCAACCTTTTCAACTAACGGAGTCCTTTCATCTCAACATTGCCGGTACTGGAGTGAGACGAATCCAAACTTCAGAATTTCTTGTCGAAGACAATATTTAAAAAAAGTTAATGTGTGGTGTGCGGTTTCGTACTATGGCATTATTGGCCCATATTTTTTTGATCAAAATTTAAACCGTAATTCATATTTGGAAATGTTGCAATTTTTTTTAGCTGATGAACTGGGCGAATTGCCGTTAAACTACCGAATGGAAATGTTTTTCGATGGCACGATGGTTGCCCTGCTCATTATGCCAGAAATGTTCGCCAGTGGCTCATTACAGAGTTCCATGATAACTGGATAGGGAGAGATGGTACCATTTTATGGCCACCGAGAAGTCCTGATCTCACAATAATGGACTTTTATCTATGGGGTCGTTTAAAACAAATTGTGTGCAGTGAGCCACTAGAGCAATTAAAAAATAGGATACAAAATGCAGTCCAGTCCTTATCAATTTTATATTAGACGCAGTTTCAATGAATTTAGAGCTCGCATTGAAATCTGTGCAGAAAAAGAAGGAGCATTATTTGAATAGAAAATTAATATTTTAGCTTTTTATAATTTTATTTCATTTTACCCTTTGTTAAATTTATTAAATAAAACTTAAGCCTAATTTGAATGTTTTCTAGCAAGAAAATGATATTATCTCGAGAACCGTTCGAGTTAAATAAAAAGTAATTTGTGTTTTGAGGGTTTGAAAACAAGCAGGGCAAATCAACAAGAGTGAAATTTTCTGAGAAATCAAAAATAAACAAAAATTTCTTCTTTTAAAGTCGATCCGGGGACATACTGTATGTATATATGTTTAAAAAATTAGAATTATATTTGGATAATAATCTGTTAAATAAATTTAACTCAGTATTTAATTTATAAAACTATCAGGAGGTGAATCTTATAGTTGTAAAAATAAAATGACAGGTATTTAACAGACCAGATGCTCAAATATAATTCTAATTCTTTACGAAATCTGATCGTTATTCCCTTCTATTATTATATTGTTTTTACATATTCTCTACTATTGTAAGTTCACTTACACCATATACAGGTATCTCAGCAAGACCGTTCGTTAAAAGTTTATGGGTTATGACCAAAATGAAAATTTGGAAATTCAAAATCAGATAAAATCGGTTGTATTCTTTTTAAGTAAAATATTTTCAGATTTCTAGCGCTTCCGGTTATACCGGAAGTCACCATCTACTTTGTTATTTTAAATTGAACACTCTGTATATTTTTACATATTTGGATCTACCTATTTTTTAAGTTTTATAAAGAAATACCTTTATTTTTTTTTAATTTGATTCGGTAGTTCTGGAGTTACTCCATTTTTTTTTCTAAAAAAATCTGTCCTAGTAAGCATTTATTCCAAAAATCAGAGAAAACTTGATTTCTTGTATGTCAATCGAGGATCCAGAATATGTTTGGCGCCGAAAACAGCTGCCTAGATGTGGAGTTACTTTACTGTGGCACGCTAATTTTTTGAAATTTTGAAGAATCTAGAAAATAAAAGTCTTGGTAACGTTGACTTAAAATTCGATGTAGGTACTTATAAAAAAAATATATTAAAATATATAAATACGGTCCTGTACAGATAAAACCGAGCCCATCGTGATTGTATACGAGAAATGTTTAAGATTTTCTGATAAAGTTAGTATTAAACTTAGACTTGAAGAAAAAAACCTCCCAAACGATTCAAACCTGAGCGAGTAAGAGGGAAAATATCCAAGTAATAGAAAAGGCATCCAATATCTTCTCTCTCGCTCGGTTAGGCTCACATCGTTCGGATACTTTTTTCTTCAAGTGTACTATTTAAGAAAGAAAGTCAAGTGGGCAAGCTTGTATATCTGAGAGAGATGCAGCATTAATGTAATCCCAACAATAAGTATTTTAACAGCTATTAATGAAGAAAGAATATTTTTGACCTTCTGAACAAAAGCTATATCATCAAACTTACATAAATAATTACCCTGTATATATAGGTACCACATCGAAAAACGCAGACTTGAAAATTTAATAGAAATTAACCTATACGCACGAATTATTACGAACGATAGTGTATCAGAAGGAGAAATACATATTCTCTTGTGGTATATGGTGATTGTTAGTTCAGTATAGGCTTAATAAGAATTCCTTCTGCATTTTACTGGGTCTGAGTCATAATCCTTATAGGCCAAGGGCTTGCGTTCTCATCTATTCTCGTTGCAAACTGCGATATCTCGGGTACTGCGAAATATAGTGCATTTGATTATAATAAGATTACGCAATAGTTGCTCTGTTACCAGGCTCGCGTATATGAACTGGCGGAATTTGCTACGTTGTGAACTTGTAATGCTATATTGTTTCTTTGAAATTGAGAATCCATTTTTGTCGGTTAATTTATGATGTTTATGCGGTTTGGATTCTATTCTCCTGTTGGGGTGTTTTGGGCGGTCAAAATGAAACTATGTATTCATAAATATTGTTATTGTCAATTCGGTAACATGTTCAAGTAATTTTGTGTAGTATTTCTACGAAAATTATAGCAATTAAAGTTTGCAGAGATTTTTGCTTTAAGGCGAATCTGGACGTCCAAGTGTGCGACAGAGATAAATATATCGGAAAAGTATTCCGCGCTTTTTGGGAAAACGATACGACCGATTTTTAAATTTTAAACTGTATTTGTCTTAAAATAATGTTTGAAATTGCGCCAACGTTTTAATTTTTTTTATTTTCGATGTATTTAAATTTTCAAATGCTATAAGTTTGTTATTAAAAACAATTTCTAAAATCGGCTCAAGGGTGCATTTAAAGGCCAATTTCTTAATGACAAAACTTTTTTAATTTTTGAATTTAGACTAATAATAAAGCCCGAAACAGAAATATTCGTTTTTCTTTTTTCCATCAAATGCCGACAGGCCGCCGGCTGCTATCGTAACCTAACGCACAGACCGATGTTTGTTTTGAAGACGCATCTACGTACAGATGGTCTGCTATGGAATCACGTGAGGTATAATAAATATAAGGATATTCAATTTTGCTGTTAGTAGTGTCTTTTTGTGTATTTTACACAACCCATCCAAATTCCTATACCTATGTTTAAATAAGTGCGAAATTCATAAAATGTGTAAATGTTGATAATAGATAATGTATCTACTTTTTATTTACGAGTCATAATTATTATAAATACTAAACCACTTTAATAATTTCCTTGATGTCAATTGTATTACGAAACAGAACATCAATAAAATGCAAATAAAAAAAATGCACACAGCAATTTTTTCGACTGGGTAAAATGTACCAATAAATTATTTTTTTTATATCTGCTTAGATTACATACCTAGTATCATAGTCATTTATATTGACCGCCTTAGTATTATGTTGGATTTTGGCGTACTGAAATACGCAATGACAAAGCAATAATATGCCTAGCTAAGTAGATACGCTATTTACATTTTGTGCAATGGAACATTAAATCTTAAAAGAAGCATTTTTCTTTTCCCGCTGATACGAAGATGCTTTTTCCTTTTTGACGAGTATCTTTTATCCATTTTTAGATAATGCGGTTTGCTATTTGTAAGAAAGTACATATTCTTCGTACAATAACTGCAGTGCTAAGTCAGTTTCAAAGAAAAAACTTTTAAGGTACTTGACCACAGGTTTGCGATGTCTCTGTGTGTGTGTGTTGAGTGAGGTTTGTATGTTTGTGACAGTGTATGGCATCCTGACTCATTTATCACAAGTTGCTCTATATTAGGAAGTTGTATTGTAAAATCATAGATACAGGTAGGGGAGAGTGGGGCAAGATGGGGCCACGAGGCATGATGGGGACATCGTCTTATCCACAAAACGGCAGTAAGCATCTGTCAAGTAATAGCAGTCCTAATATTGACAAGTGCTGTTTTATGTTTGTTGTAATGTAGGAAACTTTACTAGTCGTAATAGCAAAGTTATTGCTGTTTGTGCGTGAACTTTGCAATTTCCAGAATTTCGTTATTATTTTGATGGTGAGTTCAACGACCAGTATCGGAAGCATAAGTAAATTATTTACAACTACACTTTCTTGTGCTTATTAATTGACATGTATTGCATGTATTTTCTATAGTGTGTTATTTGTTTATTTCAATATATTAATATTATTATAAACATAACCAGAAAATGTCCCAAAGGGCCAAGATGGGGCTATTGGTATGGGACAACATGGGGACAACATTATCTCACTCTTCAGTCTGATCCGTTATGCCTGGATATGCCAGTATGCTTTCTCGAAGACATAATGCCTATTTCTCATGTTAGGAATAAAGTACAGGTTCAATCAAAGCGTAACAAGGGAAAGACAACAATCCTTACAAGCACTACGTATAAAAATCTGCTACAAGAAAATAGAAGTCTGGAGAATCCCTAAGGCAACTAGAAGTGCTGAGGGAGAATTAAAGAAGAAAAATGACAAAGAAGAAAACAGAAGAGATCAAGAAGCCGAATTTTGTAAGGAAAGCAAAGAGATAGATTTTTAGAAAACGTCAAGGAAATAATCAAGTTCTTCTGTTGAGGAAGATGACGCTCAAAGTTAGTATTGTAAGAGGAAGTATTGATACAATGCCATGGATGGCGAGGTTGGGTACATGGAGGCTGTGCGAACAACGTGGATGAGTTCGTCTTCTATTGTCTCAATTGTGAAGATTAAGTTTAATATTCTTATCGTTATTGTATTTTTTTTTATTTTAAGTAGTTCCGCTCTAAAGAGTTTAAGCTTTGTTCCTGCATGTGTTTAAGAATATTTTAAGAATCTATTTTTTTTAGCTATTACTTAGATTTATGGTACGACCCATTCTTAACTGGAACCCCATCTTGCCCTACCATGGGGGCTAGATGGTGTATTTACACATTTCTTTTCAAAGTTTTCTCACAACATCAAGAGTACCCATAGAAAAATTGTAAATTCATCCATCAGCAGATAAATGTTTAAAGATTACAACAATCGTACTTAGAACCTTGTATATCATTTCGCAATCCTGATGCGTGTGTTCTAAAGCTTAATGTTCCCATCTTGCCCCGCCTTCCCCTATAGAATAACACTCAATGAAACGTAGCGAATACAATCTTAGCAATTAATTTTGGGAACATGTAATATAGAAACCAAACTTTTCATTCAAAAAGACAAGAGGTATCTTTCTTTTCGATCTGATTATCACTTGAGGTTCATATCTGCAATCACGTGTTCTACAAATGCTCTTCACATTTGTGCATACCTCGAGATAATTCAGTTCTCGGAAAACAGCAGTTACTCAATTTACAAAATAAGTCACCGATTCTACTGACTCATAGTACGGATTATATTATCAGTGCTATAATTATGTATTTCTCAATTAATAACTTTCTTTGTAGCCTAGTAGATCAAATAAAATTACTAATAGTACCTTATTAATTTGCATTTTAATTTTGATTTTTCTAAAAAAACATATGAAATAGTGTTACTCTATACATTCAAGTTCATGTGCTACCGTCTTAGTTATGGTTGTCTCGGCGGACGAGATCAAAGAGAATACGCATTTTCCTATTTCGGACGCTATTTGCTATGAGAAAGAAATGAACAAAAAATGGTTTAATATTAGTAAATACCGCTGAATCGTCGCCCTAGACGACTTTTTTATTTTTCCTTTTTGGAAGCCAAGTAGAACCAAACAAAAAAATAAAAGAAAAAGAAAATTAAAAAAAAATAGAACGTTGGCACAATTTTAAATACTGTTTTCAAAACAATCTCTTTATCAAATTTAAAATATTTTGCTTGGTATGTCTAAAAACAGCGGAAAAAAATCCGCGCCATCTACTGGTAGAGAATCTCATTAAAAGTCCGACTAGATTCGCCTTAAATATAATTTAATAATCACTGTAGTTGTTATGGCTGTTCTAGTGTTTTTTTCTTTCTTTTTTGAAATATTTCACAAATATAATATAATCCTTAGCGAACAATTGAGTTGGGCAACCAAAATTACTTGTCAATCATGCAAATAACATGTGTAGATGATGTTACTTTTTTTGGAGACCCAATATCCCTCTACTCAGCTAAATATTCATTTAAATGCCAAAGAACTTTCGTTTATTAAGTTGTATATTTGCCAAATCAATAATATAGGTTAATAGAAAACTAACTCGAAGATATTTTTCTTGCCAATTTAAAAACTCATGAATGAAATTCTTTCCGTATACCAGTCAATACATATATGTATCTATACACACCTACATCGTTCTAATTATTTACACATATTCGAGGAATATACATATAAATATTTGCATACACCATTTATGCTAATATAAAGAAAAAACTAGCCGTGACAGTTACGTATTTTCCATTATCTCAATCTAACAGACCACCTTGTAATAACAGATCACTTAAATATTACATATTTATTGAGTGTCCTTACATATTCGCACGACCTGCATTTTCATATGGTAATTGTTCGAATGCCAGGCGAGTATTGTGGCCTTAAACATATGTACGTATAATACACATATTATTGGCCGCGCGTAAACATATTTACTATACTGGTGCGTTATGTCGTGAGAAAAAAAGCGCGGTCCAAAGTTATTTGAGAAGGAAAAAAAAAGGCAATCGCAAATGCAACAGGCACGTATGTACATACTGACTGACACTTTGTAGAAAAATTCATGCTATAAAATAAGTGACAGTTGTTTATTTTATTAATAGTATTATTATATATGTCTGTAATATGCCACCTACACCGCGCCCAGTTTATTATTAAGCGGCATTTATGTGATTAATAAGTCCATTATATCGATATTGGTATTCAGTCTCGCTTTTTCTGTGGTATAATTTTAATTAATTAACTAGTTGAGTTGGCTACTGAAAGTAGAGTTTTTTTAAGTCCCATTAGAAGGTGCCATGTTAGAAAATATTGTAGTGCAACTAACAAAAGATGATTATTTTCATCCACTGCTACATGTTATGCAGGGTTCCTCATAGACCCTAGACTGACCATTTTATATTTCGAATAAAATTCTTCTGAGTAAAAAAATCTTTTAATATACTAATGTACAGATGTCGCACCGAAGACTGGGTCTTTGATTATAGCTCTATTTTTGATTTTAACAAAAAGACTTTTATACAAAAGTTTTACACAATTCAATCTTGCATAACCTAAAAATATTTTTGACTACACAACATGTTCCGAAAGTAGGAAAACGCATACTTACTTCGTTATTTTAAATGGAACACTATATATATTTTTAAATTCTACATAGAAAAATAGTATCATTTTATATAAGCCACTATATGTCTATCTGTAATAAGAACGGTGTTATTTATGCTTTTGTATTTAAAAAAAGAGCCTTGTTGCAAGCTTTCGGATAAGGCGGCGTAGTTTGTATATGCATTTGTTTTAGATATTCATATTTTAAATGCCATCCATACGTACTTAGCTTGATGCAACAGTGAAATTAAAATCGATATAATTACTTGTTGGGTTCCCAATTTGCTGAGGGTTTGGCTGATGTATTATTAATTACAGAGCATTGGCAAAATACAGATCAGATTGTAAATACAATTCTAGAGGGATTTCAGTTAGTTTCTTACTTCTGTAGGGTTAACTACAAAAATGGTGGTTCAGCAATTTACATTAGATTCTTGTGTTTTTCAGATTATGTAGCAATTGACCATAACTTCTCATTAGAAGGAGTATTAGAATGTTGTGGAGTTCTTATTAGGGATATTAATTGTATTGTCTTCTCTATGTATAGGCCATCTACAGGAAACTACGACTTGTTTTTGGATCTTATTAGCGCTTTATTAGATTATGTTTTTAATAGTTTCAGTAATTTTCGAATTTTTTTTGCAGGTGACTTCAATATCAATTTCTCCGAAAAAAATGCTAAATTAAATAAATTGTTACACTTAACTTCATGTTATGGTTTTAAACACATTATTAGTGAACGTACGCGGGTCACAAGGCTTGTGTGGTGAGACTGCTAGTGCGCTATCAGCGTTTTTTCACAAATGATAATATACATAGCTTTAGATTCCACTTGGCCCGAGTTGATTGACCCTATATATTATGCGATTCCATAAATATAAACAATTGTTATGAAGCTTTTATATCAAGTTTCCTTCATTATTTTGAGATGTGCTTCCCACGTAAACGTATTACCACCACTAGGTCAAAAAAAAACGTAATATCAAGATGACTCCTGAGTTAGTTGAAGCCAAAAATAACTTGCTCTTAGCTAGAGACTTGTCATCTATCTATTCTGAACTCAAATATGCAAAACGAAGTTTTGAAAATCATTACAATAATTTATTGAATCTATCTGTAAAGCAATATAATAACAATAAAGTGCTACTATCTGTAAACAGAACTAAAACTATGTGGAATATAGTTAATCGGGTGGTAGGTACTTTTCTACATTATGAAACAATGGTAGTTTTCTAGGATTATCTACGCCCAACATTGTATTACATTTACAATGCGTTAAACGTTAACGGAGAATTGTATTATCTCACATCAAGACTCGACTAACACTGATACTAGACACATGAATCGGAAGGAGTGATTTTACTGGCTTGAAAATATACAATGGGTAAACGTTCTGCATAGCGCGAGATGAGTGCGGCCCCTGTAAGCAGACACCTTTGACTACTCTAGTCATAATAGAATCATGCCTACTAAAATTACAAATATGATCGCAACAATGAAAAATTAATTAAAACTATAATAACTCGAAAAGTAAAAGAGACAGGCATAGGGTATGTTTAACATAAATCATTAATAGGAATTCAATAATGTAAACATATATAGGGTGCACACTAAAAAATTTTTGGTAAAATTCCTGTACCGTTTTGGTGCAATTTTGTCACCCTAAAACCGTGCATGAACTTTACTGGCGCAAGTAAACTTCCTACTCTCATGTAATTTTCTGTAGGATTTTTCCATTTAGCACGGAAAACTCCTTTGTATAATTCCCTCGGCACTGGAAATTTCCATAGAAAATTTCCAGGTGTTAGAAAAATTACGAAGTATTTTTCCTGATATACTCGGAATATTCACTAGGAAATTTCAGTTATAACTGAAATTTACACAGGAAAATTCAGTTATAACTGAAATTTACACAGGAAAATTCAGTTAGAATTGAAATTTCCACATGAAAATTTTGTTAAAACTGACATTTCCACAGGAGAATTCAATTAAGATTGAAATTTTCACAGGAAAATTCAGTTAAAGCTGAAATGTCATGAGAAAAGCTACTTTTTTTCGGAGTATTTTTCCCGAGCAGGAAAAGTATGTAAGAGCTGTTATTTTTGCAAATCTACTGCTGATTTGTGCTTTCGGAAAAAGATTATTTCTAACTCAAGAGTCAGAAACAGTACACAGAATATAATTTTTAGATTTCGAGATAGGTTTTGCATTTTTATGTTGGTATTTGATGATCAAAAAATTTGGTATAAATTAATATACGAGCGTAAAAGTTAAACGTAAGGTATGATATTAAAAACCATCATTTTAAGAAAACTGTTTATTTATTGAGTATCTATTGACAAAAGCATGAAAAACGCAACTTCTTTGTAGTGGACCACTAACCTGAAAAGAAACCAAACTCAGTACATGTCGATTTGATACGGAATTTGGATTTGTAATAGCAGAATATTGGCCGAATTTATAAATTTTATTGAATTTATCATTTAAGAATTTATATTGAACTACCGCTAATTAAAACACATTTGAAATGATGCGAATCTCGTTACAAAAAGAACACTCTACCTGGTATTAAACATACATGACAGCGCTGTTGTACATACATTTCCGTGTCCGTTGCTTGATGTGGATAGATTTTTGGACATGAGCCGTGTCAAATATGCATAATTTTACGGTATATAAAAATCATAATCTTAAACAATTTATAAAACCTTTTTTTTATATCTCTCACGGTTTTAGAACTATAGAGTCCCTGCTGGTGAAACATCCTGTATACTATAACAGGAACTCTGTCTCTTTCAACGACAATAAATTTCAGTGCTTCTACATTCGATCTTTTATTTGGGATTCTTCATCCCTACCCGAAACACCCCCACAGCATTACCTAATATGGTTATACTTACACTACCACAAATTTAGTGATGGGTTGCTACGAAGTAAACTGCTATTTTGTAGCAGCTAACAACGGTTAGCAGTTTGTAGCAGCTATTCAATATCAAAAGAAGCTGCTACTTTTTGGAGCAGTTTCCTAATATAGTAAACAAGCGCGAGTAAGTTTTTGCTAAATAGATTTGAATAGCTTCTCTTATTATTAAAATCACATTGATATTATTATAATAATTGGCTCTACACTATTTATTCAAGTAGTAAACAAACTTTGGTCGTAACTTGCAATTGAAAGACTAACAATAATTTGTGTATGGTGTTGTTATTTACATAAATTTGGGTGGTGGTGATAATACAAGGAACAAAGATAAATACATAAAGGCTATATTTATTTGAAAATTCAGGAAACATTTTATTGTAAGAAACAGTTCATGTTTATTTTGTGGCATTATCTATGTATCGTAGATGTTTTTTTTTTTACCGTAAAAAATGTAAAACTGAACTAACAAACATAGTAAGGAAGGTATCTCTAAAAATACTTATATTTTAGTGATGTGTTAAATAAATGACAAGCGTTCGCGGTAAAAAAAAAACCCTTCTAGTAATAACGAATATACGAACATCGCATGCACTTATGTAAATAAGAGAATAAAAAATAAACAGAATTTTCTAACAACTACACAGAAATATTGTTTTTGTCAATATAGTCATATAAATACATATAAGACACTTTGAGGCGGTGTGCAAAGTTGTAGAAATAGTTTATCTGTTTAAAGCTTAGTACACACTAGGATACAAAGTGTTACCAACATCCATGAACATGTTGCCAACATTTTGTTGGGATACAAGTATGTGTATCTGTATACATGTTGTTAGTAATGTTGCGCGTCCACACTAAACTCAAGTTTTGAATTTTGAAACATGGACTTAGCCTTCCGATTCCGATATTCCGATTATTGAAATCATCCGAATATTTACAACACTAACACTGCGTAGGCTTTCACGGCCGGTGTAACTATAACTAACAGCTTCTTGCGGGTTTCGCCGTGTGTCAAAACTTTCGCTCGACGTTTCGCTGTTCATACTGACAGCTTCTTCAGGATAACTAAACTGATTCTCCATGGTTCCGACATTCTTCTTATATACGCCCCTGGTGCATCCAACCGTAAGGTTCCGCTCCATTGACCGTGACGGTTCGTAGTAGGCTCTTCCACGTGTTGCTAAGGTGGTACCCTTCTTCTCTGTTAACGGTTTTATTCTTCTCTATTTCTATGGCTTCCCTGATGAGTCTTTTGTCGAAATATTTAGCTAACCTACTAAAGCCATACACCGGACAAACTGCAACGTATGTGAAGAATTCGAAACATTTCGTGGATATTCTGTCTACGCTAAAGACTGAACCTACAGATATTTTAGTAAGTTTCGACATTATATCGCTATTCACCAACATACCCACGGAGGACGCACTGGCCTTACTTCCAGAACTTGGACTACAAGAAGACGTCATTGAATTAGTGAAACTGTGCTTATCCACGACATACTTTTGTATGAAGGAAAATACTACGAGCAGAAGAACGGAACAGCAATGGGAAGCCCTTTATCACCAGTAATAGCCAACTTGTTTATGGAAGCATTTGAAGAAGAAGCCCTAAGTTCCAGCGATATCAAACCCAAGTGTTGGCTGCGATATGTCGACGATACTTTTGTAATATGGCAACACGGAGAAGAAAAAACTACAACAGTTCTTGGAACACATAAACTCACAGCACCCAGCCATCAAGTTTACCATGGAGAAAGAACAAAATGGAAATCTCCCTTTCTGGATGTTATGGTTAAGAAAACAAAAGAGGGAATGCTACAGCACGCAGTATTTAGAAAGAAGACGCACACCGATAGATATCTGCATGCAAGATCTCACCATCATCCGATGCAGAAGAAGACATTAATACAAACATTGCTATCCAGAGCCGAAACCATCAGTGACGAACAACATCTTATCAGTGAAAAGATACATTTGGAGAAAGCACTAAAGAAGAATGGTTACACTGACATCGACATAAGGAGAGCCACTAAGAAGAAGACGACACTGAAGACAACTACAGAACCACGAAGAGGGATGGCATGTTTACCTTACATAGCAGGAGTCACCGAAAAGTAGGCCGAATTTTGAAGAAACGTAACGTACAAGTACGCTTCGGGACTGCAACGTCGATCCAGCAGTATCTACCGACCGCAAAAGATAAGATACCCAAGGGGCGCACAGAAGGTATCTACAAGATAACATGCCAATGCGGACAGTGCTACGTCGGACAAACAGGAAGAGCCATCGACATAAGAATAAAAGAACATGAGAGGGACGCAAGATTAAGAAGGACCGATCAATCAGCGGTGGCAGAACACATGCACGACACCGGACACAAAATGGATTTCAAGAATGTAAAAGTAATAACTACCACCAAGAACTACGGAAAAAGACTCATCAGGGAAGCCATAGAAATAGAGAAGAATAAAACCGTTAACAGAGAAGAAGGGTACCACTTTAGCAACACGTGGAAGAGCCTACTACGAACCGTCACGGTCAATGGAGCGGAAACTTCACGGTTGGATGCACCAGGGGCGTATATAAGAAGAATGTCGGACCATGGAGAATCAGTTTAGTTATCCTGAAGAAGCTGTCAGTATGAACAGCGAAACGTCGAGCGAAAGTTTTGACACACGACGAAACCCGCAAGAAGCTGTTAGTTATATTGACAACACTAGTTGACATGACGCGAATAAACACGAGTGTATCTAGTCGCTGTAGAAATTTATTCACTTCTCCTATCTTGCCCAACACTGGACTGTGTACTAACATTTACGTATACCGCTATTTAAGGAAAACTACTACAAAAAGTAGCAGCTTTTTTAAACTGCTAACCAAAAGTAGCAGAAGGAGGTCGTAGCTGCTAACGTAAAGAAGCAGTTTTTTACATCACTACCACAAATCAAATAATTTTTCCTCGAAACTCTAAACTACTTATTTTCCAAATGGGTTATAAACAAAAATTCCCAATTTTTATGTAACGCAACCCTAAGATTTTGGAAAACGTGATGCTGCGCCCTGTAGAGCAACTTTATCCTCATCAAAATTATATTTTTCAATAGGACAGTTGTTCAGTTCATATATTTAGATACAAACGAAAGGAAACCAAAAAAAAAAAAAACACAATTATTTCAGCTTTTATTTCTTTATGTTCGCAAAAAAGAAAATTAACAATAAGACAAAAAAAAACTATCATAACTCTTGTTTTATCTGCATCGATTCTGTTTATATTAGAGTGTTAATACCATACATCACGACCTTAAATCGCCAACAAACAAAAAAGTGGGGAAATTTTAGGCGACTTCGCGCCACAAACTCACCTATAGCTTAGATATTACGTCATTCGACTAAGGTGTCATCGGTTTTTAGTCGATTATAACTGCGCTGGGCGGATCTTCGGCTTTTAATAGCAATTAGCATCTAGAAATCGGCCTTGCCATGCTTGGCGTTCGTCAGTTATCCGCAAGGAAGGTTTGAGGTTAGGTCGTCGCTTTGTTTTTGGTTACCTCGTTCACATTTACCGCATCCTAAACAGGGGGAGAGTTTGTGCGTCTATAGCAGAATTTTTGTGAAAGTGACAACAAGTGTTCTAATTCCGCACACGAACACAGAGATTGTGCCACGAAAAACATATGATATGACGCAGTTCTTCTGTTAGCATGTTGGATATTTGTAAGAAAATCGGCCTGTCCAGGAGGAACATAAAAAATTTGGTAAGTTTTCCCTTGATTAGGGGTTTACTGGAAGATTACATAAAAGATATTTCAATCATTTACGTCATATTTGTTCGATAGATGGTGACTCAATCGCTGAGCGATTCTTCGGATTCTGCATATTATGAGATGTATGCATCATCGAACTGTTTCTTTAGAAAAAAATTTATACACTCAAGGTCATTTTTTTTTTAATCAATTCTCACAAGTTTGGCTAGTTTGTTGCAGCTGTGTCAAATGCAATTTTACCTTTTTTTTGATGAATGTGTGAAAAATACCTGTTTTGGAAGCATTTAAGTGTAAGTCAGTATGACTACGTATACAGGGTGGTGTATAACACATCTAAAAAGAAATTGAATATAGGTTCAAACTGAATTATAAGAACACCTTTCAATACTAAATGTTATTGGAAAAAAGTTTAAGATTAAGACCAGTTTTTCTAGTATGTATATATATTATTTTTTTTACACACCAAGGTAATCTAAAAATAGTTCTCATTATATCTGTAAATGTGTACAAAATGGGTTTTATATTTAGCACGTTGTTTTGTTAGAATTAAAATCAATACTCTTTTTAAATGTCAGTGTAAATCAATCAACTGCTAAAAGGTGTAGTAAATTCTTTAGGTCACTCTAAAAGTACGAAGTACTTCTTCCATGTAGGTACAACTTATGTATTTTTTCTTTTAAATAGACATCACCTTATAGAATATGGTATGAAGAATTGCCATTGAATTTATATGTGTTTGGTGAGGACAAACTAAAATTAGTAAATTAATTAGTGGCATAATGAAATGACTAATCAACCTTTATTCAGTTAGTGCTGGGACCTTTCTTTTTGAAAGGCAGAACATTCATTGTGTTTTGTATATTATTATCTTATTGCCCTAATAATGTAATCACTTCTTTTGACATTTGTCATTTTGTGAGTAGCAATATAATTTTTCCTGACAGTTTTTTAACTTAATACTACTAAATAATGTACACATTGCAAGAAATTATTTTTATTGTTGAATTAGATTAGATTAGATTAGATTTTATTAATCCTGTGATCTACATATAGATATAGGACAAGTCAAATAATCCAGTGTAATACACATATATATATACACATATAAATACAAAAACATTACTTGTAAAACACTCACCATGCAATCAACGCAAACAAACATAGTAAATTAAAATCTAATATAATACTTGTAAGTAATGAATTCTAACTACTAAAACAACGTGTTTTAACGTACTCTTCAAAATGCAACTTAGCAATTATTTATTATCAAATTAAATATTATTTATGATTAAGACAATTTACCTAATTCTTATATTAAGCTGCTACAATCAACGAAGACAAAAAAAATGAAATTAATAAATACATATATACATACAAACATACAACACGTTAAAAGCAATTCTATGTGCAACTATCCCGGGTGGTAGATGATCGCAAGAACTCCTCAACAGAGTAAAAGGTGTGACATAGCAGATAATGCTTGAGCTTATGGGTAAAAGGACCCAACTGGCTGGTAGTTTGAACATCCACAGGCAAGGCATTGAACAGATATTTGCCCGCATACGTCGGGCTTCTTTCAAAGAGGGTGGTTTTATGTAGGTCGGTCCGCAACAAGTTGCCATGTCTCGTACTATAATTATGACAATCAGAATTGTGTTCAAGAATTTTATATTTCTTAATGTACATAATGGATTTGAAGATGTAAATGCATGGAAAAGTAAGTAAACGGCTAGTTTCAAATACTGGTTTGCAGCTAACATTACGCTTTAATTTGAAAATTAATCTCAACAATCTTTTTTGCAAAAAAATACTCTCCTCCAACCGGACGTGTAACCCCAAACATTTACATTGTAAGACATGACCGAATAAGCCAACGCGTAATAGACATTCAATAAAGCTTTTTGGTCCATTAAGTTTTTTAATTGCAGTAAAACCCAGTAAGCGGTCCCCAACCTGCCACAAACATGATCCAGATGATCAGCCCACCTCATATTGGCATTGACGTACACCCCTAAATTTTTGTTGCTTCAACACAATAAATGACATTATCAATTAAGAGATATTAAATTTTGAATTTTTTCTGTTATGGGTGCATACATACGGTTTTGTTTAAGTTGACAATTAATTTGTTCTTAGAACACCACGTGATAAAAGCCCGAGACGCAAGGTCAGAATTACTTAGTAACTCGGATGAATTATTGCCTACAACAATAATGGTGGTATCATCTGCATAAGATATGACCTCATTAGGCCCAAGAAAATCAGGCAAATCATTAACGTATAGAGAAAAGAGTAAGGGCCCCAACACGGATCCCTGCGGGATCCGTGAAGCATATTTTCGAAGTGCACAATTTCTTAATGACGAATGGCAATATTCCTACACTGAGAAAAAAATAATAATCCTAAATAGAAATACAATTATCGTAAATAAAAAGTTCAGCTGGATAGGGGACAAAAGCACAGATTACTTAGCACTAGTCAAAAAGAGGTCCTAAACACTGATACTAACAAGAAGCAATCTAAGTTACTTACGGTCTGCTTCATACCGGTAACTTATGAAGTTACTTATGATAATTGAACTGAAGTAGTTAAGCCAAAGAATATATGTAGTTGCAGTAAGCAAAGATTTGCCCTTGTCAAGTAGTACGTGTATTGCTGTGAGTGAACTATTCTATAACAGCTATCACACCTTCATAATGAATACAAGCTATTTAGATTACGTATGATAAGGAAAGAGTATCATTAATGCACGTTCACTAAATACCTGATATATAGAAGGTAATGGTTTGCTATAAATATACAATATACTTACCTTAAATTTGTTGTTCAACTATAGGTAGTGTAGGAAACGAGGAAGTTTAGTGATGAATATTTAATATAAATTTTAATAAAAAGCAGTATTATTTACCACCAGACTGTACCTCGTTAAATTTTTCTATTTTCGGATTGCTAAAAAAATGAAGTATATAAGACACACTGAAGAGGGAGACTTACCTAAACTGGGGCCCTCTGATATCCTACACTTTTTAAAAGGAATAGGATTGGGAGGCCAACTGTAAAGCAGCAAGAATGGGGGACACAATAGATCCTTTAGGTCGCAGTGTAACACCACCCTTCATCTACATACATACATACAAGACACACTGAGAGAAATATCCTTTTCATTGCATTAGGAATTGCATTAAACCAAAAGTTTTTGCGTTTTCTATATATGGCCAACATGATTTGGTGTTTCCTTGAAAAGGAATATAATTTTAAATTCACGCATTTCTTCGGAAATAATATATTTTTCGTTGAAACAGTTTATTCTTTTAAGTGAAAGATATTGATAGTCGATTCAAGTCCTCTTTATTTTCAACTTGGAAACTATGCGGATTCTTATAACATTTGTTTATTTTAGACTCAAGCGTAAACACAACAAAATACCGTGATCATTTTCAATCGAAATGAAAATGAATTATCTCTAAAAACCCTTGCACTAAGGAATGGGATTTGCCGTTAAAATGTTGTAAATCCTAGTAGTATTGGGGAAATTAGTTGCTTGCAGTGACCAGCCTAGCGTACTCTAATGTGCCGTTAAAGAAATCGTCTTTTCAATGGCGACGACTCCTATCAGATGTTGTTCTAGTAAATATACCAGATTAGTATGTTATACGATCGTAGTTTCCAGCCTATTTTGTGCGAAATATTATCTGTTACTGGAATGAAATAGGAAATGCGCCATCTATGCGATAATTTCTCTACTACACCTAAGTACACAGAGATCCAAAATGATTGTCAACTCCGCTCCTATAGATAGTAACAGGCTGTAGGTATATGCCGCGTGTTTGTAATGAAGGTTTGAACTAAGTCAGTGTTGGAACATAAGAAAGTAAACGATCTGTCATAAATAAGGAAAATATACCTTATATTTGAACTCGCATTATATAAACGACTATGGATTTGATGTTTCTGCTTGTAAAAATGAAATGTAATTAATTAATTTACTAAATTATGATTTTTCAATTCAGTACTAACTGGTGTTTAACTAAATTATTTATTACTTTAAATTATAACATACAATTAAGTATTAATTATTAAGTAACAAAACTGCATCTCTCAGTTCTTCTATGGTATGCATGCTGTTTCTATAGATCCTATTTTTTAGATAGCCGAACATGAAGTAATCTAATTGGGTAGATCAGGCTATTTTGGTGGCCATCTTTGTGCTCTAACGAACCTGTCAGCAAAAAACTGTTGAAGATATTGGCAGGTTTGTCGAGCAGTATTTGCTGGAGCATTATCGTGCTGAAAATAACCTGCTTCAAGCTCATTTTCTTGTAACTCTGCAATAAACAATTCCAACATCTGTTGTTAACGTTGGGCTGTTACAGTTTCCTCGAAGAAAATGGCCCTATTATTCGTTGCCTGGACATAGCTAACCAAACTCCAACTTTTACGGGATGCAATTGCGTTTCTCGAAAATTCGTGTGGAGTTTCTTGCAGACCAGATACAATAGTTTTGTAAATTGATATAGCCTGTTAGATAAAACCAGGCTTCATCTGAGAAAAATGATTTGTTTAGCAAGTCATCGTCCCTTAAATTGTTATTAAACCATGACAGAAAATTCCAATCGCCCATCGTGATTCTAATGGTAATAATTTCCTGTACCGGTAGAAACTTTATAGGATGAAATGTAACTTTCTTTGACAGCTCATTGCGCTGAAGTGTATGATAAGCCTATAAAATTAATAAAAGTAATAAACTATTTTACTTAATGTTAATATTGATTTTTTACTTGTTTGTGAGCTATTACCACAGATAAATTCCTTATTTTCTTACAGTATTCAGAAATACTATTGTTGTGTGTATTAGATGTAAATATAAACGATTTGAAAAAAATTATAAGATAAATAATCGAAAGATACTACAACGCACACGCCAATGTCGCTAAATGTCAAGAAAATTCATTTAATGTATGAGATTGTATGTAGCTAACTTCGCTCATTAAATTGGTAATAAGTATAGATAAATTTTTCCGGAAAACAGTTTTTTTCTTACGACAATTATTTTGAATCACATGGTATATCTGCTCAGCTGCTGTACTATATGGGGAGAAAACTGCTATACGAAAATAAAATGCGATATTTATTTTACTTCCATGTAAATATTTAGTTTAAATTAATAAATACTGCGCTAGCTTCAAATAAATCTACTACCAAGTAATTGTTTGATTGAATACAGGAATATTTTTAATATTCCTAAATAAAGTAATAATTTAGTAACTCTAACGAAATGCATGAAAAATGTTTGAAAACACTAAGATCGTTTTTCCCGTGTATAACAGTTTGAAAACCTTCAAACACTATATACTACTGTAAAGTTCCTTGGCTTATAAGTAAATCAGCATTAACTGAAAAGATTCCAATTATCTCTGAAATTTCTTTAACCTCGCGCGAAAAATATTAGTTAAAAAATTTATAACATGGCCAGTTTATTCGCGAATAAAACATAATTACCTACTGATGTGTATACTTATAACTGGTTCCCATTATTTCTTTGGTATGTATTTAATGATCTATTAGATCATTGTACGTTGCTCCCGCTATTTTTTTTATGAAGTTCCGCTAACTTTTAATCTTTACAAGGCGAGAGGATTACTTGGCATATAATCAGAACTATTCGCGTGAATAGTGAATGTAGGTGAAGCAATATATTAAGTGAGTCATCTTTTCTGATGTTGTCTTGTCGATCTCCTTAACGTATTTCCAATTTCTTGTTGGTAGAGGTATTATATAGTAATTTTTCTACAATCACTTGTTTTCTTTTTATTGCGCGATATAATAGAAGCTTGTTAAAAATTGTTGATACATTCGTGAGGGTATTTTTTTTGTCTGTTCGTGATTAAATTTAACAAAGCGGAAATGGGAATTTTATACGTACAGGTAAAATGTATTCGATGTGGAATTCTTCATATACTTAACTACCTACGTCATAAATGACTGTGTATATCCTTATTGTAATTTCTACGGCAATTATGTGTTTCCTATATGTTTTTCCTTTACATGTGGAATGTGTTAAATTGTTTATGTTTGCAGGAAATGTTGATATGAATCATTCTGAGATCTTTTTTTATTATTACATTGATGATTATGTATACAGGGTGAGTTTTTTATCTTGAGACAACGGAATATCTCTAAAACACTGCATCAAATCAAAAAAAGATCTTAATAAGTAGAGACTGGATTATATACAGAGAAAAACTGGAATATATGCGCATATATATGCATCGAATTTAGAGAAAATATGCATAAACCAGGGGCATATATGCAAAAAAATTGCGACAATATGCAAAATTTTACAAATAAAATTATAATAAGAGCAGAAATTTAAACATTAACTTTATTGCACAAAATTTTTTCACAACATATTTCTAAAACAATTTATAATTAAATGTTTTTCAAAACTGTGTAATAGAAAGTTTTGTTTTCTATCAGAATCCATATGTTTCGAAATAGAAAAGCTTCTTTCAACATCCACAGATGTAATTGGTGCATTTTTTTAACTTTGCAAAAGATTCTAAACTAAAATTAAAGTAGAAATCGTTTACTGTTTCACCTTCCAAATTTTCTTAACTTTCTTCAATTTCAACATACCCCGCATTTTTATTTATCACTTTTTAAATTTATCGTATATAGAATTACCTATTTGTCCCTTAACCTTCTTACATAGCATATCAATTCGTCTACTATTTCGACTGATTCCAAGAGCGACATCCCTTGCGTTTCTAGTTTACGAATGGAACTGAAACAAAGCTATAATTTGACTTAATATACAAAAGGTTTTGTAGCAATTCTGTTGATGTTACTATCTTTTACAGTTTTTCTAGAGTAATGCAGTCAGCAGTGATTTCAAGAATTACTTTTTATTGTTTCAAAATTATCGCGAAAAAATTGCAGACTCTAACCATGTACCCCCATCTCGTAAAATAATCGGTTCAGGAGGCAACTTAACACCGGGAAGTCGCTCCTTATAAAATTGAATTCATACAGGTGCTTTTAAAAATACTTTTTTGACATTGCTAATTAGATCATTAATCAAAGGGAATTGATTCCTAATGTCTTCGCCTATACGATTGAACCCATGAGCTAAACAAGTGGTATGAATAATGTTTACTATAATTTTTTTTAATTATTGCGCGGCTTTTATCATGTATGGTGCAGCGTCGGACAACATTAGTAAAATTTTTCACAAGGTTATACTTCCAGGTAAAAAAGAATTTGATAAACCTTCTTGACGGAATTGGGCAATTGTCACATTATTTGTTTTTTGAAGTTATTTACAATAAATTAAATATGATTTACCTGTAATATCTTCATGAAGAATTCCTATTAACAAATGGGCAATATAACGGCCACACTTATCCGTACTTTCGTCTACCATGATATAAATAAAATTATTCCCTACCAATTGTTGAATTTCTGCTATTGTTTGCTGGGTAACAAGATGTGACATAATTTTTTGTAAGGTACTTTTTGTCAGGTATATTTTTTTGGCAAAAAATGATTTCAAATTAACATTGTTAATCTTGCTAATGGTAATTAGACGAAATTAATGCGTACACAGACTCCGTATTATATTCTTCTTTTCTGAGTTTCGTTGAGTTGATGCTACACATTGACGTATAGATTGCTGCACACATGCGGATTCGCTTTAGTTTTTCAGATTTCCAATATGTGATGGAGTTTTAGCGTGTTGATCAATCAGGTATTTTTCTCTCAGAAGACACCTACAACAACAGTTGTCATTTTTATATCAAAGTTAAAGAATTTAAAACAATTGTAAAGCTTTTAGTAAAATTAAACTTACCAGTTTACTGCAGGCTCGACAAAATATTTTGTCGCCATCCTTTACCAGTTCAGGATATGGCTTAATCCATAAAGAAATTTTGTTCGCTATACTCATTGTATGTACGCACAGTATTTCATAAGGTAACACAATTACATGCTGTTTCGCTCAAAGATATTCAATGAATGAATAGTTTATTTGGGAATTAATAATAATAAAACGTATTTACCACATCCCTTCTGCTAAGCGAAATTAAACACGTGCAGTTCTTGGAAAAAAAGTATTAGAGAAACCAATGTAAAAGATTTATCGTTCTGAGAATTGTCGGTTTCGATCTACATTAGGAATTACTAGGAATTTTTACTATTAGAAAGGATAAAAAAAAGCTTAAATATGCAATATATGCAACCTTTGTGATAATATGCATAGAAATGCCTAAATATGCAATCACTAATTAGCGCTAATTAACTTCAATTAGTGTAATACGTCTACATATAGACTATAATTAAAGATATGCAAAAAATAAAATATATGCACTTTGCATATAATCCGGTCTCTATTATTACAAACGTTAGTTACACTTTGTAAATGCTACTTAATTGAAAATATTTACAACTTCATCACTCCTCGTAATTCTCACACAATTTGCATTTAAATACCTACCGCGTATACGAGCAACATAAATAAATTAAATTTACTAAGGATGACATAATATTTCAACGTACACAATAAGATACCACACAGTCAGTCAGTATTCAAGTACTAAAATACCTGCATTACAATAATAATTATTTATGTTGGAAACTGGAATTTCCAATGATCGAGTTCTGGTTTATCTACTTAATAATAAATAATAAGTTCCTAAATAACGTCAGTAATTTACCATTGTTTTTGCTGAAAGTTGAAATCATCCGGGATCTTACAGTTATAAAACTGTATCTACATATGTATGTATGGAAATATCTAGTCTATGAAGCAAGTTATCTAGAAATTATGTAGAATGTAACGTTCTGTTTCAATACGCGGATATTTTACAGATCGCTCTGTTCAGTTCGCATTGCGAAATTGTTGACGACTTGACTCGTGTGCGTGTAGGTGCACCGGAAACCTATATCACCCGGAATTCGACACACACGCCGGGGTTTGCCGGGTGTGTCAAGGTTCGAAAACGACGGAGCATTGACTTTCATTGGAGCTAAGTGTCGCTTGTTGTGCAGACAATGTGTGTATGGGTATTTATACCAAGTGAATGCATGCGATTTGACGATGGGTAAAGAGCAAAAGAAAAACTAGATGGCCAAAATTCAGCCTAATTATAATTCTTACTACATTTTGTAAGAAAATTCAATACTTTTTCTTAAAACACCTTTATTCTTTTACATATACATTTAGACTGAGACTCTTCGGCCACTTCGACACTCTCCCCTTGTTTACGTTATCGTCAAACCCTCGGCATAACCATAACATAGGCACATTCCACAGATAAATTGCGTAACGTACCTAACAGAATACATAACAAGATATATGGTCTACTATACAGAGTGGCCGATTGGAACTGAATCTTACAATTTCTGTTACTGTTCAGCGAAGCCTTCTGAACACTGTAGTTTTACAATGTAGAGGATTTCTGGCAAAATTATATTTCAAAAAGTTGTGTGTGTTTGGGCCGAACCTAATATTTAATACAATTAGGAATGCGAGAGCATAAATCTTGCAAAAGTTGTCTAATAAAACTATAGTTATGTACACTATACTGAGAAAAGAGATTGCATTAAATGAGAAGTTTTATAATTTTTGGTTTTTATCATGTTCAACGAAAAGATTACCTTTTCTCAGAAAAAGTGTTTATTTTAATTGAAAGTAGCGTGCTGTTTTGCCGGAAGACTATTTTCTTCTTAAGGGGAGGTTTACATATATTTGACTGGAAAAATCGATTTTTGTTTTTTTTTTTGCATTTTTTGAAAGCTCCAAATATCTAAAATACATGGTTAAAGCGATTTCGTAATATTCGCATTGTTTAAGCCGCTACGGCTTATTAAAAGAGCGGGTGTACCGAACACAAATGGAGCATATTAGATGCAATACCATATTCGACTCGGGGCTACTCGGGTCGAAATACCATACTTATTGTTTGTTAGTATATGTATAGTTGTCTTTAATGATTATAAATGTCACTACAGTCGGGGTCACAAATAAACGACAGAGTAGCTATTTATATTACAATAATACGAAACAATTACATCCGAAATAAAACGCACATTTATACATTTACATAACCTTTAATTAAGATGCCCAATTTATTTAAAAAAGTGTTGTTCGAGTAGTTCTCCAGTAGCTCTATTTACTATGGTTTTGTCGAAAGCCGTTTTTGAATTAGTTCAAAAGAAAGTATTATCCTATTAAAGTAGGAACTGAGCCACAACGTATATACAGTATCTGGACACGGCTCATGAAAAAAATTTGGTTTTTCATCGTTATTTGATAGAGCTACTTTAATTAGAAAGTACAGGAAGAAAGCTATAGATATTGCTTGCTATGAGCAAGTCAAAACTGCGCCAATTGGAAACTAGAGCAAGGTACGGCGGAATATGATGGCAAAGGTAACGAACTACACACAAAAAAAAGTATACTCCTTTTAAACATATATGCGTTGTTTTAACCACAACGTAAGTTCCCTATTCAGCAAACTAATGGTAATTTTCCTTTGACAAAATCATTTGTTCAGAATTCAAGTAAAAGTGTGCATTCATTGGAAATGAACATGTAATTGAATTCAATTCTATCGCTTTTGTTACTTCAAGCATAGTATTTGTTTGATATTTAACCATATCTTACTGTTGGGAATAACAATATCAACTTTGTCAGTTTAAGACAACAATATCGTTAATTGTGCCCGATCTTTATGTTTGACTTATATATGTATGTTTGAATTGAATCAACAGAAAGTATAAATTAAACGGACGCTATGGTAGTTTCAACTGCAAAAAAGTTAAAACAACAATATTGTATGATTATACTTACCCATTAATAGTTTTTAATGAAAGAAACTGAACAGTTAATCAAACGATACAATAGCATAGTAATAACCTAAGTATTGTTTTGTGTCAAAGAAGCATAATGATCATTTTAATAACTGTATATGCTTTATCAGATGTTATAGTATGTTTACATTATTCTTTGGATAATTTTAAATAAAACAGAAATATTAAGAAAATACGTAATACTTCCTAATTATTTCATTAAGTTATTCTGTAAGTTCTTGCAACTTATTTCGGCAAAAAAATCATACTTCCTGCAAAGTTAAAAAATAGAAATTAGATGACTGATGGTGAGATTCTATGCATATCTGTAGCTCCGGTAAGGTTACCTGTAAATCTGCAAGCATCCATAATATATGTTCACAGTCTTATACAGATAATCTTACAGACACCATAGATTTCCATCATAGGAGATGCAAGTAATTTATATGTTTGTAATAATTTACATTAATATGTGGAATATTACATTTTATATATCCTATATATTATCTACTTTCTATTTTTCTACTTTATAGCAAGCCTGAAGGGGACTCTAGTCGAAATTAGTCGCTAGAACTTACAGTAAAACTTAATAAAAGAATTAAAAATTACTACATATTTTATAACTATTACGACATAACCTTATGAATATGCACACATATAAAATAGAAATGTGGAAAATGATTAAAAAAATATCATATAATAAATAACTCTCAAACAGGCAAAGAAAAGTACAATTTATTGTACATTATAACTCTACTATAGTACAAAATGCATAGCCCCATAGTCTATGGGTCGTTTTGGTTTTAATGAAAAAACACTTGTGAATTTTTATTTTATGATTTTATTACAGATGGAAACCTAAATCTAATAATGATACACATATACTAACCGTGTACAAAAAAAAAAACTTCTTAAAATTATAATATATGGTAGGAAATAATATTAAACAAACGTATACAAATTCCAGGTTACATCCCCATTTACTTAATACTGGTGGCAACATCCACGTGCTCTATTTCAGCCATTATTTTTAAACGTTCTAGCTGCGTACTGAACAACTGAATGTGACTGAATCAGAGAACCATCACAAAACTGCACGTTGTACTGACTGATTACGACTAGCGTAAACCGTTGGCGTGTATAGCTGACTGCACGTTGCAATATTAGTGGCCGCCAAGGCCCAAGTGCTGTCGGGTATTTCGCGTAAAATATATGATTTGCTTAATTCAAAAAATTATATGCTATTTTAGGTTTGAAATGAAACATCGAGAGAAAAATCAGTTCATTTCAACTGCATAATAATTTCATACATTTAAAGTCAAAACGACCAAATGGTTTGCTTTAAACAACATTCTGATGTATTTAAAACAGCAGTGTGCTTACGCTTAATTTAAATACATGAAGTTTTTCATTAGATAGATTGATATGTTTGAATTAAATAAATTTCTTTGAAAATACCATAAGGTTTAAGCAGATAATACTGTCACTCCAATCATTCGGCTTGATTTGGATTGATTTTACATTGTTTAACTTAAATAGATACATGATTAACTTAAACATACACAGTTGACAATATTGCTGTTGTTGATTTAAGTATAGATTTTTTTCAGTGTACTATTATCAGAGTAGCACAGGAAAAATGGAAGTCGATGCGATGCCATAAAAGAAATTTTCGCAGGATTTCGGATAGGCGACTGAGACAAGACAACTTTTTAAGCAATTTGTGATTTTTAGCCGTACGAAGATGTTACTGTCCAAGAAATGCGTTGAAAATGTGCAAAAAAGAATGAACGAACTTTGAGGAAAGGGCGCTGGTAAACTGACTGACAAAGTTATTGACAATTTAACAGTAGTGTACTATGGACTGGCAATTACACAACATCCAGATTCTGCATAAAAAATTAAGGTAGCTATTTGAGCTACATTTCATTATAAATATTCAACCGACGCGGATCCACGATACATTTATTGCCCAAAAGGTGTAGACAGCCTGTGTAAGTAGCGCATTGCAGAAGCCAAGGTTGAGCTTGCTTCATTCAAACGTGACCCTTTTTTGCAAAAAAAATCAAGATGCTACTAGCCTAATTTAAAAATTAGCCATTTTATGAAGTTTTTTCTACAGAGATTTATTGCAAAGAAGCATTGGAAAAAATTGTCAAAACTGAAACGACTCGTTTAATTCATGTGTGTAAAACTAGCTCCAAAAGATTTACACTGCGACTCACAAACAATTCAACTTGCTACCTACATTGCCGCAAATTTATTCAATGAAGGTTACTTTTCTGTATTACAAATAATGAATGCGTTGGGAATTGCAGTAGGACTTAATGCCAAAAATTTCGTCGTCAATTCTGATCGTCAGCGCATACAACGGGCAGAGCAGAGTGTCCAGCGCTGAAAAACTCACTGTGGTGTCTAAAGGGAAGCAACAAATTTTGCAAATGCAGAAGTATGAAGAAGAAGAAGGATTAATATGTAGTGCTGGAATAGCTGACTAAGTGTATGTTGAACTATTTGTAAAAATTTTAGCTGCGGAACTTTGAACGTGTTTTTCTCGAAACATGAACATTCAAATGTGCGTTAGTTCTTCAAGTGTTCAATATATCAACTTAATTCTTTTGTTTTCTTAATATAAACAGTTTTTATTGGAGGTTATACCTATATTATATTAAAAATTGCAATATTCTACATTTTTATATCCAGTCATACACACAAAAAAGAAATAGAAAATAATCAAATTAAAGTCCAGGTACCTGCCACATTGTTTGCTTTCGACTTATTTGGTTAAATTTAGGTATAACCTCCAACAAATTTAATATATTTCTAACTCTTCTTTTTATTTTCAATTTCGGATCACTTTTGCGTATGCTAGAGTTTAGGCAGTTTGACCGTGTTTTCTGTGCACACTGCTACCTAGATACAAATAGCGAACATTATAGTGGTCTTGTTATAAAAAAAAATATATTTTTTTAATGTTCAAGTTTTAATATATTTATTAACAAAAAGCCGTATTTCGTATGTCTTTTCCTTTGTCTGAAAAAAAAGCTCAAAGTTTTTGGACTTTTCCGATATATATATGTAAACCTCCCCTTAAGTACATGCTTTTCGACGAAAAGTAACCGTAATTAAATGGAATGCACCTTAGTTTTGATTAATATTTTATAAAGTCTGTATAACTTCTGTTTAAGTAAGACAATACATATTACATTTTATATTATGATTATTATGTACATATTTAACAACATATTTTAGTTTCTTTTAAGTATTATTGAATTATAAACAGTATTTTAAATAAAAAAGCCGAACGTTTTGGTTTATTTGCGGGGACACGCATGTATACATTGATTTAAAACTTTTGCCTTTTAACGGAAAATGCAAGCACCTGTATTCAAACTTGCTTTTTTACTCGGAAGTATTTTAGTTTTATTCATGTTCCCACGTGCATAAGTCTGAGATACACAAACAATAATGAACAAAAGTGAATATTTTTCGCCCGAGGTTAAAGAAATTTCAGAGATAATTGGGATCTTTTCAGTTAATGCTGATTTACTTATAAGCCAAGGAACTTTACAGCAGTATATAGTATTTGAAGGTTTTAAAACTGTTATACACGGGAAAAACGATCTTGTTGTTTTCAACCATTTTTCATGCATTTGGTTACAGTTACTAAATTATTAGTTGATTTAGGAATATTAAAAATATTCCTGTATTCAATCAAACAGATAATTTGGTTAGTAGATTTATTTGAAGCTAGAGCAGTATTTATTAATTTAACTAAATATTTAGATGGAAGTAAAAATAAATATCGCATTTTATTTTCGTATAGCGTATTCTTCCCATATAGTACAGCAGATGAGCAGATGTACTTATGTGTAGTAGAGAAATTGTCGCATAGATGGCGCATCTCCTATTCCATTCCAGTAACAGATAATATTTCGCACAAAATGGGCTGGAAATTACGATCATAACATACTAATTTGGTATATTTACCAGAACAACATCTGGTGGGAGTCATCGCCATTGAATGAACGATTTCTTTAACGGCACACTAGAGTGCGCTAGTTAGTAGAATGGTCACTGCAACCAACTCCCCCCAATACGATTTACAATATTCTAACGGCAAATACCTCCTTAGTGCATGGGTTTTTAGAGATAATTCATTTTCATTTCGATTAAAAATGATCACGCCATTTTGTTGTGTTTACGCTTAACTCTAAAATGAATAAATGTTATAAGAAAAGGGAAAACTTCTTCAATCAAAATGCTTACAGTTTTCTGCCAATCTGCATAGTGTTCAAGTTCAAAATAAAGAGGACTTGAATAAACTATTAATATCTTTCACTTACAAGAATAAACTGTTTCAACGAAAAATATATTATTTCCGAAAATTAAAATGATATTCCTTTTCAAGGAAACTCCAAATCATGTCGGCCATATAGAAAACGCAAAAACTTTTGGTTTAATGCAATTCCTTTTAAATGAAAAGGATATTTCTTTCAGTGTACTGATTAGTGCATATCTGTAACTAATGTTATTTCTCGCAGAAGTATCCTATCTAATAAAAGAAACCGTAAAGTGAATTAATATTCGATACGCAACTGATTAATTATAATGGCTAAAATTTACAAGTTAATAGAACCTGATCATTACATTGAAAGCGCCCGTTTTCTTATTTGAATTGTAACACTAGATACCTATAATTGTCTCTTAATTAACATTTAGAGTAATTAATCACGTATAAATCTATTAACATATTGCCTACCTACGCATGTGAGCATAGCTAGATTATAGTGTAAATTCATTGACAATTAACCGGTATTTTAACAGATTTAATAATATATATACTTAGCTATACAACAATAAATTATTTTCTAAGAACTATGGAGATTAAAAGATCCGTTAATAGTTTCCAGTACCTATTTATTACCTATTTTTTTTTTTAATATGTAAGTGCTCGAATTATAAATTCGGTGTTATATAGTAGCAACATCAATAATGATAAAGTGACAGTTGTCTTGTTAAAATGCGTGTATTGAATGGTCTGCTTACATTATTATAATATGGTATTTCCAAGATAAGAATCCGGTTGTGTTGTGTATAGCTTGCTGTTACAATAAAATATTACTATTAACTGAAAATTTTTCTGTTTTGGCTCAACATGATTTTCTTGTAAATAAATTGTAAAAAATGCTCAAATTCCAATCTATTTTATCATAAATGATTTTCTTGTCACTATATATAGGCTGATTCTAATTAAGTGCGCGCCATTGCTATCTCTATTATTGTTGATTCTAGAAAGTAGGTTAAATTAGCAAAGTACTAGGGTTTTAACGCTGATTAATAGACAATATATGAAAAAACAATTGAATTACGCATTTCTAAGAAATTTTGACATATATATTTTTTTTTAAATTGAATACTCTGTAAATTGTTAAAAAATTAAAGATATTTTAATTTATGATGCAAAAATTTAACATACAAGATTGTCTTAAAGCGCACTGAGAAAAAAAATTAATAATCATAAATAAAAATACAATTATCGTAAGTAAAAAGTTCAGCTGGATAGGGGACAAAAGCACATATTACTTAGCACTAGTAAGAAAGAGATCCTAAACACTGATACTAACAAGAAGCAATCTAAGTTACTTACGGTCTGCTTCATACCGGTAACTTATGAAGTTACTTATGATAATTAAACTGAAGCAGTTAAGCCAAAGAATATATGTAGTTGCAGTAAGCAAAGATTTGCCCTTGTCAAGTAGTAGGTGTATTGCTGTGAGTGAACTATTCTATAACAGCTATCACACCTTCATAATTAATACAAGCTATTTAGATTACTTGTGATAAGGAAACAGTATCATTAATGCACGTTCACTAAATACCTGATATATAGAAGGTAATGGTTTGCTATAAATATACAATATACTTACCTTCAATTTGTTGTTCAACTATAGGTAGTGCAGGAAACGAGGAAGTTTAGTGTGTATTTAATATAATATAAATTTAAATAAAAAGCAGTATTATTAGTAATAGTTTTATTTTGTATAGGACAAACACAGTGACTACCTGATATGAATGAAAGATATTGGTTTCACTTTAACAACAGTTTTTTTTTAACAATTTACAACGTAATGACTCATAAAATATATTCCTTAATAATGAAAAAAAGAACAAAGCAATAATAAAAGATAAGGCAAATGGCCTCCCCTTGAAACGTTATTTAGTTATTGAAATTATTGAAATCTAAACAAAGGACAAAGAGAAATATGGCTTTGAAGTTACAACTAATAACAAACAAAGAAATAATATACCTAGGCGGTAAACTTTCGGTTTCTGTTGGTTCTTTGTATTGGGCGTTGTCTCGGCGAGTTGATCCTCTGCTGGCGTACGTGGCGGTTATGTCCGGTGATCGCCTCGAAAACGACTACTTCGTCGGGGTATCCCTAACTGCAGGTGGCACTTGGACTGTCACTCAGCTAGCGACGGCATCCACACTTTAACTTCACCAGCGGGCGCAGATATCATCACAATGATGGGGAATTCAAATATTCCACCACCTGGTTTAAAACTACAATCTTGAAATTGGGATTCTTCATACAGATGGGGCCTTGAGTTAACCCACCGGGTATTTTTAATATATTTGCGTTCCAACTAGCCTACAATGGCCGTACTCCTTGGCCACTCTTTTTCGACGACCTTTTCCCACGTCCGTAACTCTTACTTGACGCTAGCCCGCACTTGCGCGCGTAGCAGTCTCGGGGACTATTTTATTACTCCGCCGCATTAGCCAATCAGGAATAGTAAAACAATCATGGGGTAGCAGCAAAACTCGAATAATCATAGTTGTAGCAAGTTGTTACCTATTTAAGAAAATACATGAGTTTAATAGCCATCAGCATTGTTGTTACTTCTACTAAACATGTGCTGTAGTTAGATCAGTACCAGTAGTCATAAGTATAATCCGTTACTTACCACAAATTTGTCAGGTACGCTGTGTAGTAGCCGTTAATAAAAGCACTATTTACAGTAACAACTTGCATTCAGGAAACTGTGTTTAGTTGCAGGTATTAATTAACGAGAATAGTTCCAAGTAAAACTGTATAAGTGTAAGTAAAAACAAATTTTCATCACAAAAATTAATAAACCAGTCACGGAAAGCCAACCTCCTGGCTGTAATGTATGTGAGGTTCGGTACTTAAATAGGATATACTTATGCTTTTTTAAAATTCTCTGAACTGACGCGTAACTTAAACCCAATTCCTTAGTAGCATCTCTAATGGAAAATTCGGGATGGGCTTCAAATGTCGTTATCGTGAAAATAAATGCAAAAGCAGGAAATAAAACAATTTACTTAGGCTGTGTATTTTGTAGTGGAATAAATAATAACACAATCAATTTTATTGTACTAACTTTTATGTTCATAGAACATAACCTACAAATACAAACAAAATTCACAGGATTAATATCTATGAAATTCCTCGAACTGTTCAGAGCGACAATATACGAAAAATGAAGTACTTAAATAGATGTGGCATCGTTGGATACAATCTCCGTAAGAATAATTCCTTTCAAAACTTGAACTGGCCTATAATAATAAATATTTCTGTATGTGGGCCCTTATTTTACAATCACCACCGCACTACATAAGAGAAAGTGCTTTTGAACACAATAGAACCCCTTCTAATGCAGTTACATAACATACTTAACAAACCGCATATAAGTACCTATTATTTATGCGGCATTATTGTACTTATGTACAACGTATAAATAATATATTATACAATAATACATGATATTGTACTATATCGACATGCGTGACTGTCAGTTTATTTATCTCAATTAGAACGGCATTACAATGTCACGAAATGTGTTGAAATTGACTTTACCTATTAGAAATGAAAGAAAAGTCATCGAACATGAGGAAAGGAAAAAAAATCACAGTTATAAATACGTTCCACCGTTGCTATATTTAGCTTTATTCCTTTTGTTAGTTCTTTCTATATAATCATATATATGGGCAAAAGACACTTTCGTATTTGACATTGATGGATTTTTCTTTTTCCGTCTAGTTAGAAAAAGAATTGTGTTTCTAGATCGTATGATTCGATTCAAGGACATGAGAAATTGGCGAGACAGTATATTTCGTTATAGTTATAATAGCATTTGAAACGATCAAGTTTAAATAAATATTTTTTTTATAAACGCAAAATCTTTTATTTCATTTTTTGCATTTTATAACTTTTGACAGTTCTTTCATACAAATAAAACTAAAATACTTACTCCTCCATTATTTATATTATAATATTAATTTATTGCAGATGTTTTTCTTATTTTCAGATACTATGGACTGCACTATCAGTGGCTCTAGGCATAGAAGTTCGGGGGAATCTAATAAGAGGTGTCCCTTGCATCAAAAGAGACTATCAACTGTACTGCCCCAATGCAGGAAACGCATATCCATTGTAAGTTACGTATCCAGTAGTGGCTTATACTAATTAGTAATTAGTGGTAATACCTAATCGTCAACAAAATATTTACAGTGTTTTTGCCACACTCAGAGAAATATCCTTTTCATTTAAAATGAATTGCATTAAATCAAAAGTTTTTGCGTTTTCTATATGGCCAACATGATTTGGTGTTTCTTTGAATAGGAATATGATTTTAAATTCACACATTTCTTCGGAAATAATATATTTTTCGTTGAAACAGTTTATTCTTTTAAGTGAAAGATATTGATGGTTGATTCAAGTTCTCTTTATTTTGAACTTGAAAACTATGCAAATTGGCAGAAAACCGTTATGTTTAAAATTTAAGAGGTTTTTTCCTTTTCTTATAACATATTCATTTTAGACTTAAGCGTAAACACAACAAAATGCCGTGATCATTTTCAATCGAAATGAAAATAAATTATCTCCAAAAACCCATGCACTAAGGAAGGGTTTGCCGTTAGAATGTTGTAAATCCTAGTTAGTATTGGAGGAGTTGATCGCAATGACCATCCTAGCACTCTAGTGTGCCATTAAAGAAATCGTCCTTTCAATGGCGATGACTCCTATCAGATGTTGATCTGGTAAATATACCAGATTAGTATGTTACGATCGTAGTTTCCAGCCTATTTTATGCGAAATATTATCTGTTACTGGAATGAAATAGGAGATACGCCATCTATGCGACAATTTCTCCACTACACATAAGTATATCTGCTCATCTGCTGTACTGTATCGGGAGAAAACTGCTATACGAAAATAAAATGCCATATTTATTTTTACTTCCATGTAAATATTTAGTTAAATTAATAAATACTGCGCTAGCTGCAAATGAATATACTAACCAAAATTATGTTTGATTGAATACATTTTTAATATTCCTAAATCAAGTGATAATTTAGTAATTGTAACCAAATGCATGAAAAATGGTTGAAAACAACAAGATCGTTTTTCCCATGTATAACAATTTTAAAACCTTCAAACACTATATACTGCTGTAAAGTTCCTTGGCTTATAAGTAAATCAGCATTAACTGAAAAGATTTCAATTATATCTGAAATTTCTTTAACCTTGCGCGAAAAATATTCACTTGTGTTCATTATTGTTTTTGTATCTGGGACTTATGCACGTGGGAACATGAATAAAACTGAAATACTTCCGCGTAAAAAAGCACTCAGCTTGAATACAGGTGCTTGCTTTTTCCGTTAAAAGGCAGAAGTTTTTAAATCAATGTATACAATGCGTGTCCACGCAAATAAACAAAACGTCTGGCGTTTTTATTTAAAATACTGTTTATAATTCAATAATACTAAAAGAAACTAAAATAGTGATGTTTAAATATGTACATAATAATAACAATATAATATAAATGTGTATTGTCTTACTTAAATAGAAGTTATAAAGACATTATAAAATATTAATCAAAACTAAGGTGCATTCCATTTAATTACGGTTACTTTTCGTCGAAAAGCATGTACTTAAGAAGGAAATAGTCTTCCGGCAAAACAGCACGCTACTTTCAATTAAAATAAACACTTTTCTGAGAAAGGGTATTTTTTTTCGTTGAACATGATAAAAACCAAGTTATAAAACTTTTCATTTAATCTTTTCTCAATGTACAAATCTGTATAGTGAACTAACATTCGTAAATTTTGAGGCATTTCCAAGATGTTAGCAGAATATTTCAATTATAGTTAATTAATTAATTCCATCCGTGAAAATAGAGTCCCAGTCCTCAAAAAGTCTCCAGATAAAAAAATTCTTTAAGTTTTTCTCACTTCATGATATGCAATTTATTATATTTAAAAAGCGATTGTATTTACTCAATTACAGTATTTATCAGCACAATTTTTTGGCAAAGCGCTCATGATATTTATCGGTATTAATTATACTTTGCTAGTTGTTTATTCAACTAAATTAGAAGTGGTTTACTAGAACTGCTGAGATGTTAAACAATTTAGGATATGTTTAGCCTTTTTTAAACACCTTAAATTAGTAATAAACCTCACGTTTTGAAAATTAAACATAATTGCAAATATACGTACTGGTGTGTACTGATTGAATTAAATGAAAATGAAAAATGCAAAACTGAATTTTGAAATGAAAAAGAAAATAAAATTAACTAGCTTAACGGATAAAATGTTTAAAGAACGCAAAAGAACTAATAACCTCAGAGTTCCCCTCGCGAATTAAAACTTGAATTTAACCACAAAAAGTAAATTGTGAGTGTATGAAATCTGACTTTCTTAATTACTCCAAAAAATTGAAAAGGTTTAAAATAAAAGAACAGAATTTAACCCAACGACATTAATTAACAATCAAATTTATTTTACAAAAAGGGATAAATTACAACTTTGCAGAAAAAAAACCTTGAACTGAAGGTTCTGGCCTAAAATAAAAACTGCACTTGATTCTAAATTACACTAGGACAATGCTATTTCCTACGCAAAGCAAAAGTTTTGATTGTTCAGGAAGATTACCCAAAATAATTCAATTTCAATCCACGTGGTTTCAAAAATTAAAATAAACTAAATGCAAGAATAATGCTTCTACTCACCCAACCGAGGTGATTGATAATTAAAAATGAAGCAGCAAAACTGAATAACGAAAAATTTAACTGTTTAAACTATAATGAGAAAAAAGAAACTAAAATATATTCCTAAACAAAAATAATAATTGATTTTATATCTATAATGTGCACACTTCAATATATTAACAACTATCACAATAAGAATTCCTTGATTGGCTATAATAAAAGACAATAAATGCAAAATTTACAAAATCAAAATGAAATACAAAATGGCAACAAAGATATACAAAAATACGTCTACTCACGTCAATAGTCGAACAAGGAACTCCTTAACAAAGCTCTACAATTGTTTTTCTTACAAAAATCCCTCTCTCAAAATCGTACAACGCAGCCGTAAAACATTCGACAATATTGAATAGAATCCCCATTAAAACAACACAAGCAAACACTAGAAAAATAATTGAATGGAATTAATTTAAAAAAACTTAACACTAAATTAATTAAAATGAAACAATATACTCTTAAACTAAATTTATACGAACTAAAATAAAATTGTGAAAAATTCTCGGTAGATTGGACAACAACTCGGAAGAAAGTAAACAAATCAAAATATGCAACTCAAAATATACTCAGCAAACTTGGGTTGTCTATACCACAGCAGTACGCAGTGCATACGAAAAATTCGACTTTTGCAAGGGTGAAAACATACTTTAAAATCCACAATTACCACGCGAAATTACCAAAATTAGAATTTGAACTCTATATATAGAGGCTGCTCCGTTAAATGTCATAAAAACGGCGTGTATTTAACCTTAAAAAGAAACAATTGTTGCTTCAATAACAATTTTCTTTTTCTTTCTAAATAAAAAAAAATCTCTTGTTACAGAGATCGAATAGAACTTTTCATAGACGAAAATAAAGCCCTAATGAAGCGGATGTACGGCGAATTCACGATGAATCCCCCCGACTACGGATCGCCAGGTCCTCCCAACGTGAAACAGAAACGCTCGATAAAACCCGGAGTGCCGGACCTGCACGCCGATCCAGGACCGGATCCAGGGTATGACGCCGCCACTGGCGAAAGCATGTTCGGGGGCAAGGCGAGGGATACGAGACAGAGCTTTCGGAATAGAAGCGAAAGCGGCAGGTGAGTCTCAGAGTCAGCTTTCAGTGGGATTTTGTCCAATTATTTTTGGACTGCTTTGTATATGTATTATTATTACATCTGTTATTTTATGTTTTTTTTCCTCCGCTATTCTCTTTTTTTTGCGCGTTGTGGCTTTCACATGTATTACCTTCTATTTTTACTTGTATAATTACGGCTTTCGAATGCATTTTTTTTTAAATTAGTTTTAAAATTTATGTTGAAGTTATTATATACAGTGTTGACGAAATGAAAAGAGGCGACATATTTTCGCTGTGAAATCTCAAATTTTATAATTATACAGAGAATCTAATATACTTAATGTTAATTGTACATACATACATAAAGATTTTCAAAGGAAAATTTATTATTAACACACTTTCTTTTTATATTTTTTTTTTTTAAATATTTCAGAAACTGTTATAGATTGATTCAGAATTCACTTATTGTTATAGTGTATAGAGTGTTCAATTTATAATAGTGAATTTACTGCTACGATCATTTGTATAAAACTTTCACAAGCAAAATCATCCAATTGATCACTTTCGATTTGAAAAAATTTTGCAGACATGTAGAGCAGTAAAAAATAATCGACCCGTATTTTTTTTACTGTTAATATTCAATTATAGGGGAGAGACATATCCCTAAAAGTTACACCCCTAAAACACATTTTCAACGATATCTTTGAAACTACAAAAAAATCGATCTGAACTAAAAGTCTACATATATACCTTCCATATATTTTTTTTTATTTCTCTCTATTTTATGAATTAGTATCTGTGCATGCCGGCGAAATATACACAAAGACATACAGGGTGATTCTCAATATATGCGACAAACTTTAAGAGCTGATTCCTAAGGTTATTTTGATCATAAAAGTTCATATGAGTACATTCAACGGGTGCAGACACTTTTGCCGGCAGATTTTTCGCAAAAAGTGGCTGGTTCTTGTCAATGGATGCAACACAAAATCGCACAAAATCCTGACTATTTGGGCTCAAATATTCTTCACCGACGAGGCTACTTTCTCTAGAAACGCGATTATTAATTTTCATAATAATCAATATATATGGGCCGAAGAAAATCCGCACGAACTAGTGAATGCCCGTCATCAATATCAATTCTTCTGTCAATGTGTGGGCCGGAATTGTTGAGATCAACTTGATAGCTCCACATTTTTACCGATGCGGGTTAAATGGCGAGGTATAACCGGCAATTTTCTTGAAGAAGGAGCTATCAACTACTGCTGGAAGAAAGTTCTGTTGGATTAAGATTACAAATGTATTTTATGCATGACGGTGCTCCAGCGGCATTTTAGTTTAGTTGCTCGCGAGTTCTTTGGACAATACATATCCCAGATCGGTGGATAGACGGGACGAGTCCACAACCGTGGCCCTCCTCGCGGTCTCCAGACTTAAATTCTTAGGACTTTTTTCTCTGGGGTCACCTTAAAGCATTAGTTTATACGACTCCCATTGAAAATGTCGATGAACTGAGAAATCGTATTATCGCAGCTTTTCAAACAATTCGAAATACCCCTGGTATTTTAGAACGGACTCGCCAGTCAATACGACGGAAGATAGAAGCTTGTATTGGCAGTGGGGGCGGTCATTTTCAACAGTTAGTATAGTTAATTGTTTTACTAATTATTTTGTTAATTAATAATAAAAACATTAATTATGTTAACTTACTATTAAACATTGTACAAACTTTAGAACTAAGCGATTTTGGACATATGTTCTTATGAACTTTTATGATCAAAATAACCAGGAATCAGCGCTTAAAGTTTGTTGCATATATTGAGAATCACCCTGTATAAATGTTGAATTAAAAACTTAATTAAGGGCTAATTCTAGTGTATCGCAAAATGTTTAATACATATTGATTTTTGTCAACTTTTCATTGTTCTAATTTTACGTTTCTATAGGCTGAGTTTAATTGAATTAAAGTATTTAACTTACCAATCACAGGAAAACTAAAAACATTGTTTATGTATACCTTCGATTTCTCATGCATTTCAATTCTTTCCCACATATGTGCTAAATCCGTAATACCGTCGTTTTTTTGAGTAAATATTTCTATTTAAATTTTCTTGTCCGTATTTTAAAAGCAGACGCACAAACATTTTGAGCTTCTCAATGTTTAAATCCGGTGGCGCCCATCCTAGTTGTTTTATTTCGAGTTTTTCCTCTAGGGAATACGAAGAAAATGCGTTATTCAATATGCTATGGATGCTATTCATTGTAACATAAAACAACAAACACGCACAGAAAGAGAAACACAATAAACAATAACGACTGCACACGAGGTTGTTGTCCTAGCACTCACTAGCGTCTTTTCTATACTGATGAGCGCGACGAAAACGCATCATCACTAACTGCCGCGTGACTTGATTCTAAGGATTCCTAACAGCTTTCTTTTTAATTCAGATCGACATCTCTTCTAATTTCAACAATATCGTTGAAAATGTGTTTTAGAGGTGTAGCTTCAGGAGCCTGTATCTGCCCTACAAGTGAATAGCAGCAATTAAAAAAAATACGGGTCGATTATTTTTCACTGCTCTACATGCCTGCAAAATTTTATCCAAATCGAAGATGACCAGTTGGGTGATTTTACAGCAACGTAGAGTGAATCAAAAATGAGAAGTATATATGTCGTCATATCCGTTTTGAGCGCTGAAATCGTCGGTAAGAGTCTATTATAGTAGCTTTAGGGGTGTTCCTGTCACTTTGACAGAAGTCTTTACAGTAATTTCTATTTACTACTACTTAGTTTCCCTATTCTACGTCGACATTACAATGTCGAGAGCGAGTACATATTTCTCATTTTGGGTTCACTATACCAATCTTGAAAACATGAACCGCTGATATGCAAAAAAGGACTAACGATGTTATCCACATAAATAAACTTTCAACTCATTCTGTTGCTGTCACGTATTGCGTCACAGAAAAAAATGTACATACGTCAACCATATTCGTATGAATCCTTCACATTTACTATTAAATAATACTTCTGCGTTTCTGGAATTATTTACATAAATTTAACTACCACAATTTGTGCACAACAAAGCGAAACCATGGTGAAACCAATGGTCATATAGCAACGAAAGTCTTTAAATAACGCAATATACATAACTTTTATTACGTACTTGGTTTATCTTAATTAGGAGTATGGTAATGTCTATAAGCTTGTGAGAGTTGCTTCCTTGGATATATTTTCGTCTATAATTGACTTGCAAAGCAAAGAAGAATTTCTTAAGTGGCTTTATATATTCACATCTGAGAATGATGTTTTTAAAGATGTAGATGATATGACTTCTTGCAGCAATTGCTTCGGAAACTATTTGATGCCGCATCCATTTCGCGTTTAATTTAGCATGGCTTGCTTGGAAGATTTCAAGTGGATTTTATCAGTGCTGCAGTGTCTTTTAATTGCAAATGCATCTGATGGGTGTAAAATATTTCACCAAGTGTAAGAGGTTTTGTTAAAAATAAAATGTTTATATTAATAATACGTAATGATACTATCTTTATTGTACCTGCATATCACTAACAATTATAAAAGTGTACCTACCTACCAGCACGTTTCGCACAGGACCAAGATCGCACGCAGAATAACACCTACGGCTTCTAAAATTCAAAAGCACCGCTTGCACTTGCTTCCCAGCTTATATTGTGATGGATTTGGTGAACACCAAGAGAACGTTTCTAACATCCCCGTGTCTCCGTCTTTTCCAGAGCGGACGTTTGTGAGAGCAAGACCCAAATCGTCACACCCTATTGGGCTTTCAATTCTGGCGGCAAAAGATTAGCCGTCGTCAATACCAAGCATTTCGAGCAAGCCATCCATCAGGAGACTTGCGAAAACTCCACCACCAACCGTTGTCAAGGAGACTGCGGTTGCGAACAGAAATACAAGTGGCATCGACTGTTGACGTACGATCCGGATAACGATTGTAAGGGGATCTTCATGGATTGGTTCCTCTTTCCGTCGTGTTGCGTGTGCAGATGCAATCCTGTCGCCACCTAGCGGCTATCTTTGGAGTTTTATCTCTTACAAGTTACCAAATACGGAAGTGGATTGGTGTGACCGTGTTTATGTTACCTAGTTACGTACGACGCTAAAGTAAAATGAAAAAAAGTGCTGTGTGTATTTTGCCATTCAAATCCGACAGTATTTTCCTCGTTTTTTTAGGACGTGGTTTGTGTGAGTGTGTGAATTTATGGTTTGTGGCGGAATGCTATTAATCGAATTTCAATTTTGGGACTGCCAAAATAATGAGTTAACTTTAAAGGAATACTTATTTGTGTCACTAGGGCAGAAACTACAGTTTTACGAGTATGAGTACGGACACAAGCAAAAGAGTTTCTGGTTGTGTGATACACATTATTTTTTGAACTGATAATAAGTCTTAATTTTGCATTGAAAATAGAAAAGAAATTTTGGCGCTAGGAAGTTGACAGCACAGATTAATACACATGTTTAAATGTCTTAGTATTTTGACGTTTTCGAGGACAAGTTTTTTTGTTATATTCTTTGTAGTTTGATACTTATTTATCACTAATAAGTGCAAAGGAGGACACCTAGGGCCTGTTGCATAAAAGTACAATTACAATTTTACAGGTGATATTTTTTTACAATCTGTCAAAATTTGACTTACATATTGCTGTGTTTCATAAGTGGGAAACCATCAACCATATTGAAATGTAATTATTGTTTTATGTTTGTAAGTCCAGTATAATTTGGATTAAATTGTATTAGTAGTCATGGAAGTTGAATATAATTTCTCGTCTGACAACTGTACGATAGCCTGGTATCCTAGCTATCTATTTTAATTGAATGGGGTAGTGACTCAATGTACGATGTTATATCTCCTGATATGGTCCTTATTGTGAATATACGAGCTTACATCTGGATTGTCACTACAAAGAAATTCCATCTGGAAGTACTCTGGTGTCTGTGTAAACCGATAAACGAGGTATCTGATCAAAGCATTGTTTTAATTGTTTGTATAAATGGATGTATAACTTTGATAATATTTTGAGATTACTGTTATTTCTTGAGATTGAAATTTTTAGCTTTTATAAGTTGGCAAACGTGGTTGGTGGTTTTCTATTCTCTTATGATAGTGCGGGATATTTGAAAAGTTACTTTTTGAATTAAAGAATCTAAAATTATACTGGATAATTGATAATACTTGTTTGAATATTCCAAATAACTATACTCATCTTGAATAAGAGTTCTCATACTATTTATATGTTTCTGATATAAACTTATTAATGAATTATACATGTTATTAATGGTTGCATTGTTTTATTAAAGAAAGTTATTTATTTATTTTTCTTTTCCGTAAAAAAAACATTAGCCGGGAAAATCACAATAATATATATATATTTTTGCAACGCTTGTAAGTCAAATTTTGACAGACTCTAAAAAAATATCACCTGTAAATTGTAATTGTACTTTTATGCAACAGGCTCCAGATCATGTTAGTAAGGTTGCACAGCAGTTTAATGACAGTTTATTACACATCTGTCATGTCGAATGTAGCGTATCTAAACTGACAAGAATGTCGCTAAAGCTCGCTTTGGAGTAATGCAAAATGTTTTTGGTCAGAGGCCCAAAAAAAGTTTATTTTTTTCTATCTCTCGCTACATGAAATTGATGAAAATGAAATTAACGATTTTTCTTTGAAATGTCAAACGAATTAAAACTGTCAATCTTTTACTGGAATTATAATCCAAATCCTACAAATCAGATTGGAAAACAGGCAAGGAAAACATGCATATTCGATACAATGAAGTTTATTTCATAAAATTGCCAAAGTTAATTGTGATCTGTCAAAATATTGATGTGTTTCCTACTTGAAATGGATAATCAATTCGAGATTTAAGCCGTTTCGATTTATTGTTAGAATTATCTTAAAAACGCTACATGTTTCAACTAGATCTGGTCACCTTCGGCTGTGTACAAGTCAAAAGAGGGGTTGCAATCATTGAAATGTTGAAATTGTTATAATAAAAGCTATAATATATATAGTTAAATTACAAGAAAAAATATTCTTACTGAATTTATAAAACTGTTATTATACTACATGTATTATTTTATTGGAAAAAGATAAAAAATGTACTTTTACTAAACGTCAACCTAAAACAAAGCAATGTACTGTCAATGATAAAAACTATATAAGAAAAACTTGCTTTGTTTTACATTTTTTCTTGTAATTTCACTACATTTATAACTTTTCAATGATTATAACTATTTTTTAACTTGTAAAGAGTATGAAGATGGCCAGATTGGGGCGAAACATGTAACGCTTTTAAGATAATTATAACAATAAATCTGAATGGACCTAACATCTAATTTATTATTTGCTTCAATTTCTCAAAATCCCATTAAATAAAAAAATTTGGCGTTTTTTTTTTTGGAAATACTTTTTTTGAGAAACTGCTTATCTCACTGGACTGAGACATCTGGTGCTAGAAGTCATATTTCCGGCGACAAAACATAAAAGGTGCCGACAAGTGACGCCTCTTGTCTTATCTGTTCGCTGGTTCGTGTCGAAATTATTCGGCAACTGTCAAAATTATAATAGTTTTATAAGCTGTCAAACTAGAAATACTGACAACTGGTATTTTTCTCTTTAAATTTGAAATTTTGATTATTTCATAACAAAACACTTTGCCCGCACAATGAAGAATCCATCTCTTTTTAATTCCTTCTGATATTATTCTTCGACTAAAAATTGTAGGTAAGCGTCTGTCAAAGTATTCTCACCCCAATAAATGTTTGAGAAGTCGAATTCTAACCTAGAACTTTTTTCTGAACGCTTTACATATAAAATTTTGATTTTCTTGCAAAACCATTTGTGTATTATTTAAAGTAATTAAATCACAAATTTGTATAAACAATTTGTTGCAAGAAAAAAAATGTCAGATTGAAAGGATATTCTCATAGATTGCCAGAAACTGTCAAAGTATTTCGAGGTTAATAATGGTTTAATATTTTGACTTCCTATAAATATCCTAAATTTCATATTTTGATTTTTGGTGATTTGGCTTACGTCACATTCTATAGATCATTTGATCCGTAAAAAAATCAAAATTAGTTCTAAAATTCGTTGCAAAATACTTTTTTAATTGAAAGGACTTCTGAATGTAATTCACCGAATTGTCGAACTGTTTGAAACATAATAAATGTTTGGCAGACTATAATCTTTTTTTTTTCTATAAGATTCTAGATTACAAAATCAGATTTTCGGTAATTTGATGTACGAACAATTCAAATAGAAATACAAAGTTTATATCGAAGATTTATTCCAAACTTATTGAAAGGTATTCTAACGAATTCTCACAGAATTTAAATAATATTTGACAGGTCAAATTCTAATAATCATTTCTCCGCACTTATACAGTTTGTTTTTTTTGTGCTTTTTTACGAATCACATTGTATGTTTTATTAGCATTGTAAAAAGAAATTAATTTATTTAAAAAATTATACTGACAAGATATTCTCAACCTAGTATGTAAATATTTGATAGATCGATTTCTAACCTAGAATCACTTTTCTGTAATTTTCTAAACTTAAATTTTCAATTTTTAATTTTAATTCTACTGAACAGCCTGTAGATATTATTATTATAACTAAAAAAAAAAATCAAAGTTTATTTTAAACAGCCTTCTTATTATAATTCTATTGAAGGAATATTCTCATAGATCATCAGAATTATATGTACTCAAGCAACCAAATTTAAATTTCCCACAATTATTTTTGGTAACTTCAACGTTGAATTATGAAATTATTGACAATTTTGTATAACATTAATAGTTGTTTTAATAACTTTATGTTGAAGTTACTAAAAAATAATTGTGGAAAATTTAAATTTGGTTGCTTGAGTATGTAGTTCAACTTAGAATCTTTTTGTATATATTTACATATCAAAATTGCATTGACTGTGAAAACAAGACATTATAACCTTACTTAAATATTAAATTTCGCCACAAACCCAAATAAGTTTAAACGTGTTATTGTGACAAATCTTAATTTAAAATTAAATTATGTGTGAAAAAGTGCAATGTTTATATAATATTAGTTTCTAACGATATAAATCACTAGGAAATCTATTTGATAAGAATTAAAAGACATAAATGTTTTTATTATGTGTGTTTTATTAGTGTAAATATTTATATAAAATATATATTTGTAGCAAATCTATGTTTTTTTTCCTAACCCCCCAAATGATTTTTTTACAAACTTAAAACACTACAACATAATATAATTTTACTTCTTCAGTACAGCCAACATCAAAACACCGCAACCACAACTTTTTCACTTTTGCAACAGTACACAAAATTTCTACATCATTACTCTACACACTTTTCTTACATACACTTGCCATACTCTTTAACAAAAGCACACTTTAGCGATCGACAAATCGAAAAAAAACACACATCTTGCACACGCAGAAACATCTGTGGCTAATAATCTAAAGCCAATTCTTCTTCTACAACTCCATTACAAACATCTGCTGTCTTCAAAACTGCGACTTCTGATCTGATCAATTCCAAGGGCCACAGAATAAACCGTTTGCTTTCCAGGATTGACGTTTGCGAAAGCAAATTGGAAACCGTCGCACCTTTATGGCTCAACAATTCGGCTGGAGATCTTAGGGCCATAGTTAACTTGCCGGGCTTCGAACAGAAGATCAGCCAAGAGGTTTGCAATACGGAGACGACTGATAGATGCATGGGAGATTGTATATGCGAACAGCAATACAAATTCGTCCGTCTTCTATCGTACGATGTTGGCAACGATTGTCGCGGGATCTTTATGGATTGGTTTATGTCGAAGTCTTGTTGTACTTGCGCTTGTAACGTCAAATAGTTTAGCTGCGTTTTAGTTTAGAAATGATAATAAAAAGTGTCTTGTGATTCCCATTATTTAGATAGGTAATGCAGAAATATGTGAATTGTAATTGTAGTCGAGAAAATAAAGAGTATTTGCATCAATTTTTGTGGGGTTATTGAGGAAATGTAAGTATGCTCTGAAGATTATGAAACTTTGTTTGAAAAGATGTAGATTTGATCCACCCTTTTCTGGCCACTGTGTATAATATTCTCTTTCATATTGACTTGATGTTTTTGTTTAGATTAGGTGAAACAATAAAGTATTTTATAGGAATATTGACAAAACAAAAGTTGTTCTATAAAATTTTTAAAGGCAATCAATCTTCTGCAGTGTCAAATTATTTTTAGATAAAAGTAGGAGAGTGGTTTAACATAATATAAAAAATTAGCTATATAAAACGTATTCTTCAAAAGATCTTTCTTCAGAAACAATTATATTTTCCCTGTCAAAAAACTACCAATATTAGAAATATCGTGTATGTATATAGGTTATTTACTTAAACTGAAAATTGGGGGAATTCTTTCAACAACTTTTGTCTAAAAAAATACCTTATCAGAAAATGTTTCAAGAAGAGAATAATCATTAATTAAAAATCAAACGTTAGTAAATTTATTAGTTTAATTGAAACACTAAACAGTTATATGCACCGGTTTTCCCTAATAGCAAACTTAGTTAAGTAGAGGCTCAGCTTGAGGTGAACCTTAAGGTGAATATGTTTTGCACCGCCGAAACTAGGAATAAAGCTTAGCTAAATATTGAAAACTGGATGGCAACATGTCAGACAGTTGGTGAAAAATGACTTGTAACCAATGTAACGAACGTTTTTACAGAAACACAGAGAAAGAAAGAAAAGATTTTTGACTTTTAATTCTGATAACGAGTTTTTCATTATTGTTGTTGTATTTTGTGTGGATTTGTGTTGCTCAACGAGTATATAGTATATTTATTTGGTATGGAAAGTGAAAGAAGAGCTCCAAATTTTTCGGTAAATGAAAAGTCATTTTTTTTATTTTAACATATTGCATAAATTTAAAGACATTATAGAAAATAAAAAAAACAGATTCACAAATGTGGCGTGATAAAGACAATCCGTGGCAGAAAATAACAGATATGTTTAACTATATTATTATATTTAACTCGTCCAGTTCATTATCTTCAAACATTATGTTATTTATTAAGATATTACGTGCCATTTTGTTCCAAAAATGTACAAATAATAAATATCTCCACAACAATAACGAAAACACCGTAATACGACAAATAAAAGTCTTCTTTCACTTGCCGAAATACTTGTCAGTTGAAAGCAAAAGTGAGGTTAACTGGACCTTAAGCCGGGCAAATCTTCGGCTTATTTTGAGTAACACTTAACTAGTGCTTAAACAGGGGTGCAAAACGAATTCATAGTTTAGGGTCTACTTAAGTCTTAAGTTAAGCTTAAGTATAATCGGTGCAAATAGCTGTAACCCTTTTATTTAGCCAATTATATTCTAATTATTAGAATATAATTGGCTAAATAAAAGACTCCAACAAGCAGAAGGAAATAATCTAAAGTCTGTATGAAATTACGTTCTTTAAAAAGCTGTCAAAGTATTCCTAACTTAATAAGTGTTTGACAGATCAAAGTTAACCTAAAATCTGATTGAATTTTTGTGTTTGTCAAACAAAACTGCATCAAAAAGGGATTTTTCGCGAGATCTATTTCATATGTAGTGAAGTGGTTATGATTAACCTTTACATTTTTGCAAGTAAATGGTAACAGAGGGGAATATAATGACATCAGATACAAAGTCGTAAACTCTTACAACAAGTTACCTACCTTTAGATGTAGATAAGTGGCGGGCATGTTTACATTTGCGAGGTTATTAGCAGAGTTTTTGTGCTTATACAACGGGTGATTTAGTGGAAATCATTATTAATTACATGGAAGAAGGCGTTTGCTTAAAAGTAGATAGTGAAACAGCAGATTTATTAATTAATGGTAACATATAACCATTTAAATAATAAAATTAATATAGTATCTAGATAAAAAGAGGAAACATTAAAACTTTTCCATTCTATGTTTATTTTAAATTCTTTTTTTATATCTCATGTTTCATATGTGTTTAAATTTAAATACTTTACATCTTTGTTCAATCAATACAACAATATAAACAATAATACAGAATATACAAACATCCCAGTGAACCAAATTCAAATTTCTCGCAATTATTTTTAGTAACTTCAACATTAAAGCATGAAACTACCTACGATTTTGTATTAGATTAATAGATATTTGAATACCTTTAAGTTGAAGTTACTGAATATAATTGCGGGAAATTTGAATTTGGTTTACTGGGATAATTGTCAGAAATTCAACTAAACTGAACTAAACGTACTACTCCAATTTTCACGACCATACACTTTTATTGCAAAAATTAATTGGTGGGGTGATCTTGCCACTCTTACTAGAACTTACTACGTAGTAAGGTAATTGTATCTCGCGAAAAATCCCTTTAATCAGGGCATTTTAATAATATTTCATTACAAATTTGAAGAATTACAGATTTGGTATTTGACAATACACTTGTATGTACACCTGAAGATGTTAGCATAGCTAATGAAATGTGCATTGTGTTTTGAAGATTAAAGAATTTGTGAGACTGAAGTTTATTGATATTTCCTGTTAGTTAATTGCAGATATGTTGATTTGACTATTCTCACTTAAGATCTTAAGGGTAAAATGAATATTTTTCTTCTTTTAACAAAATATTTGGGCAGTATTCTCATAAAATAAATTGTGGTTGATTTGCAGATTCTAAAAATCAATGATTTTTCACTTAAACGTAAAACATACTCATTTTCTCATGTTGTTTTGATTCTTTAATAAACTTCGATTAAACAATGAAGTTTGAATTGGAAAGCCGATATTTTTTACACACAAAAAAAAAAAATTATAAAAATGTCAAAGTCAATTAGACTTTTCTATCTTACAAATTTGGCAAAAGCCCACATAGCCAAATTCAAATTGCCCGCAATTATTCTTAGTAACTTCAACGTTGAAACATAAAATTACCTATTTTTTTTTTGTACTTCATTGATAGTTATTTCAATGCCTTTACGTTGAAGTTACTAAAAATAGTGGCGGGAAATTTAAATTTGCTTATTAGGAAGTAGAGTAGTCACAATTTAAGAAATACATATTACGTCATATCCGTTTTGGGCGCTGGAGTCGTCGGATGAGTCCATTATGCCAGCTATAGGGGTGTTTGAATTCAGCGGCGTCGTCAGTCGACAATTTCGCATCTGTCAAAATTCAAATTAGTGTCTGTCTCTGAATTTGTGGGAGTTGATCGCTTTTTTACCGTGTGTTATTTATATTATCTAGTGTTACCTAACTTCATATAAATAAGTGTCTTTTTCAAAGACATCTCATACTTCGTTTATAGATAGTGGTAAGTTGACTGCATTGCATAAGATTTTTTTTATAGAAATCTCTTTATAATCAGTTATAAGCTTATGATGGCTGAAACAGTCGCATCAAACCAAAGAAATTGGCGTGAAAGGCAAATAATTCATAGCCAGGGAAGGAAATCATTGCGCATGTATTAAATTTATGAAGGAAGAAGCTGCAAATATGCTCCAATAATACTTTGTCGCACTATAAAGAGAAGGTTAATTGCAGCAACGGGACATATCCTGACATTACATACAAGAAGTATTGTCAGGAAGCCGAGGATGTAGATGCAGAAGAGCTACCTCTTTTAGTAGCCCTGGCAGAAAACGAACACGCCCCAGTCCAAAAGTACCTTCGTATTAAAGCACATTAAATTAAATTAAATTCTTTGTTTTTTTTTTTTCTTAAAGGTACAAATCAGGTGACTATCATGATGATATGAATACGACAAATTTTTTAACATGGGTGACAAAAAATTGGTGCTAATCTTCCACCTAGAAGTGTTTTGATAGTGGACAATGCGTCTTATCATAATGTAAAACTTCATTATGACCCAACTTCTGGAACAAAAAGGCTGAAATGATCGAGTGGTTGACGGCAAGGAATATATTCTTTGATTCTGCTTTACAAAACCAGAGCTTTATGAACTAATAAAGAAAAATAAAAATGAAACGCCACAATTTAAATTAGATAAGTTACAGCATCTCATGGGCATAGTGTTCTAAGGCTGCCACCGTACATCCCGAATTAAACCTATTGAGAAAATATGGGCTATTGTAAAAAACTGAGTCGCGGCAAGAAATGTTACTTTTAAGTTAGCTAGAAACAAATTTGCTTCTATAACTCGTGAAGAATGGGAATCTGTTTGTAACCACGTTGATAAAGTTGTAGAAGACTATTTGGAAACGGAGCACCTGTTGGATATGATAACAGATGAGGTGGTATTTGTTGTGAGCACTGGCGAATCAGAAACTGATGAATATTTTTATGATGATGACGAGTATGACATGATGCTGAGAATACAGTGTCGTGATCTTTAACTCTTAAAGGCACCCTTAGTTTTATTTTTTACTGTAAAATATAGTTTATTGTTCTTAATCCAGTGCTATAGTATTTTAGAAAGGACTTGTGTATTTGATTATAATATTTCACCATATAGTATCGTTCATTGTACTTTGTATTTCATATTTATTCCTGAATAAATGACGATGGTTATTTTGGTGCTTTATTTTTTTTGAACATAAACAAATAAATACGAATTTATTTAAAATTAAATAATTTTAAGCACCAAAATTAAATGTTTTATTTTTACCTTCTTAGTGCATGTTTCATGTATCTAAAAACATTCTTTGTTCATTGAAAATTACGATGTATTATAATTATTATATAATTTCTATTAACCCAAATATTTTTACGAACGGTTTCCAAAATATTGACGTACCCAATAACTAATTTAATAATAATATTAATTATTCAACATTATTATTGCATATTAATTTGATTTGCTATTTTTCTGTAGTAACTTCTGTTACTGGCGTGCATTTTCTCTCAAGCACCTCTGTCAATTTAAATCACCTCCGCCACTGATAGCTTCAGTTCGCGTATTCTACGTTGACATTATGATGACGTAATATGTATTTCTTATATTGAGACTACTCTATAAACATTTTTCCTAAAAAAAAAGGTTGAAGTGACATTTATTTTATTTTCTCCTTTCCTATAGACTTTTCTAAATGTCATATGTGGATCGTCATTGTTATAACAGGGCAACCACAACCATTTTCCAACATTGATCATTTTAAATTCCTCACATCTAAACTGCATTTTCTCCGAACGTTTCCAGGATAGACGCCTGCGAAAGCAAAGTGGAGGTGATCACCCCTTTCTGGGCGTCGAATTCAGCCGGAAAGGTCAGGGCCATAGTGAACACTCGCCATTTCGAGCAAGCGATTCACCAGGAAGTTTGTACCAAAGCTAGAACCGGCCGTTGCCAGGGAGACTGCGGTTGCGAACAGAGTATAAATGGTATAGACTTCTGGCTTACGATCCGGACAACGATTGCAAAGGCATCTTCATGGATTGGTTCCTATTTCCTTCGTGTTGCGTATGTCGATGCAACCCGACTTGATCGACCCCCAGCTGTTAATTTATTATATATAGAAGACCAGAATGATAATAATTAAAACACACACTGCCTTAATTGGGTTATTTGAATTAATTGATAGTAATTTGTTTGAAGGAGATGTACCTTCGATTGCCAATCAAGCCAAAAGTGTAATTTTTATGACGTTATAGTCAGTTATGTACAAATTGAACTAATTTCGGCGGAATTTCTTTTCGAAGATCTTTATTAAACTCGATTGTTTTAAGGTAAGTGCTTTCTTAATGCTTTATTTCGAAACACATTTAAACAATTCTTAATTAAAATTAAAAATGTTTCTCTCTATATGTGAAGTTACCAAAGTAAATGTAACAATAATAACTTACCTAACAGAGATGATACCAAATCACTTTTGCTATTTTAAATATTTTTTTAATTTCCTCAAGTTGCATTTTGCATTGTTCTATAACTTATAACCAAATTTATGATTTCTGTCTTTTACTATTCTGTGAGTAATTCAAATAATAAAGTTCTTTTTTAATATTTAATTATAGTTACCAATTAAAAAAATAAGAGAGAGATTATAAAGGATCAAGTATTATTGCATTTCATACATGTCATCTTTTATTCATGTTGCAGTTTTGTTTTATTCGTATGCTTAAAATGCGTTTCATAATTGGATTGAATCAGATTGAACTATAGCCTTTAATTGAGTTAGTAAATACAGTTTTGTAGGTTGGCGTCCTGTTTTATTTGACTTGCCAACTGTCAATAGGTTTGTTTGTTTGTCTGATCTAAGCAGATCCAAGGAATTTTACGCGTTTGCTTGTATTTTAGGGAATGATTTGTGCGTGTTTGTTTAGAGCAAGCAAATCCAGATCACAAAGAGGTTCCTCTTCCTGCTCGCGATCCGACGTCCGAGCAATTTGTGCAACATAACCTAATCGCACTAACACCGTGTTGTAAACTGTCCGTTTGTAAATGTAAATCCGATTTATAACCGCATCAAATATGCACGAAATAGATAATATAATGATACCAATGTGATCGATGTAAAGAACGATCATTATATTTTAAAAACTTCACTTGGTAGGTACATAAATACTAATATATGATGCATTTTTATTGTGGTCTAGATTCATTAATTTGAAAAATTATGTTTGCTTTTCCTATTCATAATAGTTGTGACAATCTGACAATAGTAAATAATAAAATTAGGGTTATATTACAATCGAGCGCGTTTGTTTGTACCATCTTTAAATCCAACTCTGAGACGCTCTCAACCCAGGTAGCATACTGACGTTATTTTAACGTACAATATTAGGCACTCATTACGTTTATTTTACGTCACTTGTTAGGTGAAATTAACATATCAAATACGGCACAATGTCACAGTCATTATGACGTCAATAGAAAACGTAAATATGACGTATGTTTATGAGGTTTATATCACGTTTAATTTCTGACTACATTTGCGGGAATTCGTGCTACCAGCAGTGTCGCCGACTATATAGAGAAGCGAATATTAACGTCGACGCCGAGTGGAAATATTTCAATAGCATATGTATGACATTTGTGTATTATAACACAAATAATTTAATATTTTATTAATTATAATCAAATGATGCTCCCAATACACTATTACAGTATGTATTTTCGAACGGCGATCGACAGTAATATTTGCTTCTGCACATACTGAGTGACTGATGGTAGAACCATTCTCGCAACTCTTTTATGGCGTTTGTTTACTAAGTGGTAACCCTAATATTTTTTTTATTAAACTACCAATCAAAACGCACTGGTCCTTAAAATTTCAGTTGCTTGGTTGTTGAAATGATGAATGTATGTAATGAATGTATTAAGAATGAATAAACTAATATGATTATTTAATTGACGTACCGTAATAAAGTATAGAATTTTTTTGCTTCGCGTAATTGTTTATTCATAAATTGTCTTGCACTGTATTCTATAAAAAAAAACATTTTTTAGGAATGACATTATTGGTAATATAAACTATATATTAAAATTATGAAGTAGTGGGAAGGATGTAAATGTACCGTCGTTAAAAAAAATCATGCACTTAGCAACTATTTGATTCATGTTGTAAAATTTTAATTCTGATAATGTATTCTGATGAAAATTTGTAAATCATCGAAGGAAATGGATAGCAGTAAAGCGGCCTATAACTTAAAAATTCCCTTCCAAGTAGAAGGATTTTATTTTCGGAAACGTAAAGTATATTTCTATGCGAACAACTTTATTTTCAAATGTAAGAATGTAAGAATTAGGACTTGAATGTGAATATGTTGACAGATGCATATTTTTAAAGACAATCTTTTATATTGCTTGCAATAAGTATCTTCTAATAGAGGTCTTCAGAATGCTCAATATCATATGTAATGTTAGGGTAAGTATTTGTTACATTTTTGAAAGCAAGCTCCTTCAGACGTCGGTACAATTGTTGTAAAGGCTTTTTCGGAGATCTAACTAACCGCTTCATTTCTCCTAGATAATTCTCAAATGTAAATGCCGATATATTTCTAAAGTTTATATATTCTTGCTTTCATCAGCAATATGTGATACCATGTGACATTGTACACAAGGAAATCTAAACATAAATATGTTTGCAATGTGATACAAATGTTTTAATATCTTTTCTGCTAAATTGTAACCCATGTTTTGCATATGTCTATCACTCAAAAGTATAGACATGCCAAAGTGAAGCAATAAAAATGTTCATACACTGATTTTCAACGTGTTTCTTCAAAACCAAGGGCTACATAAAGTAAAAATGTTCTGAACTGGGTTGCTTTCCAATGAGCTATATCAGAAAGTTTTTCTGTTTCCTATTAAAATTCTAAAGGAAAAATTGCTTGAGTTGCTCTAACTGATTATTTAAATTAGTAACTGTTTTGCTACCTACACGTACTTGATAGTTATTACCATAAATCCAAGTATTCAGAAGTTTTTTCATGACTCCAATACATATGCAATGCATATAATCTATTGGGAACAGGAGATCATATTAATATTTAATTTTAACAAGGCGATATTCCAGTATGGTGGTTTACATCTTCTTGAGATATAAAGATTCGTTAGATCTGGGAGCTGCTGCAATACCCGAAAATTACACGTCCATTATATATTCGCCGGGCTCGATACATTTATCACAAGAAGAATATCCACTATGTAGTTTGATACACTTAATAAATGCTTTTGCGGGTGCATCACAAACAAAGCTATGAATTTTAATAGTATATTTATTGTTATTAAAAACTAAACCATTTTTTAGTAATTCTGAAGTTTCATTTATAAATGCTTCCAAATAAATATTAAGTGGACTAGGTTTAGACCTTCCACAGAATATTCCAACAGCAAATGGTTTTGCATTACTATTTTTACTAGACAAGAATAGGCAAACTTGCATATTAGAATTATTAAATAATGGAAGCCCATCTATATTAAAAGATATCTCAATTACACCATTCAAAATTTGGTTATTTGAAATAACCTGTATTAAATTTTCATGTAAACCCAAATGAACATATTCACCATTTGCCAGCTTTTTATAAAATTGGTAAAACTTTAAGGGAGTTGCTAATAATCCACGTGCATCGAGCGGCAATTCGGATGTAATGAATTTAGTATATGTAAAGATCGGTTATCGCAGAAAGTGGAACTTTTGTATTACGAAGTGCCCATTGCCTTAGCTGATCGGTATTTTTTTTTATTATCGTCGTTTGTTACGATGTCCTCATTGGAGTAATTCTCAGTTTCACTTATATTAAATTCAATGCCGTTGTCTTGATTATGCTCTAAATTTGGTAGAGAGTCGAAATCGTTACCAACAGAACACATATTGTCTGTGATTAAAGTATCTTTCTCTAACAGTTCTGCACCAGAATCAATTTCAGAGATGGCATTATTTGCTTTATTACTATCATAAAGCAGTTTATTTAATGTAAATTTAACCTCTCTATTTACACGTCTGTACATTTGCCGCTTTCCCACTACTTCTTTATAAAATTTCCTATATATAAAGTTATTGTCAGACATTATTAGGTATTAGTATTGCAATATTAGTTATAAAATATATAATAAAATAAACATTTGTTTCTAATAGGCTTATAAATTTCTTACTTTTAAAATTTATTTACTACTAATATTTATTATAAGGCTTAATGCAATACTTGCTAAAGAAATACATTAAGTAAAATAACTTTACGCACGATTTTTCTTTACTCGCTGGGTGCATGTTTGAGCCAAACTTTAACAGCTTCTTCAACATCTTTACTTGTAGAATTGCACGTTGATTTTACAGCACCTAGAAAACAATTTCACTTACTAATATGGCTATTAATACATTTACCCAATGTAACTTCTTCAAAGGGCGACGTTTAACTGTAGTTCATGAACTGACATTCAATAAATTTAACTAAATTAAAATGTGGCAAAGTGAAATCATTTACTTATTTTGATAATGACAATAACATAATAAATAAATATGTAACGACCGATTTCACGTTACTTAGTTAAATCTGTTAAACCTGTGAAATTTATTAATAAAATGCATTCTCAATGGGCTATGCTTATGTATACATAAATTTCTAATTTTAAAGTGACTTATAAACTAATCACTTACTTATTCAACTTCATTTAACTTTAATCTTGAAAAAGCTTCTTGGTTTTCGTCGTCCATAAAAATTAAAATGACAAGCCAATTGATCATCCAGAGTTTCTCGTAAAATTCTATTAGTTTTTGAAACAGTATCTTTCCCACCTAATGTTGAATAGTAGGCATTCTAAAGATATTAAGTATTGTAAAACATATAATTTATTAAATAATTTATTAAATACTCACAAGTTCTTTAAATTTGTCATTGTTTTCTAAATATCTTTCTGTAAGATTTATTTCCTGGAGACTTCTTAGTGGAAACTTAACTGGAAGATCTTCAGGATAATTTCCTTTTGGTACAGTCTTCTCATTAATTATTTGTGAAAGCAGAGATATAATCTTTTTATTTTGATTCTTAATCTCAATTACATGCACTAAGAGGTTTTCAAAAGCTAAAAACAAAAATATTATTTCTTGCTAGTATTAACACAAAATATAACTTCCACCTAATTTTTCTGAAATTACTTTACTATTAGTTGGTGTTTCAGTTGTTTCGTGTATTACATTTATCTGTTGCCTGAAAATATCATCTTGAGTAATGCTGTTATCTATGCTTAAGCTTGCAGATTCAGAGGATGTTGGTGTATCTATAAACACAGAATATTAATATAGAGGTTCTAACAAATACTATGTAACTATACTCTTAAATAAGTTCTTCTTAATTGAAGGAGGTTTAGGCAAGTTTCTTTCTGTATATTCACTATCATCACTATCCGTCGACAAATATCTAATAGGTTTTACACGTTTTCGCCTTATATTCGAATTTTCTGATTCTGACTGAAGGTCAGAAGTTACTTCAGCCTTTTTCACTTTCTGCTGGGCTTTTTCGAAACTATCTAAAATATAATTTATCAACTTAAAATTTAACTACTTGCCGAAATAATGTAAATAGAACCTGTTTCATAAAATATCCTATGAACACTATAAAGCCTCCACGTTTCTGTATTTATCTCTTCGGCTTTTTTCAGTGACTTTTCGAATTGGGATGCATCTTTATATGGTGGCCAAAAAACTTCTTTCTTTCTCGGTGTAAGCCATTTCTTATTCACTACACTTAATCCTCCACCCTGTTGAGGAGAAAATTCGATCACCGCATACATCCTACCGCCAATATAAAAATTTTCTTGTATTCTAACCTCAACTTTTTTAGGTGATCTTGCCTAATATACTATGTCTTGCCTTTCTTGCAAAGTTACTTCTACGTAAACAATGTGTATTCAAACCCACTGAAGCACAATAGTGTATACTTATACTTACCTAGATTTTTAGTACAGCTAAACTGTTAATGGTAAAAAAACCAGTGAAAACAATCAACGTTACCATAACCGCCGTGTAAATGGCGCGTACCGCGTAGCGCATAACGTTATGGTGGGGCAGAGAAAATATATTTGATTTGCGCAGAAGAGAGTTATTTAACTTCTTATATTCATTTTGATTGGTTAATAATCATGATTTTATATTTGGTTTAAATTTTGAATAGAACAGAATTTAAAAAACTAAAAAAAAACGTATATACGCAATGGCACTATGCCGTGCTATAATTTCAGACATTTCGTCAAAATTTCTCCTGTATGCATTTAAAAAAAAAAGTTCAAAAACAGGCCAATCAAAATACATTTTAAAATAAACATTCAACCGTACGTTCAATACAAGTGACTAATATACGTTAGTATGACGTTCGAAAATAACGTCAAAATTACGTCTGAAAAATGTCGTATTAAATACGTTTCTTTTAGGTGAAAAGCTGCCAAATGACGCTAGGCGGCATAAAATGACCTTTAAAAGACGTCGTTATAACGTAGCATGCTACCTGGGAAGTTACTCTGATGACGTCAGTAGATACTGCTCCAAGCACACAAACAAACAAAGCTAATGATTAAAATGTAAATGTTATTGGCTATTTTTATAGGTTATATGAAAAACTTGCAGTAGCAATATAAATTTATATGTAGATTCGTGGAAACATGACCAAAAAATATTTACACAAACATTTTACAGATGAAATGCTTAAAAAAGGGGCTATACTTTAATCTGGTATGCGAAACGTACAGTATTATATACAGGGTGTGGACATTTTTTTTAACGGGATGTATTTTAAACAAACGCAAGAACTGTTATTACTTCCGTTTTAGATCCCAAAATTATTTTTATCAAAAGTAGTTGACTTCGGGTATATCTTTTTCTTTGTTAAACGATTTCGCGAATTCAATATTTGCAGAATCATCTATTGAGAAATAATTAAACAAACTTTAACGATAAAGAAATCGATAATTTGAGTGGTAGAAAAATTTTATTGACATCCTGTATATATTATATGCATTCCTAGTTTTCCATCGATTGAAAGTAAATAAAGAAAAAAATCATTCTACTAGTTTTCCCTAGTTTATACCATTTTTTTATTTTGTCGGTTGTCTATAACGTCTCATTTTTTTTTGTTTATTTCCGTACATTTGTCATTGTTTCTAAGTATTTTAATGCGCTATTTATTATTATGAAGTAAAGAAATGTTTTCTCATATCAATCGTCATCAAGATCAGAATAAATTTTAGTTATTATATTAATTATGTTAAGTGTCTATGTAAATAGCTTTCTTTTTTTTGTACATTGTAAAGAAACAAATCTATTTTTTCCTTTGTAATATATTGTGTGTATATTTTTTTTTTAATAAAAGTGAAGCATTGATTTTATTGTCTATGATGTTGATGTTCATAATCGTCTCAAAGTAGTAAACGTTTTGAATTTTGTATATGGGTGACAATATACTTTATAAATATCGGAAATAATGATGGCCACAAATTACCACCTTGAGGAACACCAAGCGTAACATTGAAACGGGCAGGAGTAAGCATTTCTGATAAAATATAAATTGTAACTTATGATCCAAGAACATTCACCAAATCGACTTGAAAGCTAAGTTGTTAAATAACATGATTTATATATTTACCATGTCGAAAAATATCCTTTAAACCTGGATTTATTTATAGTATATAGCAAAAGGATAAGAAGGTAAGTTCATTTTCTAATATATTTGTTCTTTGGAGTAAATATAGAAAAGGTATTTTTAAAGTTTGATGTTTAATGTTGGCAGTAAACGTTTCGACATTTACATTAAGAATGAAGTGTCATTGTCAAATATTGTATGTAATTAAAATGTGATATATAATAACGGCAAAAAAAGTTGAGCACATATTTCATTAATCATAGTTCATGTCTTTTTCTTGCTTGGAAAAACATGAACTATGATTAATGAATATTAAAATATTTCCTCAATTTGTTGGTAGCTATTTAATTAAATACCACGTTTGAATCAAGAAAATAGAGTGTCATTTTTATTAATTAATATAATTAAAGTAGCACCTACTTGGCAAAATTTAAATTTCCCACAATTATTTTTAGTAACTTCAACAGAAAGACATCAAAAGAACTAGTAATCTAATACAAAACCATTGGTAATTTCGTGTTTCAATGTTGAAGTTGCCAAGAATAATTGCGGGAACTTTAAATTTTGCCAAGGGGGCATAGATGTCACACAGACATTTTTTCTCGACTTACACGTTTGCAACTTAATACACTGAGTAATACCAACTTTCTTGTTATATCTGGAGTATTTATCCTGTTGAATCTGCATATCCAATTGCTTTAGGATTTAGGATATACTTACCCACTTTTCAAATACGCGTCTGTTGGCTAGAGGATGACATATGAGGTGACAGGAAAACAATAGGAATAAATAAAAGAAATAAAGAAAACGCATTCGATTTTTTTTTATGACTAAACGTTTCTAATATAATAGAAACTTTTTTTTCTTGTTTATATATTACATCACTTGATTCTCACAGAATCATATACACATATAAAATTGTCTCCTAACGAACATTAAATAGAGCACAATAAAATTATTATCTACAGACGTGTGTTTTGTGTTTTCTTCACGATTATTTATTTATTTGAATTGATTTTATTCGCTTCCAACGTTGTCATATCTTCGGTCTTCCGTTTTATTAATTCGTATTGTTGTTGTCGTTTTGTTATTGAAATTTTTGTGTGTGAAGTCCTTGTGTTGTTGTAAAGCTTTCGTTTTGTTTATTTTATTTATTTTTATTATTATCATTTCGGGTTTTTAGTATCTGCTTTTTTTGCGGGTCATTTGGTTTTATTATAGTGGTAATAATGATTTTGGAGTAGAGATGGCGTTTATCTACATGCGCAAATCCATTGTTTTTTCTTTTAAAAATTTGATTTGAAAATAAAAAAATACCATTTGTGTTTTTTTGATGGGGACAGACATATTTGAATGTTGACGAGATAGGATTTTGAGGTCCTTTGGTCCACAACACGTCGCGATTATAAAAATTTTATCGATTATTTTAAGTAGAAACATCATTTTTTTTCCATTCCCTAGTAGCCAAATTTAAATTTCCCGCCACAATTTTTAATGAATTCAACGTAAAGGCTTTAAAATAACTATTAATGTAATACAAAATGGTGGGGAATTTTATGTATCAACGTTGAAGTTACTAAGAATAATTGCGGGAAATTTAAATTTGGCTATTAGAGTTAATGTGTCGAGCATCCAACTTTATTTTGTATAATTTTATTAAACAAATAAAAAAACAAAAGAGAAAATGTCTGTCATGTTTAATGTCATTTATAATTAATTTAGCAATGCTGTAAACTGTTTCAACTCAATAGGATCTTTTGAGTTAAGATATTCAATTTACTTTAAATTGCTCAGGCAACACTAGATGGCAGTGATTATTGAACTGACTTAAAGTCACTAGATATATAAAGTACCGCAATTGGCCGCCATGTTGTGTCCAGCTTAGCCGCCAAATTTAAATTTAATGTAGTTTATACGTCCTGTCAATTTTTCTATTGAATGCATATTGGTGCAATGCATTGCGGTACTTCATATATATAGTGACATTAAACTTACTGACGATTGATTTATTATTGTTCAATTTAAAGAAAACTGTAAAGTCTTATCTTCATTGGTAAAAGTCTGTGAAAATTTTGAAATCTTCAACCAATATTTCTCCAGCCTATCAGTTCTCTGGTAATATTAAACTTATTACTTATAAAATATCGGAAATAATATATGAAACAAAGTTGAAAGTAGGAAAAAAAATTGAATAAAGATCCTACAACTTTAGCTTTAAATGCTTCTAGAAGACCATTATTATTATATTATTAAGTATCTACTTAGTTAAATTTAGTTAAGCAATTCTAAATGAATGAGTAGAAAATAAATATCTATCAAAATTGGTCCCTAATGTGATATTTTTTCTTAAGTAAAAATTTTGAGAATTACTGCTTTTTACCAACTTTTTGTTGCATGCCTGTTATCTGTAATAAAATCATGCATTGTTAAGCAAAATATTTTTCTACTTAATTTTACATTACCGCCATCATATAGGTTTGAGAACCTCTGGTATCATTTCATAGTTACATTCTAGAATTAATTTCAAACAAATTGCAGAAGTTGTAAGTAAATTGTGGGCAATAAGTTAAATGCTATACAAAAGAGAAGTTTATGAAAAGTTGGAGAATCACTGCCTTTTGCTTTTTGTTTTACTTGTAAATGTAATTTATTTATTTGGAATTTTGTTATAATCTGTTGAGAATAATTCTTGAGTATTGATTAGAGCTTTTAAATCAATTCAAATTAAATTTATAATATTTGAGCAGCGCACTGGTTTTGTCTTCATAGAAGTATAACATTTTTGTATCAATAAATCGATTTCGAATGAATAATCGTAACCTTATGAAAGATAATGTTCGTAGAACAACGAAACGTTGCAATTTAAAATTAAAAAATAAAAGATGTCTGAATTGCATTTTTCATTTCTATTGGACTTAAATTTCCAAGATTAATGTTTTACAATTAAATTCGTGCAAATGACTAATGTTTTAGCAATAAGAAAAAATCTGAAAATAATCTAAAATGAAATAAGATAATTTGTTGAAAAAAAAATGTATGAATTTTTTTACTATGGTAATGAATAAATTAATATCACCAAAATCAACACTTTATATTGAACTTTGTTCTTGAAAATTTAGGCCATAGGGGTAGGCCATTATGAGACATTTAGATATTTCATGAAATATAAAATAAATTTTCAAGGGCAAAATGTTAAATTAGAATGATTTTCTTAAAGAAAAAGAAATGTGAAAATGTAAGAAAAAGACGGTGCTTCAATAGCAGTGTTGACTTTAGTAAATTAAATTAATTTTTTTGTTTTCACAGTAAAAAAAATGGATATAATTTTTGTCTGACAGTGATCCACCCCGCCCTAAAGTTTTTGATACTTTTTCTAAATTACCAGATTTGATTTATTATTCTAGCAATATGAAAAAGCTCCCTAAAAATTGTTTTTTAAAGAAAATAAAATTATTTTGCAACATTTTTTTTCTACTCTGATAGCAAATAAATTAATGGAATTAAAACCAGTGTTTTATAATAATCCTTTGTTTTTTCTTTTTTTACATTTTCACATTTCTTTTTCTATTATCTGTTGTGCTAATTGTTTTTATTACGATAGCATGATTTAATTGCTCTAAAAACAAAACTTACTAAACTTTCCAATTAGGGGTTGGTTAAAATTTTGAAATAAAAATGGAAACGGCTTTTTTTTGTACTCCAAGGAAATTATTTGATATGAAAATTTTGTGTTCCTGAAAATTTAGGAATGTCTTGCTAAATTACCAGAATTGGCTTATTTTTTTCGAAATATAAAAAAATTCTTTAAAGGAAATAGAATTATTTCTTTTTTTTTTAATTCTTCTTTTCTTGATTTTAAGTCACAAATATGGAAATGAATATCAATGATTAACTATAACGTTTCGCTTTATTTCAAAGCTTTTTTAAGTATAAAAATATAAATATTTCATTTTAACCTTTGTTAAAATTTATTAAATAAAACTTAAGCCCAATTTGAATAATTTTCTAGACAAGAAAATGATATCTCGAGAACCGTTTGAGGTTAAATAAAAAGTAATTTTGCTTGTTTTCAAACCCTCAAGGTGTGAAAACAAGCAGGGCAAATCAACAAGAGTGAAATTTTCTGAGAAATCAAAAATAACATCTTTTTTCCTCTTTTAAAGTCGATCCGGGGACTTACTGTATAATAAAGTACCTTTCTGAACCTAACAGCTTCTTGCGGGTTTCGCCGTGTGTCAAAACTTTCGCTCGACGTTTCGCTGTTTATACTGAAGCTCTTCAGGATACTGAACTCAAGAGTTACTGAGTTCAGTTTATCCTGAGAAGCTGTCAGTATGAAACAGCGAAACGTCGAGCGAAGTTTTTGACACACGGCGAAACCCGCAGAAGACTGTTAGTTTATAGTTACACCGGCCGTGAAGGCCTACGCAGTGTTACCTTTCTGAAATATAAAAACAAACATTTTACTTTTAAAATTTAAGCATTTCTGCTAAATAACCAGAATTAGCTTATTTTCTTAGTAATATGAAAAAAAAACCTTTAAAGGAAATAAAATTATTTCTTCACAGAAATGTGTGGATTTTTTTATATCATGAAATTGTGATAAGAAATAATTTAGTTAATAACATCATAGCCAATACTTTATAATAAAGTATCTTTCTGATATAAAAATAATAAATAAATACAAAAAGCGAGTCTGCAGTGTTTTCTAAAGGTTCCATGTCAGATAGCTCCCACAATAAAAAAATTTAATATTGAGTGACCCCTAAATCCTGATCTCGACCAACATTGTTTCATATAAAAGAATAAATTAATAAAATGTTGGTTTTAAAATAATCATCGACACAAATAATTTTTTTTAAAACTTCATCCTTTTTAAACCAAAAAAAATAAAAAATAATTTATTTCGTGAAGAATTGAGTAATCTTCATTTTAAAATAACAAAAAAAACATATATATAAAATAAAAGGGAAAAAACAAATAAAACCAAATGAGAATCGTTAATATACATACAATAATAATCAATACGTAAAAAAGAGACGTTCGTTTGTTATTTATCTAAAATAATTATTAATAATAATAAAAAAAAAAAAAAACATTTATACGTTCGTTAATATACAGTCTTGGAATAAATAAAATTAACAAAATAAATAATTATAATAGGATTTTTTCCTGTTTCAATGTTACTTTTTTTTTTAGATAATCGATTGTTTTAGAATTTCCAAATATTTGGCGATATTTCGAAATTAAAATTCTTAGGGGGAGGAGAGGGGGGGGGGGGGTGAATATAAGGGAAGAAGGGGTAAAGCTCGAAGGATAATATTTACATATTTCGATAAAAATAGAGAAAGTTCGTCCTGAAAATTTGCATTCTCACTGTCGTTTCACTCTAAGACCGCTAGAGTTTATTTTTTATTAATTTTTTTCGTTTCTAAAGGGGGGAGGGAGGATTTAACACGGTTGGGGGAGGGGTGGGGGGTAATAAACGAGGGGAATTGCGGGGGTACGTACAAAAAGCCACTTGTAAAAATATCATCTTAGGAACTTGGCGTCCAACTCCAAGAAAAATATCATATTATCTTATTTTTATATGTTAATTATCTCGTATCTTCGTCAATTTAATTTCTTTTTTTTTTGCTTTTAATTTTAATGTACGTTGTAATTAATCTGTTTTTACGTCGCGTTTTTTTTTTTATTAAAAAAAAAGTCTATCGCTTTTCTTTTTTTTTCTTTTTTGATTATGAGATCATCTTCGTGTGTTGTTAAATCTTTTTCTATTCGTCGTCCCCGGGTTTCTATCACTGCTATCGCGGCTCCTCCTTCTTGTGCAGGTCGGTAGGTGGCGTCGCGCACATCTTATGCGTCGGAGGTGGCGGCCCAGGGCCGGGTCTCAGGTGCATCAGTCCGGGATCCTTCCCTCTCAACTGATGCGACGGATGCTGCTGATACGAGGCGAACATCTTGGCGCGTTCCTCTTCGACGCGCATGGCGTCCATCAACGGGTTGTACCGTAAAATGTTCGTACCGGTAGAAGGGATCCGTCGGCGGGGGCCAATGCGTCGGAGGCGGAGGTTGGTAGTGGTGTGCTAGCGTCGTGGGCAACATCCGCGTCCGGTCCAGCATGGAGGGCGGTTGCATCGTGTGCGCCGGGTGTCTGAGGTAGGGGTGATACCTCGGATCGGCGCGCGATAGCAACGTGGGTTCCTCTTCTTTCGTCCGGGGCTCCTCTTTTATCCGCACCTCGTTGGGATCGAGGAGGCCGTTGCGCATCGGCGATCGGTCGCGCAGGACCGGCGCCAATTGCTTTGTACTCTCCGCCAAGCGCTGTTGGTGCTGCAGGAGGCGTTCCCGTTCTCTCTCGCGTTCCAAGCGCTCCTGTTCGCGTCGCTCTTTCTCTCGCCGCTCTCTCTCCCTCTCTTGTTGCTGTTTCAAGTAAAAATTGAGTTGAAAAAATAGATAAGATATATATAAAATATGTCGGGTGCGATTTTTTGCACCGCGACTGTATAATATCATACAGGCTGGGTTAAAAATTTACGTCCGTTTAGTATCAAGCTACTAAGACGGAATTTTATAAAATATAATAAACAAAAGTGAACGTAATAAATAGCACTCAATTGCAAAATAATAAATAATTGTTTAAAAGGAGCCTTTAGAAAGGCATTAATGAATAGATGGTGGTGTCGTTGAAATTTACAAATAACATAATTCATTTGTAACTTGTTGTTGGAATACATATATCTAAATCTATACGAACAGGCAACAAAGGATTTTTTGGCTTTTAATTTTACTTAATAAAGCGCACAAACCGAGATGATAGTGCGGAAAAGAAATACCTGTTGTAAGTTTTAAACAATTTAAAATCTAAGTAGTAATATAAGGACTCGTCCTGCTGAATTTTGTATTTTAATTATTAATAATAACGACGAAGTGTTAAATTATTTTTGGCCGTGTTCAGTTATAACCTAACATAAATGTGGCTAATTGTCTTGACAGCCAGATTACAGTTTTCTTTGTTGTTGAATTTTTGTAATGAGTATATAAGGATTATTTCCACTGTTGCCAGATCCTTTACTTACTTAGCTTGGTCGATTAGATTTTGTTTTGTGTCGTATATAGAATCAAAAGATTAATATTATGTAAAACATTTGTCCTTCCAGCGACCTCCGTGTTTTTATTATGTAATCCGTCGTAGTGTATTACATACATTGACAGCTATTGTACAATTTAAAGCGATATCTTTTGGAATAATATTGCATAATAGTGATGTAACGAATACGTGATTTTACACATTCGCGAATGCGAATGCGAATATGTGCACTAGACATTCGCGAATGCGAATATTAACTTTTTAACTTTACTAGTGCCATCTGTTAGCTCTCAATTTACAACTATACGAACACTTGCATTAAGCGCTTATGCGCACACGCAGAGAATTAAATTTCTGCATCACCACCATATACAACCTAATCGTTTTGACCTCTTACGTCTTATTCTTGTCAATTCAAGTTTAGTTTTGAGGTAACGATGGATGACATCCCAAAAGGTTGTTTTAGGATTTCAATGAATTTGAATATTAGTTTTTTTTTGCTCTAAATTATCATTTTAACAGGTAAAAGTTACCTGTTAAAATGGATAATTCTATATTCGCATATTTATTGCGAATGCGAATATTCAAAAACATGCGAATATTCGCGAATGCGAATATTCGTTACATCACTATTGCATAAGAACGATTATAGTGCCCCCATCAGTTTTTTTCTACAATCATTTTTTAAACTACCTCTTAATGTTATTTTGGTATACTAAATTTGTGTCGCGCTCTCAAAACCTATCCGAGCAAATTGATGACTTTGACAGTTTGTTTTATATGACCTGTCGAATGCCAAGTTGCAGGTGAATGCCGCTGGTGCCACTTACCCGGACTTTTTTTTGGGAAATATGCTCACCCTTCGGTTGGCAACATTGTGACAGTAAAATACCAATTTAAATAAACGTCGTATTGACATGTACTGAAGATGATATTTTCTTTTAGTTTCGAGCGTTTTATATGTCGATATTAGATCTTGAAAAGGGCTTGCAAACTTTGCATATTTGCCGTCCTGCCGACCTTTTCAAGATCTAATATCAATAAAATACATTAATTTGTTGTCAAATGTCTGTCAAGTACTGCTTTGACAAGAGAAGAGCTTGGGAAAGCTTGACTTTCTATTTGCTAAAAAGAACTCAAAAAAGATGGCGGTTGCGAGCTAACAAAATTTGCTGTGTCCATTCTTGGTTACGTGTTCCTTGATACAACTAATTTGTACTCAAACGAGCGTTTAGTGAATAGTGAAAACACAACAACATTGAAAAAAATGCAAAAAAGAATAAAAATTTTGGAAATTATCGTAAATATTCGAAATGAAACTAAGTACATAAAATTTCCTACAAATTTTACTACTTAGATTCTTTCTACGACGAAATATTTCGTCTCTCTCTACAAAAACCCAATTTTTCCAATTTAAAACTTCATTAGTGGGGAGCAAGAGGGGTAAGTTGACACTTAATAAATTCTTTGTTTTAAATTGAATACAACATAGATTGTTTTCAATCGTTATGCCACCTTCAGAATTAATCTTCACTTTAAGTGACAGTCAGCCCTAAATGAGGATCGATAAACATTCTCGTGTTTTTAATTGCCAGTTAAATTGTAAGTTTTAGTTAAGGGGAGGTGATAAAACGGTCGTTAGTGTGATGGAATAACGTTTGTATTTACTTTGAAACAATGTATAAATAAGTCCGATCAAGTGAGTTTGGTGGACGAAAAATATGCAAACTAATTTCCCTAAACCTTGCCTCGCACTACCTCTGACCATCAGTTTGTATGTTTGACAGCTGTGAAAAATCTCGTTCTACGTTCTGGTGGCATTTTTTAATTCTAAATACGTTTTGTAGTTTATGATGCATTTAAATCTAACGCACCAAAGTTTTTCTTCCTAGTATACTCCCTAAAACGATGATGTTGCTTGAGGTGACACAGTAGTTTCGATTTGAAATTTTCTTATTTATTCATATTGACATTTCTTTTTCCTTCTTTATAATTTTAACCCAACCCATACATCTAATAGTTTTTTGTCCCTTTGTGTTATAACGCAAATCGCAAAAAATCATGGCACAATAACAAGGTTTCATAAATGATTTTTAAGGTTTTCAACGCGAACAGCTATTTGCGTCACACGATCATGAAGCAATATTGCTCGCATAAAATACAACAATTGCGTACTGTTTCCTAGAGCAATATGAAATAGAAGATAAAATCTCTACAGCGCAGTGTTGCCAACTCGTGGAAAATTTCCCGATTCGTGAAAAGTTTTGAAGTCGAAGGGAAATAGCATGGTATTCACGGGATTTTTTTTTTGGCAATAGCACGAAATGCAGATGGAAAATTACACGAACTTTCTCCATTTAACTGACTCTGTATCTCTAAAATTAAAAAAGTTAGCTATTGTAGAATGTTCCCGTGAACACACTGTATTGTATATTGGTACCATGGTTTTGTGCGTTCGTGGAAATTTTCTTTAAAAAAGGCAAATTTTGATAGTTATCGTGGGAAATTCTATGTTTAAAGGTTGGGAACACTGCTACAGCGCATGTCTATGCGTTTTGTGTTATAATGCAAACGGACAAAAAGGACAAACCTAACATCAACAATAAATTATTCTACCTGTTGCTCTAACCGCCTCTGCTTTTCTTCCCTCTCTCTCCTTTCCGTTCTTCCCTCTCGCGCCTCAATCGTTCCCTCTCCCTCTCCTGCCGTTCCCTCTCCTCTCTCTCCCGTTGTTCCAATATAGGATCCGGTTTTATCGTCCAAGGAGCGGGCGGTGGTAATCCGGGCAGGCTAGGCGGTAAAGCGCTGACGCTAGGGAAGGTAGGCACAGTTCTCTGCAATCCCCGCCAGGGGTCGTGCAGCTGCAGTCCCAGATCTCTGCCGCTAGCGAAAGGAGACACGGAGAAAGGCGGTCCGCTGGATGCGAATCCCGCTGCCGCTCCGTAGCGCGTAAAGGGAGATATACTGGATCCTGGAAACGAGAGACGATGGATGACATTAATTCGTCCGATTTTCCAAAAAATTAAGTCGCGATCACTCACTACCTATGTGCGAAGAGGGCGCCGTGAACAGCGAACTGTGGTGGGGCGGTTGATCGTACGTGGGCGGCCGGTGCGGTCCTAAACTAGGCGGGAAGGGCATCTCGTGCGGTCTCGTCGGATGAACACTGGGGGAGAAGAGGTGTGTCGGCGGTCGCAGGAGATCTTAGCGACGCCCGCCTTGGCTTCGCCGCTCTTCTGTTGGTGGTGGTAGATCTCCCACGCTATCTGACGTGCATTGCGTTCAATTTGCCGGTTTTCTAGAAGAGAAAGGTTTGGTTGAGATAACGATGATATATTATGGTTAAGTTATTAACAATTAAGTATGTTGGTACGACCAAAGATATTATATAGGTAGTTTCGTCATTTATATAGATTTGGGAGGGTTAATGATTCGCTTTGTAATGTGGTGGGTATACTGCGGGCATGTTTTATGAATGTCACACTGCAGCTGAATATACCAGTCCCAGAGCTGAAGATCTTAACGTGGCAGCTAAAGAGCTCACGTAGTGCCACACAGTTTCTGAGGGACATTATCTCTACTATTGATTTTCGCAGCGAGGTTAGTTAAATACTTTTTATAAGAAATAGTTCTATCCAGTGCGACTCCAAGGTATTTGGTTGCATATGACAGGAATCTCAGATCCCTGTGTTGTGTAGCTATTGCCAACAATATGTAAACCAAAATTGCATCGGTGCGTATTGTAAGGGCATTTTATGCATATTATAAGGTCCCTATACTAAAATTAAAATTTGTCGGCTACGGTATATAACCTGAAGACTAGTGGGACCAGGACTGATCCCTGTGGTAGGCCACATATGAAGCTAAGGACCAGTCCGTGTCTCCAACACTGCATCATAGGTTGCTGTAAGGTCGATTAGTACGGCTGATGTTTTTAGTTGTCTTTTTATGAAGGTTGTTAGAGCCAGGATCTGTTTAATACAGCTCCTATTTGGACGAAAGCCCGCCTGCTCCACAGGTATGCTCGCGAGAATTCTTGAATCGATTGATCTTTTTAATAACAGTAAAATGTGTCGGTAGTTCTCTGACCTCCTGTCTAATTTCCCAGGTTTCAATGTGGCTATGTTTTTTGCCCGTTTACTCAGATGAAGGAATCTTGCCTTTACAATAGGATATTAGTGTAAAAATAGGTCAGCCACTGTCGTGTATATCTACCGCAGTGCGAGATCAATTCTGGGTATACGCCAGCCAGGTCCCGGCTTTAACTTGGTTACAAGCTAATATAATTTCTTCAGGTTTAGAAGTTTATTTTGATTTTGATATAATAAATGAGGTGTGTTGGAGACAAACAAATTGCAGTGATCACATATTTACCTATTTAATATCTTTGGGTACGACTAAAATGGCGTTTTAACAATGAAGCAACAGATGGCGTTATTTTGTAACAATAACTGAATATAATTGATTTTAATTTCGTTGAGATTTGTCTTAATCTTCAGAAACGATTATGTGTACATTTCTATTTCGAATAAATATTTTCTGATTTCTTATTTGAATTAAGGAGAATGTGAATCCAGATTGTAAAAACAGGGTGATTTCATTTTAATTTCTTCTTTTCTTGGTTCTTTAGGTCGTGAATATGGAAATGAATAATAACTACGTTCCGCTTTATTTCCAAAGCTATTTTATGTATAAAAAAATATAATAAAATGTAAATAGTGTAAATTATAAATAAAATTTTTTTGTTTAATAAATTTATGATTTTATGTAATTTAGGTAATAATTACGATGCAGTTTAAATTTAAAACGAAATGCTTTCCATTGCATTTTGGCAAACGACCCAATGCCTAGCGAGAATAAGAACCAGTGTTCAAACTTAATAAATTGTGTAAATATAACTTACTATTTCGCCAATAGATGCACGTTCACCGAAAAACCATTTGCACTTGATTAGACTACTTCTGTAGTTGCCGTGTTTCAACGATTATTTTTAGTAACTTCAACATGAAGGCATTAAAATAACTATTAATGTAATACAAAATTCTAGGTAATTTCATTGAAGTTACTAAATTGTGGAAAATTTAAATTTGGTTACCTGGGTGCATTCTAATATCTATTCAATATCCACTCTGAGTTACTCTATGACGTCAATTAGACGCACCTTTTGGTTGGCAGGATAATGTCAATTTAAATTCAAATAAACGTCATATTGACAAGCACACACGTTTGCTCAAAAATATTCTAGTTAATCTGTTTACTTCGTCAAAAGCCGAACTATGTATTCGGTTTTTTAAAATTGTGTTTCACTTGTTATTGAAGTTAATAGTTATTTAGTTACATAGTTTTGCACTACTTTGTTTTGATATAAATCAGATTGTCATCAACTGTACCCACCATTGCTATTACTTTGATATAATCTTGTTAATTTTGCTATTAATTAAATTAAATTACGCAATGTTTCACTCAAAAATTTGCCAAAAGCAGACTTTAATATTGAACCTAAATTTTACGTATTTTTTTTTTCCCCATATGTTGCAACATTTGTGACTGTCACTGACTGTATAACAAACTTCTTTTATAAAATAGTTGCACGTAAAATATTAACAAAATGTCAGTTTTCATTTGTCGCTCCCATTATTATTTTAAAAATTAGGGAGTAGCGAATTTTTTGGCTCTATATGATTGAACCACAATTAATTCATCGACGTTTAAAATATAAAATTAAATAAAGTTAAAAAATTAACTATTTTTCTACTCACCAATTTTTGTTTTATGTTTATAATTAGTTAAATAATTAACTTCAAGTAATTATTATTTTAAATTGGTGTAACAAAATAAGAAAGCAAGTCAACTAATATAACGTGAAATATATAAAAACAAATAGTGTTCTTTTCACAAGCTTGAAGCCCAAGGCGTCATGACTTGAATCGTTTCCAAAATGTGTCAAGTATGAAAGGAATGTATTTACCCCAGCACGTCAGGCTCACCTCGGCAGCAGCTCGCAATCGCTTATAGCCTTCAAACTTGTAAAAGGAACACGATTATTATACACTGTCATTTCTGTATCGATTTGAATTCTGCACAGATGGCAGCCATTATCTAATTTGATTGATTTACTGATTTGCATAAAGAACAAAGCTATTATTAACAAATTTGTTTATCCAGTTATCTTTCTTTTTTGTACAAGGCGATTTATAATGTGTGTAAAACAGATTTTGTTTGAGAAGTCGTTTAAAATAAAAAGAAAATCTATTATACGAATATTATACGCCTCTGCGTTTTTGTACAGGGTGATACATAATTAATAAATTTCAGAAGTCATTTAAAATTGCATATTAAATTATCCATAAAAATAAAAACAAATTGACAGATTAACGCATCAAGCAAAGCTCGTTTTTTTCATTTAATTTTTTTTTTTTTTGAGGGGCTAAGCAGTGCGTGATAGCTCTACCTACCATGGCCTTAGGTTTGGTCGGATCTTGCGCAACGGTCTGTGGACAAAAAAGAGAGACAAAGCGTTAGGGATCGGCAGCCAGTTAGTGCGCACACTGTGAGATAGAAGGAGAATAAAAAGAGAACACAAAAAAATCGAGTGTAAAAGAAAGTCACCCTCGTTTAGCCACAAACAAAAATAAAATCGAGGATTTTACAAACGCATGCTTGAACGCGAGTTTCTAAAGTTAGAGAAGTTAGACCGTTGAAAATATGTTATAATATCTAAAAGTTAGTTTTTGGGGCGGGGGACGTGAGAAAGCGAGGTTCACTTACCTTAGGTTGGAACGGTGCTAAATGATTTGGAGGCACAAAAGGTGTTGGTCCAGCCGTCAATCCAGGATGCAGCAGACTAGGCGTGTATCCAGGATAGTTGGGCATAGTCAGATTCTGTCTATAGAACGGTGATTCCACGGCGCCCAGTTTTGGGATGTCCTTAAACTTGAAGAGAAATCCACATGCGTCAGTATTCCAAACATCAGATCCACTTACCCTTACCAGAGGCGACGGGAACAGCGTGGACGACGGCGGTGGTGGTAGCAGCGAGGTGGTGTGCTGATGGACGTGGGTGTGGTGGTGTTGGTGTTGATGCATCTCCGTCCGCAGGTACGGAGGCGGAGCCACGTTCAGGCTGCGATCCTGCGTCGCCAAGAATCTGTTATCCAGCTCCCTGCGGAGCATGTCGGCTTGGTTCGTCTGGAAGAGACTCTCCGCGGAGAAGGGATTCGGATTAGGTGGGGGTGGGACCGCCGTAGTTAGAGGCGACGCCCTGGATACCGGTGGTGGTAGGGGAGCTGTGAACATGGGCGCGGGGAATGAGGGGTGTAACGGTGGCGTTGGACGAGGGGGCGCTGGACTTAGCTGGGTCGTGGGAACGTTCCAGGACTTGCCCAGGCTGAGACTAGAAGACACGCTGGTGGGTGGCGGGCAGCTCTGCGGCGTCACGCTGCTCCTGCTTAAACTGCTGACGTTGCTGCTGTAAAGAAGGGTCGATGATGTGTCTTTAGTCACAGGTCAATTTTTTTTTTAGGTGTATTTAATGATCATTTATAGAGATATGAAATGTTATGGCTGAATGAGATCAAAATATGTTGTAAGGGTAACAAAAACCAGTATATACAGGGTGTTTTGAAACATCGTTTAAGGATTTTAAGGGCATGTAGTACGATCGAAAATAAGGTTAAAAGTCATAGTAAACATACGTCCACAAATTAACTGTTTACGAGATAACAGCGATTTTATCGCAACTGCAGAATAAGTTTGCTTTAGCGGTTTTTATTAAGATGTTATTGCATTTTAACATAAAATAGATTATAACTAGAAAAGATGTTCAAAATGACGTCCTTCCATTTCGACACAGGATCTACATCTGCTTTCAAAGGAAGCGCGCACTCTTTCAAAAAACAAGGGTTTTTCTCGTATTATCTGGCAACAGTGTTCTATTCGTTGGCGCAACTCTGGAAGATCGTTTACCAGTGTTGCGTACACTAAACTTTTCAAATAACCCTTAGTATCTGGGGTTAAGTCCAACGGGTTTAGATCGGGAGACCTTGGAGGCCAAGCAATGGGACCTGCTAGCCCTATCCATCTTCTAGGAAATTCATTGTTAAGATGTTCCCTAACAGCACGCGTTATGTGCGGTCCATCTTACATAAACCAGAGGTTCAGTCTTAGATATATAGGTAAATTTTCCAAAAGTTCAGGTAAAGTATTTTTCAAGAACTCGAGGTATGCAGGACCTGTTAAGCGTTGTGGCAAAACAATCGGTCCTAACAACCGTTCTTATATGCCTAACCAGATGTTTAGAGAGAACGTTGCTGGTGCCTGGCTTCACGGTAGCATGAGGATTCTCGTCACACCAAACGTGATTGTTGTGGAAATTAAATATTCCATTTTTAGTAAAACCAGCTTCATCAGTGAAAGGATGTTATCAGAGAAACCTGGCCGATCAGCAGCTGTTCGCAAAATACAATCACAGAAAGCTTTCTCGCTTGATAATCCGGAGTAGTAAGGGCTTGTACCGTTGGATATGGTAGGGGTTATAGAGTTGCTCATGAAGGGTTCTCCAAACAAGATTGCTGCTTACACCCACTTGAGTCGAAATTCTTCTAACACTAGTTTCGGGATTTTCATCAATAATATTCAAAATTCGATCTTCTATCTGTGGAGTACATGCTATTCTCTGTCGTCCAGTATTAGAAGACCGCTTCTCAAACGAACCAGTTTCTCTTAGTCGTTGAAACACCATCTGAAACATTACATGGGAAGGCAGTTGGCGATCAGGAAACGTTTCAGCATAGAAGCGACGTGCTTGTAAAGAATTCCCGTTAGCACGACCGTACATGAACACCATATCGCTCATTTCAGCATTAGAATATACGCAACTATTGTAATTGTTACAAATTGCACAAAACGTCAAATTAAACTGTCATAAAACAATAGCTGATAAGCACCTGTTTACTGGGATATGTTATATCCATGTACTACTAGGAACACTCGCTGTTATCTCGTAAACGGTTGATTTGTGAACATATGTTTATTATGACTTTTAACCTTATTTTCGATCGTACTACATGCCCTTAAAATCTTTAAACGATGTTTCGAAACACGCTGTATATCAACAAATCGGGAAAAGTTGTTCTGATCCAATTACTATTATGAAATAGAAGCACAGTATCTTCTACTGTCATTCGGGATTATCCTATGTTAGTATTCACTTACAGCCTATACATCTAAGACTCCGCATTGACAGCATAACGTGTTTTTTTTTTATTGCAAAATGTCATTTACGCTGGGGCAAGATAAGTTCATTTTAGTGGCATATTTTCGAAATAATGAACAAAGGGGTGATTGGCAGTAGAAATATTCAATAATGCTTTGTGCTGATGAAGCCGATGACTTTGTAAATCAATTTGCTGGAGTAAAAACTGATAATCCTTCGACACCTGAACGCGTTGTTCATCGCTTTCGAGATACCGGCAAACTGAAAAAAAAATGTGGTGGAAGACGCACTTACTCTTTCGAATAATAATACCATATTAAACGATATAATAAAGAGTGATACCTAATTTTTTTTTGTATAGGTTTATCTCATAAATTATCTCAGAAGGCAGTAATAAAATTTTTGTTCTGCAACAATTACTGTCATCAGATTTCGAGAAAGGGTATGGATTACTGCTACTGATTCAAACCAAATTGAATGAATAGCGATGTTTTGAAACTTACTTCTTCCTGATGAAGCTCGGTTTAATTTACGGGAGCCCATAAAATCATCATGCTACTCGTAAAAACGGAATTACATCCAGTAAAATGAGAGTACGGACTGCAATATCCAGCAGAGCGGCGCTAAAGACATAGATGGGTCGTCTATCTATCTATATTCAGATAATCTTGAAACTAGCTTGAGATTTCCGGAAAAATCTAAGGATACTGCCTAAACTGGCGTATTCATCAATTTCGGCAGGCGCGGCGTAGATTATTTGGGGTATATTACTTGTAGATTTAGATTTGAGGGAACTCATAGCTTATCTGTATTAGAGGTGCTAGGGAAATTTAAAAAATCCGACTGATTTGTTATTAGATACTTGGTATATGTTATGTGAGGGGGGTGCAAAACTTTTTTGGACTGGGGTTCACGTAGGTACAATCACTAATGAGAGGGTGGATCAATTAGAGAAATGTTGATTTGTCGATACGCCTTGAGTCTTCCGTGTATATTTTTGTTTTTTGCGTGTGCTTTATTTTTCTGCGCATTATACCATCAAAAAGAAAACGTGTTGTTTTATCGTTGGCTGACAAAATAAAAATTCTTGAACAAGTGGATAAAGGAAAGACCGGTAAATAGTTAGCTGACGAGTTTTGGAGTTGGAACATTTCAGACATAAAAAAAAAAGTTTACAATTTTAAACTTTGTGTCTGTCCTTGAAAATGAAGATGGTAGTTCGTCTAGAGAAGCAATTAATACAGCAGAAAACAAAGTCTTCAGGCCGTATTCAAGTGGTTTTTGTAGCAGCGGGCATTGGGCAATCCTCTTTCAGGGTCGATTATATTTGAAAAAGCAAAACTATTAATCGGAAAAATTAACATCATGTCTTCATCTAAAGCGAATAATGGGTGGGTACGGAACTTCAAGGTAAGACTTAAGTGGCGAGAAACTTTCAGGAGACCCTAAAGCAGCAGAAAAATTCATTTTCATTCAAGATTCAAACGTAAATCAGAGTTCTATGAGCCAGAGTTTGTGTATAATGCAGACGAGATTGACCCTTCCAAAGAAGGCGTTGCCTAAATCCAGTCTAGCTTCTAAAAGGGAAAGTTAGGGCGCGCTTGGCCATAAGGTTAGCAAAGACCGTGTTACTGTGCTAACTTGTGGCAACTCTACAGGAAATCACAAAATTCCTCTCCTGTTGATAGGCAAACCAAAAAGGCCCCGGGCTTCGAAAAATGCAAAAGCACTGTTTTTTTTTTTTTTTTTTTACAAAAATCAACCAAAGGCGTGGATGACCGCTGCTTTGCTTACCGAATGGTATGATTCTGGATAATGCACCCACCCATCCTACAAAAGGTCTTCTCGACAGACAAAACGGAAGTTTTAAAAATGTTTTCCTGTCGCCAAACGTTACCAGTTTACTGCAGCCAGTGGACCAATGGTTTTTGAAACTTCGAAGGGACACTACAAAAGACTACTGTTGAGGAAACTTTTGATAGAAGACGAAAATGAAGAAGGCACCAAAGATTTAAAAGATTGCTGTTGTATAGTGGCAGAAGCATGGAATTTACTGTAAACACGCACATTAAAAAGAGCTTAGAACAAACTGCAAGGTATTTTAACTAAGGAAAAAGTACAGAAAGAGTGAAAAGAAAAAAAGAGCTGTGAAACTGAAGATAAAGAAAGTGAGGAAGAACAGAAGGAGAGATTGATAACATAAGAGATATTTTATTAAAAATTGCTGGTTGTTCCGAATGCAGTACAGAAGACATAGGCGCATGACTTGTTTGTGGTTATTGGAATCCTGGGTATAAATTTCTAAATGATGATGAGTTACATGGATGAAATCGATGACTAAGAAGATGACCTGCTATTGAATCAGACGCGAGAGCATCAGCTAGCGAGACGTTTGCGTGTTTAGAGACTGCCTTATCATGGTTGGGGCGGTGGTTTGAATGTGACCGCATCCAGCTATTCACTTTCAAGTGGCTACGGGAATTGACCGCACGAAAACGACTTAAGATGTCTAAACAACTGACTCTTACCGTAATGTTTAAAAAGTCACAAGACACACTGTAGCAAATATGAGCAACTATTTTTTTTTGTTATTAAAATAAATAAAAAACATTTTTACTGTGTATATTGTCCAATACAATTATTTTGCGTTTTTGTTATCATCCAATTATGCGGATAATTGGTTATCCGGATCAGATGCTGTTCCAATTAATCTGGATAATTGGAATTCTACTGTACTAGAGAACCTGCAGAGAAATTTGGAATTTCACGCACCAGTATTATTTGAATATAGAAACCACAAAATCATCCATATGACATATCCAATGTATCAAGACCATCACAAAACTGATTTTAAAGAACATAGTGTAGAATTTTGTGAATGGGTTCAGTAAAAAATTCGAATAAACGCACAATAAATGAACACCTGATATATTCAATGCCTGGAATGGAATTCACATATTCAAAAATTGACCAGCAAAGCCACCATCGCCCTGGGTAGGTGTAGGAGGATGTGTGGAAAGAATTGGGGTCTTAGCCCCAAGATGACTCTTGGCGTGCCTGTGCGACACGGGGGCAATGAAATCGGCCCCTACCACCGCGATAGAAGTAATTCTGAACCTGCCACCAATACATATTTTTGTACAAGGAGCCGCAAGGTCCACAGTACACAGACTCTTACATATTCAAGTACCGATAAGTAAATCGCACGGGGCTGACTATAAAAAACTGCTAGACGAACTCAAGGAGGCACCTCTTTTAGGAATGCCATGTGATTCCATGGTTCAAACCCCTAACCTAGATAGGAAATATCAGGTTATAATACCAGATAAGAAGGACTGGGAGGCAGGTGCCCCGGTAAGAGCGGACTCAAACTGGTTTACTGACGACTCTAAAACGGATTACGGCGTTGGCGCGGGAATATACACTAAGAAGCCTAAAAAGGCTCTTTCGGTAAGCTTCAGCACAGACACGACTGTGTTCCAAGCTGAGGTTGTTGCAATTCATCACTGTGTCCGAGAGATAGAAAGATGAACCAAACCGGGTAAAAGCGTCGCTATCTTCTCTGACAGTCAGTCCACACTTAAAGCGATTAGCTCCTCAAGCGTGGACTCTAAGCTGATTTGGGACTGTGTAAGCGCCAAATGAGGTGGGCACCCAAAGGAAAGTAACCCTAGCCTGGGTCCTAGCCACTCGGGCGTGAGAGGAAATGACGCGGCGGACGAACTGGTCAGACGAGGTTCGTCAAGGCCATTCGTTGGAGCCGACCCCTCTTTCGGCACTACCAAATCGCAAATTAAAAAATCCATCAATGAATGGATATACAATCAGTCCAGAGAGTGGTGGCAAAAATCACCGGGACAATGGCAGGCAAAAGAGTTCCTAAAGGAGCAGAGGCCTGAATTCACGAGAGATCTACTGAGTAAAGACAGGAAGATTGTCAAAATGATTGCAGGTCTGCTGACTGGTCACTGTAGACTGAATAGGCATATGTACAACATAGGCCTGGCAGATGATGCAACCTGCAGATATTGCCAAGAGGAGAAAGAAACACTAGTTCATGTGCTGTGCAATGTGAAGGCCTGGGGAGGACAAGGTTCTAGTAATGGGGGAGGAGAACCCCACAGCTAGTAGCTACATAAAGAAGCCGCTCTCAAAGATGATAGGCCTAATTAAGAGGGCAAAATTAGAGAGCGTCCTCTAGGAAAAAAAGGGATAGATCTGAAAAGGTCGCGGTGAAACAGGTCGATAGGCCACCCCAATCCTAATCTAATCTATTCAATGCCTCCCTAGCTGCTCGTGGGATCAACCATGGAGGAAGGACGTTTATTAGCGGGACGACACCGCTAATAAGCAGGACCTCCATAAGAAGCCTTCCACTTCCAAAGTGAGAGTACCTCACAAGGAAGGAACAAAGGGAGAAGCAAAACGACTGGAGCAGATTGGGGAAACAAGATGGCATCCATCCCCTCTCAAACTGCGTAGCACTGAGCAACTCAAGGGCGTTGCACCTGAGAGCACGTGAAATCGAAGAGGGAGTCTTACCTAACTTGGGGCCTTCTGATATCCTATATTTTCTGAAAGGAATAGGATTAGCAGGCCAGCTGTAAAACAGCAAGAATAGGGGACACAATAGATCTTTTAGGTTGCATATTCAATGCCAAAAATCAAATCAATCAATATGAATAACATCATGTCTTCAGCAGATATTTTGGAGAGGTGACTTACCTGTAGCTTTCTCTCTCCCTAGTGGGGGAATGTCCCCTAGGCGATGATGGCGGCCTACTAACTACCGTCGTCGTAGTGTTATGAGCAGCAGTAATAGTAACAGTAGGTGGAGCAGCCGCCGCCGTCGTGACGACAGGCACGACGGCGGCGCTCGGCGAGTAGTTCGTATGCACCGAGTACGGCGTATATAGCGGCTGATACGGCGGATGGTAGGCGGGCGCCGACGTCGCGACGGCCGGACTCTCGGTGCGCGCGTGATTCGCCGCCGCCGGAATGGAGTCGCCGTGAGGCGTCGCGGCGACCGGATGATGCGCCGCGACGGGACCGGCGGCCGCCGGTGGCGGTTGTTGCGCTTGCTGCTGCGGAACGACGCTGGCCGGAGGCGGGGACGCCGGCGTCACCGTGGCCGTCGTCGTCACCGTCATGCCGACGTCGACGAGGACCGCCGGCGGCCGCGCAGGTTTCTCCTCCGCGCGAACGACGGGCGCCGCGGGCAGCGTCGGAGGCGGGCGGCGGTGGCAGTTGGGCGGGCGCCGGCAAGGGCGCCGGTAGGTCGGGCGGCGTCGGCGCCGGGACCGGCGAATTGCTGGTGCCGTTGCTCAGGGGCAGGCTGGGGGGAAGGGCGCCGGGGAATTCGTGCTTCCTGGACGCCGGGGCGGAGCCAAATATCACCGAACTGGCATCGGAACCCTGAAACGACGAATATATCGATTAGAATAAAAATTATTTTGTTATTAAATAGAATACACAGGACAAAACAGGGGGGTATAATCCAGTTATCAATATTTATTCACACTACCGGTTTTATAAAGTATATCAGTAGAGTAGTCAAATGTGTCTGCTTAACGGGCCGCATTCGGCCCGACACCAAGCAGAACATTTTGCCATAGTATATCTTCAAAACAGTAAAAACACCCCACCGATTCGTATATCTAGTATCTAACATGATATGAATATCGCGCATCATCACGCACATGCGGTGATGATGCGCGATGGGAGCACATACATAACGCGAGCGTACAGTAGAACAATTGAATATACTGGGAGTATATTCAATTGTCCGGTAAGAAAAACTTTAAACATTTAGATAGTAAACATTCATTAAATACTTTAATACTTAATATGAGAGTTTATTTTCAAATTTAAATGTGTGAATTACTTTCACGCGAGTTGTTATTTAAAAAAAAAACTTTTTATCATAGCTAGTCAGACAACATGAAATCTTTCGGTTTTGTGTTGTGAGGAAAGTGTACATCGTTTACAATTAAAGAAAGAACAGTTATTTAATGAAAGATAATAAAAAATTATAAACACACAAGTAGACATTTTGTACAATTTAGCAACCTATAGACAAAGTTTAAGACCACTTAACTTCTAACTTCAAAACGTAGTTATTTGTATGTAGACACAAAATAAAATAAAACTTAATTCAGAAACTATATTTAAAATAAAAATCGTCAATAAAACAATAATAAACACAAAATAATGAAAAATAAACGTTTATAATATTACACAGTTAATCAAACATACAGTGTAAATAATTCAAAAAATATAAAATGGCTGTCTGATGACGCGCGATGGTGATGCGCAGAAAAGTGTTATTTTCGTACCTCTTGTGAGCATATCTAGTATACTTATATCATGGTATCTAGCAGTGTTGGGCAAGTTAGGGGAAGTGAAGAAATTTCTACAGCGATTAGACATGCTCGTGTGTTATCCGCTCTCAGTAAATCACTAGTTAGCACTGCTCCCCACTCATGACGCGAATAAACACGAGTGTATCTAGTCGCTGTAGAAATTTATTCACTTCTCCTATCTTGCCCAACACTGGTATCTAGTATCGTACCAGTGTTAGTAGAGTTTTGACACGAGATAGTACAATTTTCCGTTAACGTTTACGCATTGTAAATGTTATACCATGTCGAGCGTAGAAAATCCCAGAAAACGACTATTATTTAACTAATTATTAATTTTTATAATTAAACAAATAAATAATTTTGCTCTTTCCCGACACTGTACTGTATATTTATGTTAAACGTTAATATCACGTACATGAAACAGTAAAGTACTAACTTGGCGCGCAGATAAAAGTTGACCACTGTAATCATAAGGTTTAATGGTAATTACAACAAAGAATTTGTTTTGATGCTTGCTGCAAGTCCGGGCCACACAGGAATGGGAGGAAACAAAAAAAAACGGATAATCTAGGAAAAAGGAGGAGCTGGGATACCATTGTATTTCTGCCGGTGTACTGCAAGGTTCTGTTTTGGGACCTTTCCTATTTTCAATATATACGTATACCTTTATTAACCGGCTGAACTTTTGTCTCAACAATATTTATGCTGATGACACGCAATTGTATCTGTCTTTTGAGCCAAGGAATTGGCCTACTGCTTTGCATAGTATTAATACTGATTTACAATCCCTAAGTGAGATTTCTGCTAAATTTGTCTTGCATTTGAATCTCTCGAAATCTAAACTATTACTGTTTGGAAAACTCTAAAACTTGTAAAGAACTTGAAAAAGTTTTTCATGTGGTCGTTTGTGGCCTACAGTTGTCAATTGTACAAACTGCAAGTAATTTGGGTTTGTGTATGGATAATTCTCTTAGATTTAATGACCAAATAACCAAATATATTAAGTGTGCCTATATCAATTTAAAGAAACTTTATCCACATAGATTCATAGATTCTCCTCACCTATTAATGTCAAGTCCAAACTATGTGAAGCATTGGTGCTGCCACAGTTTATTTACTGTTCTACCATTTACCGTACAGCTATAGACAGTATTACGTGCAATCGTATTTGGAGGATCCAAAATTGATGTCTGCATTATATATATCGAATTAGAAAGTTTCAACCTATATCGCATAGGTTGAATGTTGTTCGCTGGTTAAATATGAGAAATAGACGCGAACTGAAAATGTTAACTTTATTTCATAAAATTGTGTTGTATAAGTCGCCACCATATTTGTATTTAAAAATTAGATTTAGGACCGACATTCACAATATTATCACGAGATTTAGGGGCTTGATATCCCCTTCTACCTTTAGGACATCCATTCTTTTTTTTTTTCATTTTTCCATCGTTAATTAGATAATAGGCATTGATGAACATACCTTATGAATATATTAGCAGGCCTAGTAGCAGATAACTCTGAGTTTCGCCCTAAGATTTATCTTTTTTTAAGATGTAACAAAAATTCAAAAGGAAAATACAGGAAAAAACATGTACAATTTTGTATTTACTCTCAAAATTTACTTAAAAGTGTAAAATTGACATTTTCTGGGGTATTTAGTGCACTTTAAAAGTAATTTTATTAGTGAACTATTAATTTTGCTGTAAAAATATGAGGATCTTTTATATTTATTTGTTTTTACTTGAATTTTCGGGTAAAACTATAGATATCATGGAAAATACGAAATTCATACGCCGCAATGTGATTGGTTATTGGATTATTTATCTGTGCGCTTAGGTAAATCTATTCGTTTGTCGAACTTATTATTGGCTCAATGATATCATGTACGTCACAAACAATCGTAGGTTTCGCGTAAGCGTGTTCATTCTTGATCCCTGGTTGAGCGAATCAGTATGACCTATTAGGTGCTATAAAAGAATTAGGTAAGTTGCTTGCTCTCTTTATAAAAATACATATGAAAATTACTTCAGTGTTCGGTAAATATAGAGTTCATATAAATATTACATACGAATTTTACGGTACAATCTTTGAAAAACATATCAGCATGTGAAATTTACTAGATGGTAGAAATTTTACCTTATGAAGCAATTTTACCTGTAAAATTGTAGGCAACTTTGTTACCAACGATTTTACATGTAATTTTACTGCAATTTTTTTTTAGAGTGTATCCACCGAAGAGAGAGAGATTTACTTAACCTGGAGCCTTTTCATATCTTTAACTTTTTAAAGGAATTAGGATTGGAAGGCCAGCTGTAAAACAGCATGAACAGGAGACACAATAGAGCTTTTAGGTCGCAGTGTAACATCACACTCCATACAAACATTAGGATTACCTATGCCCAAAATTACTAATAATGATAATATCGATTGTGTATTTATAATCCACCATAATGCACCACCATTTTATTATTATAACTTATGACAAATGTATCAATTTTCATGTTGTCTTTGTGATTGAGTTTTACTTAATGTTAGGCAACAATACACTAATATTATCACACAAAATCAAATATAATCAAATAATTCACTTGACTGACGACCTCCCGAGACTAACCGCAACGAAATAATGATCCCATCAACGTTGCTTCCATTTCCAATATCATCCCCCGGAATCCGGAATCAGTTACCCCAGTCACGATTACGATCGTCATCCATCATCGCCGAACATCTTCCCCTCTCTCTTTATCCCGCGTCAGGCGATAGGTACGGCAATACAAGCCGAGCTAATTGAAACTGGACTAACGAAGCGCCCCATAATTGCGACACTAAACCCCCTACGGGCAACGGTTAAACAAACCGCAATGAAGACGCTGACACTCGACCTTATACGCTTTAGACGCCGGCAATCACCGCGTGGCGGCGCTGCAGTCGTTGTACTCAGACGCTAAACCATTCCCTCACTGACTGACTCACTCCCACACGCTACCAAACAGATGGGCGAACGCTGCCAGCCAGCCAGCCTCTCGTCCTGGGTTTAATGGAAGTATCCCGCTAATTGCGAATGTTAACTGAATAAATGATGACGTGGCGAGAGATATATGTACATCTATTTACAGGAGTATTTTTTTTTTTTTTTATTTTGTCTCGTAGCTGTTGTGTGCAACAACACTATAATATATCCGTGTAGTGTTTCGTTTGTACACGGTCGATGCAGACGGCAGGGAATGATTGGACCGGCGCAATTAAAAAGAGGTTGGTGCAATCGATAATCCGGGCTGGAGTTGCAAGATGCAGCGCTCCCCACCCACCCTCGCCAAGGCAAAGGTGGAAAGGGTGGGGATGAAGCGGGTAAGGGTTGTAGTTACTCGCTTAATTTAATAACCGCGGTCGCGTTTCCACTCTCCTAACTCTTCGTTTACTCCCCCTAGTTGCTAGCCCGTAATAATAATTGCAATAATTCGGGTCGACTTGAGATTAGTTGTAGACGATATAGACACTGGGAGATTTCGAAGCTCAGAGTAGTAAATTTTACTTTGTATTTCTATGATAATGTCTCACTTTTCTTATTGCTTCAGCGCATATGAGGCCAATAAGACCCGTAATCTGATTTATAGTATTTTATAAGAAAGAGTCCTACGTAAATGCATAAATTCTAAATTATTTATTTAATTATAATAATGATTTAAAAATTTTAATATTAAAATTCTAATACACTAAAATTTCTATAAGACGAATTCAAATTCAAATCTTTATTAACCCATTTTGCTATACAAAACATATAGATTGGGAAAGTCAACATTTAAAGTAAGGCCCGTTTTACATTATACTTAATTTAGTATGAAATTTTGTATAAAAATTTATTTTTAATTTATAAAGAAATTTACCTGCATGTCATACATAAAAAAAATTACATCTGAAAATTGGTACAAAATATTTGAATATGTCTGTTTTTGATATTTAAAGTAAAAAATTTAGTATGAAAAAAGTTATGAAAAGGATTAATATTACCGTAAAATGGCTGACCAAGAAGTATTGCTGTTATGGCTATGATCTTTAAATGTAACTATAATAGCTAGTCCCGTAAAATATTATGTAAAAATTGGATAAGTATGTGACCAGAAGGAAGATGCATTCTAAATTTATTAAATTCGGGATTAAGGACTGACGGTCCATTGTCGAACGATTTAATGAACTTTGGCAATTTCCTCATTGTCTAGGTGATCTTGACGGACGTGGATAGACTTGGATCTGATAGATTTTACCTCTTCAATTATAAAGGCGCAAATAGTCTAGTAGTACTTAGACCTTCAGATGGTGATTATAAGCTTATTTCTAGTGTTCTACTAAAAACTTAAGCTACATCGATATAGATGAAGTCGCAGAGGAAAATGTTGAAATTTTGCTGAAATGCAACGACCAAGTGGCAATAGATCTGCTAATTTTGCAAGACAAGTTAGGGATGAAATATAATTCTAAAAATAAAATGCAATTTTTTGTATGTATCTATCTTTTTTATAGATTATAAAACTGAGTATGTTCAACAAATTGTTATACAATCAATCAATTTTAACTTTATCTAGGGTAGTTTTGAATACTCAATCAACAATTCAACCTGCTGACATGACCACATTATTCTAAAATGGATGGTGATACAGCGATATACGATAGACAACAGAACTTCCTTATGCTTTGACTCAACTACAAACTACATCGTGTATTTTTGCGTTGTCTATGTCAATTTAGATTGAGCGATCTGTATAGTACGACAAACGCCGACCTATCCCACTGGACTTAACCAACAATTCACATATTGCGCACGCATATTTCGTTTGTAAAATTAATGAGAAAATAGAACAGGTTCTAAATATTTAGTACAATATTTCGTACGAAATTTACAAATAAATTTTTCTGTATGATACTCTTTGAAATATTTAATAGCAAATTTATATCAAAGTTTCATACTAAATTAAGTATAATGTAAAACCGGCCTAAGAAACAAAACTTAAAAATACACATATAACTAGAGATCGGATTATATGCAAACTGTACATATATTATATTTTTTGCCTATCTTTAATTATAACCTATATGTAGACGTATTACACTAATTGAAGTTAATCATCGCTAATTAGTGATTGCATATATTGTATATTTAGGCATTTCTACGCATATTTTTACAAAAGTTGCATATATTGCATATTTAAGCTTTTTCTTATCCTTTCTATTAGTAAAAATTCCTAGTAATTCCTAATGTAGATCGACAACGGACAATTCTCAGAACGATAAATCTTTTACATTGGTTTCTCTAATACTTTTTTCCAAGAACTGCACGTGTTTAATTTCGCCTAGTAAAAGGGATGTGGCAAATACGTTTTATTATCATTAATTCCCAAATAAACTATTCATTCATTGAATATCTTTGAGCGAAACAGCATGTAATTGTGTTACGTTTTTAAATACTGTGCGTACATACAATGAGTATAGCGAACAAAATTTCTTTATGGATTAAGCCATATCCTGAACTGGTAAAGGATGGCGACAAAATATTTTGTCGAGCCTGCAGTAAACCGGTAAGTTTAATTTTACTAAAAGCTTTACAATTGTTTTTAAATTCTTTAACTTTTTGATATAAAATGGCAATTGTTGTTGTAGGTGTCTTCTGAGAGAAAATACCTGATAGATCAACACGCTAAAATTCCATCACATATTGGAAAATGTGAAAACCTGGAGCGATACGCATGTGTGCAGCAATCTATACGTCAATGTGTAGCATCAACTTCACGAAACTCAGAACAAGAAGAATATAATACGGATCTGTGTAACGCATTAATTTCGTCTAACATACCATTAGCAAGATTAAAAAATGTTAATTTGAAATCATTTCTGCAAAAATATTGCAAACATAATATACCTGACGAAAGTACCTTACGAAAAGATTATGTCACATCTTGTTACCAACAAACAATAGCAAAAATTCAACAATTGGTAGAGAATAATTTTATTTATATCATGGTAGATGAAAGTACGGATAAGTGTGGGCGTTATATTGCCCTTTTGTTAATAGGAATTCTTCATGAAGATATTGTAGGTAAATCATATTTAATTTATTGTAAAGAACTTCAAAAAATAAATAATGTGACACTTGCCCAATTCGTTCAAGAAGGTTTATCAAATTTATTTTTGCCTGGAAGTATACCTTGTGAAAAAAATTTACCAATGTTGTCCGACGCTGCACCATACACGATAAAAGCCGCGCAAAATTAAAAATTTTTTTATGGTAGCATTATTCATACCACTTGTTTAGCTCATGGGTTCGGTCGTGTAGCCGAAGACATTAGGAATCAATTCCCTTTGATTAATTATTTAATTAGCAATGTCAAAAAAGTATTTTTAAAAGCACCTTTACGAATCCAATTTTATAAGGAGCGATAAGTTGCCTCCTGAACCGATTATTACGAGATGGGGTACATGGTTAGAGGCTGCAATTTTTTTCGCCGATAATTTTGAAGGAATAAAAAATGTAATTCTTGAAATCACTGCTGACTGCATTGTTTTAGAAAACTGTAAAAAGATAGTAACATCAACAGAATTGCTACAAAACCTTTTGTATATTAAGTCAAATTATAGCTTTGTTTCAAGTTCCATTCGTAAACTAGAAACGCAAGGGATGTCGCTCTCGGAATCTGTCGAAATAGTAGACGAATTTGATATGCTATGTAAGAAAGTTAAGGGTACTATAGGTAATTCTATATACGATAAATTTAAAAAAGTGATAAATAAAAATGCGGGGTATTTGAAATTGAAGAAAGTTAAGAAAATTTTGGAAGATGAAACAGTAAACGATTTCGACTTTAATTTTAGTTAGGAATGTATTGCAAAGTTAAAAAATGCACCAATTACATCTGTGGATGTTGAGAGAAGCTTTTCTATTTCGAAAAAATATGTATTCTGATAGAAGACGAAACTTTCTTTTACACAATTTTGAAAAACATTTAATTATAAATTGTTTTAGAAATATGTTGTGAAAAAATTTTGTGCAATAGATTTAATGTTTAAATTTCTACTCTTATTTATTTTATGTAAAAATTTTGCATATTGTCGCAATTTTTTTGCATATATGCCCCAGGTTTATGCATATTTTCTCAAAAATCGTTGCATATATATGCGCATATATTCCAGTTTTTCTTTGCATATAATCCGGTCTCTATTGATTAGTATATAAATATATTCATCCAATTCCAGATTTGTATTTAATTAAATGTGAAATCGAAGTAGTCATATATTATATAAGATATTCGAATGGATCCATACATTCGCCTAACCTGTATATGTATTTGATAATGAAACAACTATTGGCAATAATGCAGTCTCAAAGCTAGATTTTTTCGCAATACCAATCCATCTCTCTTTAACACTTAAGTCGTTTTTATTCGTAAGTGTACAAACCTTTATATGTCTCAAATTAAATCAGCACATATACAAAATACCTTGTACACCAAAATCCCCCACTTATACCCAAATAGAATAGACGTTAATAAATTAAATCCTGCGAAACGCTACCATCACTCCCTTAGCGACAGAAATGCGCCCCACACACATAGTCTCGCTTGCACATATATTCCGGAGCGCTAAAGATCCGGGATAATTCCGGAAAACGGCTCTGACACATCGTCGTAAAACAAACGCGGACTACGGGATGCTAATAACGCGATAAACAAGCTTTTACTGCCGCTGCTGCCTGGAACGGTAAAGTTGGATCGCGAGGGCTAACGCTACCTCGTAAATTCGACTGGAGATACACACTATACGAAATGAGCCAGCCATTTATCACGACTTCGCTGAGCCACTATGACTAGTGTGCGTCGGCGATCGAGAAAGACTGAGCGTGAAGAGTGGATGATATCAGCTGATCAAGTTTACGTCTCATAGCGGTTATCTGTTTAGAAATAAAATATTTCCCATCAAAAATAAATAATTCTAGAAGGATATCTAAGGATATCTATTGGGATATGTGTCAAAGAATTCAACTAAAAACAACAAGCGAAAAATATAGATACGTATTAACGAGTTTCGTTAATTATTTCATACTGTAAAAAGCGCGCAATTTTTGCATAGATACTGCTGTGGTCTGGCACCCGGGTTTCCGGAAATTCAAATTTGTATTTTTATTAATTTCAAATTGTCTTTATCAATGCAATGATAGAGTTTCCACAGTTTTAACATTTTATTCTGAAAAGATTTTGTTAATAGAATTGTTTGTTAAGTTTAATGTAATTGTTCAGTTGTATATTTTAAATTCATTCAGTTGAACATTTTGCGTTTACCAGTATTGTTATATAGTGCATTATAATATTCTAATTTTTATTTTCTTTGCGATTCATGCGCTGCTTTGGCACGCAATTGTAAATTTTTTATATATATGCGACCGTGTTACTCAGAGGTCAGTTACCAAATTGACGAGCGTGAGTACAGTTTATTTTATTTTATTTGATGCCATTTTGGTATTTTCATTTTATTTAAAATGTGGTTCGTTATTTTGAAATTGAAATCGTCCATCTAGGAACTCATTAAATAATTGCTGTTGTATTTTATTGTCTACACAAGTCGGATGTAAGATCAGTTATTTTATATATTGTTCTAGAAGATGTTGTTTTTTTAGTTTAAAGAGTTTATTTTTCCGTTTTCTTAGTTTTCAAATTAGTTTTCTTTGTTAATCACCTCGGAGTAGGTGAAAAGAAGCATTGTGCTTGTGATTAAATTTCAATTATTTAATAATACTTGTTTTATCCACGTTCAACTTAATTTTAGTGTTTGAATTTTGAGACCACGTGGATTTTTTTTGTGCGAATAAGATTTTCTTCTAGAACGAATTTGTCTTTTGCTTTGTTTGGAGGATTTTGAATTGTCCTCTAGTACTTGTAGAGTCTAATGCAGTTTTTGTTTTCGGCCAGAATCTTAAATTCATGGTTTTGTTTCTGCATAATTGTAATTAAATGTTTTTTTTTTATAACAATAAATTTAATGATTGTTAACGTCATTCAAAGTTTCTATTCTTTTATTTTTGATTCAACCTTTTCAATTTTAATAATTAAAGATAGTCAATTTACTTACGCCCACATTTTACTTTTCAAGATTAGTTTAATTGCGAAAGTAACTTTGAGATTATTAGTTCTTTTGCGCCCTTTATTTTTATCCGCTGAAATTTAAATTTTCATTTTTGTAAATCCATTTTGTATTTTATGCTGGTACCATCGGTACACTGCAATACGTATTGTTCTTATGTTTCTGCTATTTTCAAAATGTATAGTAAATGGATGTGCACATATGTGGTTGGAGATGTGTGCTGTAATGGATTGCCTTCTTCGATTTTGTCGTATATATATCTGCTCCGAATAGTATGCATCCAAAGTTAGTTTCCCTACAGGAAGACCTATCAGTTAACCCTTTACTGGACGCTGCATTCATTAGGTCTGCTCATTTATTGTGTAGAACACATTGGGTACAAGGTATAAGGATTGGTTGACAAAAGTTTGTGCAAAAGAATAGTGCAAGTTCTAGTGTGTTCTTTAATTTATACAGGGTGAGTTTTTTTTTATCTTGAGACAACGGAATATCTCTTAAACACTGCATCAAATCAAAAAAAGATATTAATAAGATTTGTTATAATGTAGGGGGCTCACTGAATGGTGCCGAACTCGATCCCAGAGTGGGAGGGGGGACAACCTTGAAATCTTAAATGGGAACCCCCATTTTGTATTGTAGATTCAGATTCTACGCCATCAAATATGTAGTTTTTGTTTGGAACATTTTTTCGATTCGTAACAGATTGCGCTGTAATCGCAAAAAAAAAACATGATTGTAAACGTCTAGAAAAAATACACAAAAAAGAGAAGCAAGCAAACGTGATGTGTTTTTTTTTTTTATTTTAACATTAAATAACATTTCAAAAAGCCATTCAACAACGAAGAACTTTACTTATCATGCCCATTTCAGAAAATGTGTTTCGAAAATGTGCCCTTCCACTCGATACATTTATTTATTCGCAATTGGTATGATTGCACACAACTGAGAAGTGTTTCCGGCGTAATCCTTGAACAAGCTTTGGTGATTCGCTCAATCATGTTTTCCCTCGTGGTTGGCACTTCTGTATAAACTTCAGACTTTAAGTGGCCCCACTAAAAGAAGTCAGGGGAAGCAAGATCTGGCGATCTTGCAGGCCAAGACACTGGACCACCTCTTCCGATCCATCGACGATTGTAGGCTCGATCTAATACTTCTCGTGCTATTCTTAAATAATGTGCTGGACAACCGTCATGTTGGAACCACATTGTTTGTCGTACGTCCAAGGGAAGGTCTTCAAGTAACACTGGAAGTTCGTTCTTCGCAAGATGTTTCGATATTTTTCACCATTTAAGTTTCCATCGATGAAATATGGACCAATAAGCTTATTGCCAATTATTCCACACCAAACATTTACGTTCCAAGGATGTTGATGTTCAACTTGGCGCAGCCAATGGGGATTTTCGATACTTCAGTAATGCATGTTGTGCCGATTTACCATACCGTGATTTGTGAATGTCGCCTCGTCAGAAAATAATACTCGAGCAAAAAAATTGGGATTATCTTGTATCCGTTGAAGCGCCCATTGACAAAATCGCACTCGATTTTGAAAATTATCGCCATGAAGTTTTTGATGCATGGAAACTCTAAATGGATGATGTTTCCTACGCTTCAATATTTGGCAGGTAGTGGATTGAGAAATTCCTGATCCGCAAGCTATTTCTCGAGTATACTAATGTGCGGATTATTAGCTACTGCAGCTAATACCGCGATTTCATTATTTTCTCCAGCAATTACGTTTTCTTGGCTGTACAGTTCCTTCGCTAGAGAACTGTTGAACGACTCGGTAAAAAGAAGCGCGCGATCGCACCTTGTCGGGAAAACGTTGTGAATAAAGATTAACAGCATCATCGATATTCCTACCACTTTCTCCATAGATGTAAATCATTTCAATTCTCTCTTGTAATGTTATAGCCCCTATTACTGTTCAAATATTCAACACTAACTAATTTGTATTGGATTAATAATTAATAATCTAAATGGGGATCGGACAATGTGTAAGTATTCACAGCTTGTCAAGCACTGAATAAACAATGGTTTTGTATCGTTGAATAGCATTCCAATTGCGAATAAATAAATGTATCGAAGTGAAGGGGCACAGTTTCGAACACATGGCTTTTTGAAATGTTATTTAATGTTAAAATAAAAAAAAACACAAAATCATATTTGCTTGCTTCTCTTGTTTGTGTATTTTTTTCTAGACGTTCACAATCATGTTTTTTGCGATTACAGCACAATCTGTTACGAATCGAAAAAAGTATCAAACAAAAACTACATACTTGATGGCGTAGAATCTGAATCTGCAAATAAAATGGCGGGTTCCCCTTAAGATTTCAAAGTTGTTCCTCCCCCAACGCTGTGAAGGATGCTATTAGTAAATTAATTGCAAGAGAAAATTCTAATTCCCGCAAATTCAGTATGATAAATTAGCGTTACTTTCAAGGCAAACCACGAACAGTCACATAGAAGACCTGTATTGTATGGCGTTATTTTATTCCATATAAGGTAGTGTAAATAACATGCACGTTGCTTTATAACTTATTCACTTGCTAGATACGACTTCAGACTGAAATAAACACATACGTTAAATTCGTTGATAACGTACACGTTATTCGTAACGTTTAAAAAGATCAATATTGCACCGAGATAAATCAAACTTCTCAAATAAAATGGATTTTGGGGTCGCTTTAAGAATGATATCCGTAACCTGGCTACCGAAGTTAATATCATTATGCTGATGTATATAACAGGCTTCATTGACAGAAACTAGGGGCTGCTAGGGGACTTACGAACGCTTGTTGTCTAAGCTAGCCTAAGCATTGTGTCTGACTATTAGGGGAGAACTTGTAATATGAGTGTGTTAACCATTGTGTGAGCTCTGAAAACGTGGCTGGCAATATGCCGTTTGAGAAGGGTGCTTCTAATGTGTTGTGTTGTAGTCTTTTCTGTTATTATGTCCAAATATGTATGCGTATATATGTATTGTACAAACATAAATAGTCTACAAGGAGGAAAAAAAAAATATTTGTAAATATTGGGAGTAGTCAATTAACTTTCTAACTTGCTTTGAGAGAATTTGTGAGGTATTATGAGTTCTGCTTACATTACCGATTTAAAATATCGTTTGACGCATTTTTTTTTTTAATTACAGACTTTTATCGCCCTAAAATTTAACAAATTCGTTATTAATATAATTACAAGCTAATCATTACCACCTTCAACAAATCATAATCGCATGGAGTGGGCACTTGACATATATACACAACTACAGAAGTATTTTCCACGAAAGATCGATGTAAACTTATAAAGGTCGTTATCTTGTGCTACTCTCGAAAACCATAGATGGGAATCAATGCTCGGGACACTTAAGATAATTAAGCCAGATAAGCAAGAATTCTTGTTAATACACCGTGTATTATGCATAAACGCGATGAGAGATATATCGAATTTGGAACGATCTATAAATTTAACTGTCGTGTGTTAATCGTTAAACGGTCCATCTCGTTGGTGTGTTAAGTGTTCGTCACAGTGATTCGATTAAGGAAAACATCATCCGAATCAGGAGATAAGAATAATTAGGGTGAAGTGGATTCGATATTGATTAGATTGGTAAATAGGATGTTGTTGTTCCATGTTTTTATCAGTATTTTTATTGTTTTACAGGTTGATTAAACGATATATTTTGGGACGAGACATCATGTACCTAATAATAATGTTGGACGATTATAAATAATTGTTAAACTTTTTTTTGTTGCAATGGTTATGATAAGAACTGCTAAATAAAAGAGTTGATTGTTGGCAAATGGAAATACTTCCTTCTCGACATGATGGTACACCAGTATAGTTTTTGCAACAAAAAAATCTCTTTGCTAATAGTTAAAGGAATAAAAATTTAGAAGTCTCTATACACACATTGCTAAAAAATCAATTTTAGCAGGTACCGTAAAGTGGGGCAATTCCGATCAGTTTTATGTACTATTTCTGAGCTGCAATTATTATTATTGATCGAAAAAAATTATATATAATCATACATCTTTTAGCTACACATACCATCACGTATATTAACCCAATGTATTTAAAACACTATTTTTTTTTAATACATCAAGATCGGTTGATGCCCCATAATAAGGGGCAATTCCAATCACCCATTTATTTTCTTATAAAAACCGAAGCTACACGAGGTAAATCCAATAACAAAAATTTGAATTTAAAAAAAGGAAACTTACGGAAATAACAGAAAATATGTATTATAGAAATCGCAAACAGATAAATAATGACAAACTATAATAATTCAATAAACTAAAACTAAAACAAAATTTCATTCAACGTGCTTCTCTCTCAGCTCAAAAACGTAGCTTCCCCTTCTATGACCAGCTGGATAATTTTGGTTTTTGGAAATTTTCCTAAATTTCGTCAACTTGGAGAAAATACAAAAGTCATCTTTTCTCTTCCTTAGAAACTACCGCGGTTCTTTAAGTATTCTGAAGTAATAATAATAATAATAGTAATTCAGCCTTCGCATCCCCCAACAGCTTTCGCCAATTACAGGGTAATGAATATGGCACCCCATTATTTTCTGATGTCTTTCATAATGGATGAAGTGTTCTTATTTTACTGTCCTGATAGCGCCTTTGAGGTATTTGGGGTTATATTGCTGTCTTCGCCAGACCATACTTTTTTTTATAGTTTCTCACCATTAATTTTCAATTAACCCAACGTAGAAACATGAGTTATGTCATATTTCTACGTTGTTCTATGGAGCATGTTCTTGTCTTTTACTTTTCAAACTGATCGGTATTAATCCCATTGAGTGTGTAATTTTCCCTTTACTCTTTTTATTCCAACCACTTTCATGAAGTCAAAAAAAGAGAAACGAGTGAAGAATGAATGTCAATTGATTCTTTCACCTTTATCCCTTTTCGAAAATTCGCTTAGTCCTTAGTGGGATTCCCCAGTAGTTAGTTTGTTTTAAGTCTGTTATGAAATCATTACTCGTTGTCATTCAATCGGAAATTATTTTTTTAACACAGGAAACTTTAATGCAATACTTAAAAAGCTAGTTAGTTATCTATGTTATAAATAAAGGTTATTAAATGACTGTGTTGCAAAACTTTCTTATCCTTTCCATAGATGCCAGACTAAATAATTGCCGTAAAATCAGGATTGATCGATTTTACCCCATGCGATCGAAATTGCCCCACTGTACGGTATTCGACTGGCAAAACCGCCCATTGTATGTGATATGGATACAATAGTTGATTTGTCAATATCCTCCAATCTGAATATAATGTAATATTTTTTTTCAAACTTCCCGTTCCACTAACAATCAGACGTTGGTGAAAATGAGTAAATAACGAATGACGCGATATGACACCATTCGGATATCGTTCTTCATAAAGACGCATAGTTGCAATTGAATTATCATTGGCAACACCGTAAACAAAATGCATATCGCATAAACTCGGTATTTGCGTAAATTCATTTCAGAAAACTTTGACAATACTTTGATATAATAATATTGAAATGACAAATAAGTGTTTTCCCTCGGAAGTTAATGTTTCTGATGAGTCAGGTAGACTTGAAGAAAATAATAACAGAACGATTCCAGCCTGAGAAAGCAAGAGAGAAAATATCGGCTCCTTGTAATAGAGCGGACCCGAATATCTTTGTCTCACTCGCTTCCGCTCGCATCGTTCGGATACTTTTTTCTTCAAGTGTACAATATTAAGTCTTATTATTATACAGAGTGATTCGACAAACTTTGAGAGCTGATTCCTGAGGTTATTTTGATCATAAAAGTTCATATGAGTATTTGTCCAAAACGGTTTGGTTTTAAATTTAATGAATGTTTCATAATAAATTATTAAACTATGACTAACACGATATAATATCACAGTTGGTTTTTCAAAAACTATTTGTGTTGACGGAATTGTTTATTTGTCATTTCAATATTTGTCAATAGTTGTCAGAGTATTCTATCAGTTTATTGCCAGTTTTCTGTTTTCTAAAATGATACCTTACGAATGCTGAGATGTGTGATATGCATTTCGTTCACGTGTTGCCAATGGAAATTCGCGCGCTGCTAGACGTCTTTATGAAGAACGATACCCGAACCGTGATAACCCGCATCATTCAATATTTGCCCGTCTTCACCAATGTCTTAGTGAAACGGGAAATTTAAAAAAAGGACGACTGATAACGGCACCCATCTACAGCTGAGAACTCCACAAGTGTGAAGAAATGTACTAAATGAAAATTGAGGACATCCTACTACCAAGCACCAGAAAAACTCTGCGTTTGCTTTAAAACATTAGTCAGCCACAGTTTTGAGATGTTAAAGATTTCCAACTGTTGTATCCATATCACATTCTAAACGGGTGCAGGCACTTTTTGTCGGGCAGATTTTTCCGCAAAGAGTGGCTTTTTGTCAATGGATGCACACAAAATCGCACAAAATCCTGACTATTGGCTCAAATATTCTTCACCGACGAGGCTACTTTCTCTAGAAACGCGATTATTAAATTTTCATAATAATCACATATGGGCCGAAGAAAATCCGCGCGAACTAGTGAATTACCCCGTCATCAACATCAATTCTCTGTCAATGTGTGGCCGGATTGTTTGAGATCCACTTGATAGTCACACCATTTTTTACGATGCGGTTAAATTGGCGAGGTATACCGCAATTTCTTGAAGAGAGCTACCACTACTGCTGAAGAAGTTCCGTTGCAATTAAGATTAACAAATGTATTTTATGCATGACGGTGCTCCAGCGCATTTTAGTTTAGTTGCTCGCGAGTTCTTTGGATAATACGTATCCGAGACCAGTCAGATAGGAGGGGGAGGTCTACACCATGGCCTCCTCAGTCCCAGACTTGAAATCTTGGACTTATTTCTCTGGGGTCACCTTAAATCATTAGTTTATACGACTCCCATTGAAAATGTCGATGACTGAGAAATCGTATTATCGCAAGTTTTCAAACAATTTTGAAATACCCTTGGTATTTTAGAACGGACTCGGCCAGTCAATACGAACAAAGGATAAAGCTTGTATTGCAGTGGGGGCGGTCTTTTTAACAGTTAGTATAAGTTAATTTTGTTTTACTAATTATTTTGTTAATAATTTATAATAAAAACATTAATTATGTTAACTTACTATTAAACGTTGTACAACTTCAGAACCAAGCGATTTTGGACATATATTCTTATGAACTTTTATGATCAAAATAACCCCAGGAATCAGCGTTTAAAGTTTGTCGCATATATTGAGAATCATCTTGCATAAAAAAATAAATATTAACTCGAGGTACTTAATAAACTGCTATTATTGCCAATAAATAAATAGTTTTACTACTAATTTACTTCTTCATTATTGTTTTTCGCAGCCATTTTAAAGTTATCTTTCCTTTTTAATAGGTTTAATGGAATATTGATTAGGTGATAATAAAAGAACTTCTTAAATCTTGTGAAACGTTTCGACTATTTTAGTAAGTCTTTTTCAATTACTAAATAGAATTATAGATGGAATAATTTTATATTTATATACTAAAAATTAAATTGATTGTGATATTATTAATATATCACTGATATACATATATTACCTGGGTGATTTCTTTTTTCAAAGTTTTTCACAACATTATGCGTTGTTAAAATTTTAGTATTTTATTTTCTATCTGCCGCTGTTTAAATGTTATTTTGAATAAAAAAAAAAAAAAAAAAAAAAAAAAAAAAAAAAAAATTGCCGTATTTCAAGGTCAGATTGCACCCAATACAGTTGAAGATCCACCACAGCAAAGATGGTCATAGTTGACTGCAGGCTTAAAATGTAGCCATTTTTTTTGTATCAATAAAATTCTCATGGTGTTTTTTTTTTATTATTATTATTATACGGAAACTGTCTCCATATTTTCTTCACGAAATAACATCACAAAAGAAACCCCATTCCCCACTATCCTCCTGTCATCCCTTCTTTCCCCTATAATTTCTCTTTATAACTTCTACACTCCTCACGTCCTCATACACAGATATCTTTCTCCTCGGGGACCCTTCGGCAGCAGTAACCGGAAATGTGTTTTCCCATTTCTTTTGTTCTTTCCGTTTCTTAACATAGTCTCGGTATGGTCCTCCGTAATCGTACGTGAGGGTTCTCCCCCAAGAAAGTAGGCCATTAGCGACGCGAAATCTTCGGCTAATGTCCCTTATAGTCGTAAAAAGACATCTCCCCTGGTCTACGACAAGACATAACCGAGACTGGGGAGGAATGGAAACGATCTCGCTATCCAGCGTTTTACTGCTTGAAGTGTAACGTGTATGTTGCCTTTGGATGACATTAGGAATACGTAAGCGACATCTAGTTTCCATCTATGCAACTAAATGCGACCGTGGAAGTTGTATTCGATCTAAATATGTTATCACAGAATCTGATTGCAATATCTTCTTGCTATTATCGCAAAAATACGTACCCATTTTTTCCTAAGTGAACACAAAGCCCATGAGATTAAATCTAAGCTGTACGAGATCTGATAGATCCAAGAAGCAAAAGTAAGGGAGACGTATCGTTATTATCCACAAAATTGTCTCTCTTTTGATCGGCTTTCGCTAGCTATTGTTTCCGGTCACATATAGGCATCCAAGGGCTTTTGTCTGGACGTAGCGCTGATTTCATCTCGGCCCTGGATGAAATGGTAGTGAGAAATCTTTTATTTCAAATAAGGATGCTTTTATTGAAGTGTTTAATGTTGTACTTCGTACGATATAATGGTCATATAGTGAAATAAAGTTTCTTTAATTTAAAATTTTCTGAGCCATAAACAAAATTGAGTATTCTGAGCCTGGCTATTTTAAATATGTATTACCACATGTATTTATTTAAATATATAAAAAAATAAAGGGTCAAAAATGTCGACAAATGCTGGAGATGTTGGGGGCTTGCTAAATAGGCTTAATATTCGTGAATAATAAGATCGTAAACAACAAACAACTTCACGTACTTGACGTAGTGATGTAACCAGAGTAATAATTAGAGACCGGATTATATGCAAAGTGCATAAATTTTATTTTTTGCATATCTTCAATTATAGTATATATGTAAACGTATTACACTAATGAGTTAATTAGCGCTAATTAGTTGATTGCATATATGCATATTTAGGCATTTTCAATGCATATTTTTACAAAGTTGCAATATTGCATATTTAAGCTTTTTCTTATCCTTTCTATTAGTAAAAATTCTAGTAATTCCTAATGTAGATCGACAACCGACAATTCTCAGAACGATAAATCTTTTATATTGGTTTCTCTAATACTTTTTTTCCAAGAACTGCACGTGTTTAATTTCGCCTAGCAGAAGGGATGTGGTAAACACGTTTTATTATTATTAATTTCCAAATAAACTATTCATTCATTGAATATCTTTGAGCGAAACAGCATACAATTGTGTTACGCTTTTAAATACTGTGCGTACATATAATGAGTATAGCGAACCAAATTTCTTTATGGATTAAGCCATATCCTGAACTGGTAAAGGATGGCGACAAAATATTTTGTCGAGGCTGCAGTAAACTGGTAAGTTTAATTTTACTAAAAAGCTTTACAATTGTTTTTTAAATTCTTTAACTTTGATATTAAAATGACAATTGTTGTTGTAGGTGTCTTCTGAGAGAAAATACCGATTGATCAACACGCTAAAACTCCATTCACATATTGGGAAATGTGAAAAACTAAAGCGATCCGCATGTGTGCAGCATCTATACGTCAATGTGTAGCATCAACTTCACGAAACTCAGAACAAGAAGAATATAATACGGATCTGTGTAACACATTAATTTCGTCTAACATACCATTAGCAAGATTAAACAATGTTAATTTAAAATCATTTCTGCAAAAATACTGCAAACATAACATACCTGACGAAAGTACCTTACGAAAAAATTATGTCACATCTTGTTACCAGCAAACAATAGCAGAAATTCAACAATTGGTAGGGAATAATTTTATTTATATCATGGTAGATGAAAGTACGGATAAGTGTGGCTGTTATATTGCCCATTTGTTAATAGGAATTCTTCATGAAGATATTGAAGGTAAATCATATTTAATTTATTGTAAAGAACTTCAACAAATAATGTGACAATTGCCCAATTCGTTCAAGAAGGTTTACCAAATTTCTTTTTACCTGGAAGTATACCTTGTGAAAAAATTTTACTAATGTTGTTAATAATGTTGTCGACGCTGCACCATACATGATAAAAGCCGCGCAAAATTTAATTTTTTTTTATAGTAACATTATTCATGCCACTTGTTTAGCTCATGGGTTCAATCGTGTAGCCGAAGACATTAGAAATCAATGCCCTTTGATTAATGATTCAATTAGCAATGTCAAAAAAGTATTTTTAAAAACACCTTTATGAATTTTATAAGGAGCGACTTCCCGGTGTTAAGTTGCATCCTGAACTGATTATTACGAGATGGGGTACATGGTTAGAGGCTGCAATTTTTTTCGCCGATAATTTTGAAGGAATAAAAAATGTAATTCTTGAAATCACTGCTGACTGCATTGCTCTAGAAAACTGTAAAAAGATAGTGACATCAACAGAATTGCTACAAAACCTTTTGTATATTAAGTCAAATTATAGCTTTGTTTCAAGTTCCATTCGTAAACTAGAAACGCAAGGGATGTCGCTCTCGGAATCAGTCGAAATAGTAGACGAATTTGATATGCTATGTAAGAAGGTTAAGGGTACAATAGGTAATTCTATATACGATAAATTTAAAAAAGTGATAAATAATAATGCTGGGTATTTGAAATTGAAGAGAGTTAAGACAATTTTGGAAAGTGAAACAGTAAACGATTTCGACTTTAATTTTAGTTTAGAATGTATTGCAAAGTTAAAAAATGCGCCAATTCATGTGTGGATATTGAAAGAAACTTTTCTATTTCGAAAAATTTTCGAAACAATTACTTACTATTAATGCAATTTATAAAATGAGCAGCTGATTTTTTTTGAGAATTATTGTACCAAAAGGCATATTTTTCGTAATTCTTTAAAGAAATTACAGAAACTGATAAAATATTTGTTTCTTAGCCTTGTAAGCTGATTTTCAATAAAATTAGTTTTAATTAATGTTACATCACTACGACAAGGTATGACAACTAGATTGTGACAAAGTATAACTGTGATTAACAGAAGTAACAGGTACCGTTTTAAATATGAGAGTGAAAATCTGTGTAATTTTTCGTGAATTATACCCGAAAACATTGTCCCACAAAAAGTGACAAAATAAATACACTGCGTAACACTGCTGGACAAAATAAATACTTGACAAAAGTTATTTATACCATTCTCAATCAACTATTAACGAAATTATTTCAATTATGTTTGTTAATAAAATGTGTGTCATTATTTTATAGCTTTGAAAATGGTTTTTCGAAAATTCACATCATAAACAGACAAATGTGTGACATTAAACGTACAAGAATATTTGTTATTACAATTTATAAAAGCAAATTTTTGCTCATAAAATCCACAGTGACAAATAGTGATAACATAAACATATGAACAAATACTTACAGCAAATTGATGAAACTTAGTCTGCAAATTTATATCATATACAGGGTGTATCAGATATAGAGGTAAATATAATAATATGTAGCAGCTGTAATCATATACGATCAAAAAGTGTTAATGCACAGGGAGTCTATCTGTAAGCATTAACGAGAAAAAAAAATATTTTGTAAATGCCGTGGGCTAGAGCCGCACCTGTGCCCAACCTAAATGCTGTCCCCAGTATACCCCCACATACCACTATCATTCAGCCATTACCGCTGTTAGTTTTGTGTGGATCGCCGCTTGGAGTGCAAGCCAGTTCGAACATTTTATTTAAATTCTCCCGTCTCGAAAAAACGATCCTTTTCAGGACCATCATGATTTCATATAAAGAAAATCGAAGCTTGATGTATCGGCAAGAGCGCGGGAATGTATAGATACATTATCGCGCAACAGTAAAGAGGCGTGTTTACAAATTTTCTGTATCTACATTTATTTCTGTGTAATTCGATTCAATTCATTTTGCGTTATTTGATTAAATAAATCCAAAAGAAATAACTCAGATTCCATTGGTACCGTTTTATTAACAACTAACTCTCGATTCGACAAATAGCAAAAAAAAATATTCACGTTTTTTGTAACTACTTAAGTCGCATATCCGGTGAAACTCGAACGTCTTATCAGGATTTAAAAATAATACTTTGTAGACTTACGTAGAATGCTCCTAAACAAATAAAGGAAGTTTATTTTATAAAAAGAAGAAATTTAAAATGTCTCAGTTTTGCTATTTTTACAAGGGCACACTGGCCGATTGGCCTTTATTTATTCAGAATGACGTTAAATGAACTTACTGCATACCATTAAGAATAATACTGAATCAGTGCAATGTATTTATACATAATACCACGTTTAGCGGGTGCTTAACATGATGTTTCCTTGCATCAGGCCCGGACTAAAGAATTTTTGGCTCTAAATTTTAATTTTTTTTATTTTTTAATGATGAAATCCGGTTTCGGCGGGTTTGTGCTTTATATGTCGTGTAGTTAACACCCAAGCAAAATTTACTTTTTTATTTCATACACCCTGTATATACAATATTTTGTATACTACTCCAAAAAGGTTTTTTTCTGGATTTACTGTGATAAAAATAAATTGTGACAGAGTATAAAATAATTATTTATTAATAAAAAAAAAATCGCAAAATAACAGGTGACGTTTCTAAAATCACTGTGACAATAAAATGTGACAAAAAAGAATATTTGAAAAACGATAAATTGTTATAAAATTATCTAATAAATCCAGTGTATTTCATTTTAAGTTTTCTTTGTTTATGTTCATGTATATTTACGCAAGATATTCGTGGAATCACAAAATTGATAAAGCGATGACAGATAAGAAAAAAAAAAACATCTTGATAAAATTAGATTTAATCCACAATTATTTAATTAGCTTCGTGTCAAAAACAAGTCATTTATTCTGTACCATTCAAAAAGTGTTTCTATAATAACTGTGACAAAGCGTGATAAATGAAACTGTGATAAAACGCACGGTAATTATCAATTATTATTAAGAAGAAGACTCGTACAAATAACAGATAACGCTTTCAGGATTAATGTGGTGAGTTGTAATAATAAAACCCTGATTTTAACATTGCGGAAATGGCGTAATTACTTTACTAATAAAACGTAATTAACGCTAGACGTTATTAGGACCAAATTACACCGACAATTCCCGTATAGAAAACGCATACTTAAATACGTACATACATTTTGAAACGCCACTAATTGACAGAAACAACTGCCGTCGTCAGCTCCTTGACTTAATGTATATTAACCCGAGTTTGAAATGTTGTTGCGTTCCGAGAGAACACAGCGCCGCGCAGAACAGTTGCATTTTCTCTCAAGGAACTAAACGCGTATAACTGACTGCTACAAAGTAAGTAGTTGAGAAGCAAGTCGGTAGCGAATGACTCTGTGCGAGAGCGAGAAAGAGAATTAGACAGCGCAACGGCCTTCAAGGCAGAATTAATTTCCCATATTTGCGGCAATTAATTTTGATTTATGCTCGGTTTTCTCGGAGCTATTAGTTTGAATTGCAACGAGTTTTTTTCTATCCTGTTTTATTATGGTCGTTATTTCGCTATTGAAATAACATGAAATAACAACGTTTTCATTCCTTTCTTTTCGTGTTTCGCTATTTATTTATTCAGTTATTTAGCTGCGGTAGTAATTTAATGTATAATTGGTTTATAAATGTGTACGAGGTAAGCTGTAAATAACTTAAGCTATAAATTGTAATTAAATTCCACATAATGCATTATCTGATACAAATATGATTGCATTTCCATTTTGTTCAACATTGTGAGAAGAATCTTTGGTAAAAATACTACTAAAATCACCTGTTCTTTACATAACAGAATTTTACAGTGAATTTACAACAAAATTGCTAAGTTCTCATGTAAAAATACATTTTTTAAGGAAATTTACTTAAATATTGGCACTTTTAAATTTTAAAGATATCTTACTGATGTATGTAAATTTGCTGTTTTATGACAGATGTTTAATATTGTTCAAATAACTGCATTCTTACGTAAATGCTTTGTACACTCTAAAAAATGATGGTAAATTTACCTCATTGGTATGTGAAAAAACATATGAAATATAAGGTAAAATTACACCAAAAAGAGGGTAAACATCAGATTACCATAAATTAGGTGTAATTTTGCCTGGTAAACCGACTTTAAAATACTTCAATAAATGAAGTATTTTCCCCCACTTGGGGAAATTTGCTTATGAGCAAGGAAAAATAACATATTTCGTGGAATATTACCCCTTATGTTGGTAAAAATACAATATGGACATTACAAGGGACATGAAATTCTGATTATATATATTATATATATGCATCTGTTATTTGATTGGAACACAAAATGTTTTTTTTTAACATTGCATTACATTGTGTCGCTTGATCAAAATTAAACCCGTTACGAGAATGCATTACATAGCCGTCGACTATACAACGCGCAAGCGTTTGAGGTACGCAGTTTGAATACAAGTGCGGCATCTACACTGATGGCTTCAACGCATAAATGTAAATGGTGTGTTTTTCATTTTGTCTTGCAAATAAAGATTGAGGTAAGTTCATTTTACATTAATTATGTATTGAGATGATTACCATGTACTTAGCTATGACAGCACACATAAATAATAGACATAGGTACACCTGCGTATGAATATCTAATATGATATACTGGGAACTTAACCTCAATAGCATTTGGCGGTATTGTTGCTACAAGATATGATACATTTGTTTAAAGTTTTCAACGTGCAAATGACACGCAGGAAACTACCGTATCAAACTTTTCAATTTAAACAACAGAAAGTCTTCGTTTCGAAGGAGTCAATTCTTTTTTTTCTCTTTCATTAAACATTTGGAAATATAAAACGACTAGTGCCTTGCCGTTATTGGAGGCTATGTTTTCGTTGTTAAGTGATGATACAAGTAAAGCAAGGAAGAGACTATTTTGGTTTTACTCTAGGATTTAATGGCAAAAGTAAAGTAGGTATTAAGCACTTATACATGCAAATGTGCAAGACCGCAGGACGGCAAATTTTAGTTCAATAGTTAATCACAATATTATTTATGTATATACTAGTATTGCGGTAATCGCCAGATATCAAAAACCAGTTAATCGATTTTTAGAAAAAATCGGTTTTTAAAATCGATTTTCAAAACCAGTTTCAAATTAAAAACAATACGTATTACTTTTTTAAAAGTGCTATGTATTTTAAATTCGAAAAACCTATTTAAGGCACAATAATCTGCTTCTAAAAACCTTGAAGGTGTGGTAAATCTACCTGAAATTATTCCATTCCATTAGGGAATATTACTTTAGAGGTGTAAATTTACCAGGGAAAATTACCACACTTTCAAGGAATATTCCACAAGCATGTGAAAAATCCCCTATAGGTGTAAATTTACCCCAAAAATAGGCGGTAGCCCAGTTGCCATCTATTTTTGGGGTAATTTTTACCACATTTTTTTAGGGTGTATTTGGGTTTTATTTTGAGGGGCAAATAAAATATTACTGCTATGCTTCATATACATATTATAACGCTACAGAGTAGCATACAACCCGGTATAAAAAAAAAAATTTAACAGTGATACTTTAATTAAATTAGTAAAAATCAATTTTTTAACATTTTATCAGTATTAAAACATAAGTGTGCTTTCTCCCATGTCACATGGCATACAGGGCGAGAATTTCCGATTGAAGCACGTTGACATAAAAAAAAATAACGAATAGCTAGTCACTCCTATTATTATCTTAGTACGTGTGGAGACGGCATGGAAGGCTGTTGCCCAAAATGTCCTTTCCTTCAATTTGCATGCTTAATGACCAGTTTCCAGGATGTCGTAGGCACGATAGTGTTGTACCTCGATAGTGATCAATCTCTCGTGTATAATGAAAACATTTAAGTGTACGTCAAAGTGGTTTTATTTAATAAAAAAGTTCGAAATGTGAACCTGTGTAAAATAACATAAATATGAGGATATTATTATCTCAGGTAAGTTGCGCGAGTCCGCTTAATTAATAACAATTACGTTTTATTAGTAATTCCACTCTTTGCAATATAAATTCATTATCGAGAACGTGAATACGTCTAAATTAACTTTCAAAATTCCCGCGTTTTCTGAACGTTCAAACGGGAGTTATGCTATGCTTAAAAGACGTGTAAATCAGAATGGTCAACCTTGATGGTAAAATTACTGGATATCGGTTCACACCGTAAATACATATCAGATATTAACACAGAAAAGTACCAACTTATACAAATTTTCCCCCAGTGATCGCAAACTGTTTAGCGATTATACAAAAATTCCTAACCCCTAAAATTTGCCGAACATATAAAAATGATGTTTCTTATAAGTATAATTAAATTCAGATTAGGATTGAAATAATACGTTTATTTTTAGGTAGATTTGACGAGGAATACCTTCTAAAAGGACGAATTCAGCGGACAGCAAAGTGATCTGATAGGTTTCTAACAGACTTTTATAGCGATTGTCTTTCGACAAGGGGTACAAACTGTCTCAGAGAGTCCGTTAATTTCACCGAAGTGAGGGGAATATAGGATGTTTAATACATAAGAGCGCCCATGTGATCGAATGGACTGTCGAATGTTTAAACGAAATTAAAATAAATAATTGCAAAAAAAATTCTGGAATCACCTTACAATTAAAATATAATAAAGGTAGGAGTTTCTGGATCATGAGAAAAATACATTTAAAATTTTCAACACTTATTACTATGTAAAATTAACAATCTTAAAATTCATTACTGTACCAAAAGTAGACAACTATTTATATACATAAAATTGTGACGAAAACGCATTTCCAGCAATTTTCCATGTCTTTCTGTTGACATATCAATGCGATTGGAATGCCAATGCATATACAAACATTATTACACTAAGTTTAAATAAAATAAGTACACTGTTAAAAAAAAAATAAAAAAATGTTCATTTGAATTGAACTTGGATCCAACTTTGATCTGTCAATATCTATTGTAAAAATATACCATTCAAATTAATCTAATATTCGATTTCGATGTGTAGGTATATCACTGCTGATCATCTTTACTTCCTGAAGGGAACATTCTGAAGGAAAAAGCCTTGAAGGACTTGCCATATATAGAGATTTCCTACATCACTTGGATATCGTCTGGCTGTCTGCTGCTGCATTTTATATCCTTTTCTTGTTAAATCAAATTATTTTTAAAATATATATACAAGTAAAATTAGTAACTTTACACTTAAATAATATCAAGTACACATTCCATGACAATACATTTTTTAAAGGAAATAAAATGTAATATTGGTAAGTACTTGGAAAAATTAGAACATTTTGAGCTCAGTTTCAAGATTTTATTAGCAAGAAGATTTATTTTAATTTTTGGTCAGTCATACCTTTAACCCTTAAGGTACTACGCTATTTTCGCCTACATGAAGTACAATGTGAATTTGGGGTCCTTGAAGGACCCCACGTCGTGCTTTAAGGGTTAACTAAGTAAATGATAATAAAAAAAAAAAAAACAAAGCTTGACTTGTACAGAAGTATTCAACATTCAGTTTGTCTTAACAAATAGGCAATAAGTATCAATATTTTCGTATTAAAACCAAACTTTCCAAAAGTAAAATATTCTTCTATAAATATTCTTTAGCTTTAGGTACCTGTACTTCTTCACCAGCTGGCGATGAAAACGGCGTATCAACTGTTTCCTGATGTCCTTCCTTTTCCTTCTTCTCGGCTTTATCCTGGCCCGCGTCATCTTGGCCAGTGGCCGACTCTTGCAAACGCACAATGATCGCAATTGTGACACAAATAAACCACCCAATGTAACGTTAAAGGAATATGTTTTCTTCCACAGTTCACAAATATTAGTTTCTTCTTTTCAGAGCCCCCTTTTGGAAGCGTGTGTTAAGATGGTACACTAGATGAAGATTATTTTTGTCTATACCAAGTGTAGGTCTGTATATTATGATCCTTGTAATAGTGATAATCCAGTGGCATATTATTGAATTGGGGTTCAACACTCGACCAGTTTAAAAATGGTTAAAATCACTGCACTAATATACAGTTATTTGATTTAAATAAATAGGCACTGATAGTTTTGATGATCTTCTATTCTGTGGTTGAAAGGAAATGTTTCAGTATATTAAAGAAGAAGAAATTGTAATTTTGAGCTATCGTATAAAATTATAGTCTTTGTATTATTTTTTTTTGGAATTTTAAACAAAATTAGTAAAAATTATGTTAGTGTTTAAAATTAAGTTAATTAGGAAGCCAGTAGGTTATTTAATTAAAATAATAATAATAATATTGATAACAATTTATTGTATATTTATCGCTGCGAAAAGTTTGAACTTCAATAGTAAAAATATTTTTTAATATATCTACTTAGTATCATTAGACAGAAGGAAAAATAGGAGATGCGCCATCTATGCGACAATTTTTCTACTACCCATAAAGATATCTGCTTATCTGCTGCACTATATGGAGAAAAAACTGTTATACGAAAATAAAATGCGATATTTATTTTTACTTCCATGTAAATATTTAGTTAAATTAATGAATACTGCGCTAGCTTCAAATAAATCTACTAACCAAATTATTTGTTTGATTGAATACAGGAATATTTTTAATATTCCTAAATAAAGTAATAATTTAGTAACTGTAACCAAATGCATGAAAAATGGTTGAAAACAACAAGATCGTTTTCCCGTGTATAACAGTTTTAAAACCTTCAAACACTATATACTACTGTAAAGTTCCTTAGCTTATAAGTAAATCAGCATTAACTGAAAAGATTCCAATTATCTCTGAAATTTCTTTAACCTCGCGCGAAAAATATTCACTTTTGTTCATTATTGTTTGTGTATCTGAGACTTATGCACATGGGAACATGACTAAAACTAAAATACTTCCGCGTAAAAAAGCACTCGGCTTGAATACAGGTGCTTGCATTTTTCGTTAAAAGGCAAAAGTTTTAAATCATAGTATACATGCGTGTCCACGCAAATAAACCAAAACGTTTGGCTTTTTTATTTAAAATACTGTTTATATTTCAAGACTTAAAAGAAACTAAAATATGTTGTTAAATATGTACATAATAATAACAATATAATATGTAATGTGTATTGTCTTACTTAAATAGAAGTTATAAAAGACATTATAAAATATTAATCAAAACTAAGATGCATTCCATTTAATTACGATTACTTTTCGTCGAAAAGCATGTACTTAAGAAGAAAATAGTCTTCCGGCAAAACAGCACGCTACTTTCAATTAAAATAAACGCTTTTCTGAGAAAAGGTATTCTTTTCGTTGAATATGATAAAAACCAAAAGTTATAAAGCTTTTCATTTAATGCAATCTCTTTTCTCAGTGTAGTCACCTTCGACTTTGACAATTGAAGATCAGTACATCAATCAGTATGTATTTTACTTTTATTTTCTTGAAATAAACTTCAGCAAATAAAATCTGGCTAAAGTAAATTCGTCTGGAACATGCCTACTGGCATATTTTTCTAAAATTCATTTTAGAAACTCTTTTCTCAGTCTACAAGAGTGTACTCAGCTATGGGGACGCAAAACATATTATTTATTTTTTTCGTATTACATATTAATAATATTTCTTGCAAATGTTATCGTTTCATTTTTGATATAAAACAATCACATTGGCAAAAAATCAAGTTGGAACCAATTATTCATTCTAGATGTAATACTTCTAATGTCACCGAATACATTTTTAGGTGATTCTTCCAGTGGAGTTTTGTTATTAAATTTGTTTTTCGTATTAGCCTAGATGAAATAGGTCGTGAAATAAAAATGGTGGACATCAAGTGTTCTGAAACACCCTGTATGTATGTATGTAGACGCAAAATCTTCATCTTGTTTCAAAACGATTCCGTAAAGATAAATATAGGTATTCAAAATGTTAATGCTAACTTATATACAGATTAAATCGTTTTTTAAAGTTTTAATTGCTCTGAGAACTACGCGCTAAGTTTACGTAAGAGATTTCTCTTTGAAATAAACCGGTCAGTTTGCTGTGGGCTTTGTTTGGCGTATGTCAACACTATTAACATTCATATATATACAATAGAATAGAAACAGCATTCTTCTTTTTTATATATTGGTAAGCACGTAACTCAGAACTTCGCAAAAATATATTTTTCTACAATTACCTACTTGATAAAGAATACTTTTTTGTTTGTCATTGGTAACGAAAAGTTGATGTTTACTTGAGAACCGTCACTTTATCGCTTTTTTGTATGATAACGTATGAAAATTGTGCGTCATAAATACCAACCAGTATGTATTATGTGTAACATTATTAGACACGGCAAAGATTTTTTTTACCGGGACTATCGAATGTCTAAATAAGTAATAATGTTGAACACAATAATTAAAAAAATACCATATCAGAATATAGCCCTAATAGCACTGGTTAACAAGATTTTTGTCCCAAGCACAAAAATGCCAGATTCCCATATACTTTTGCATGCTGAAGTCAATTATGTTTTCAGAATTTCTTCATCACTCTTAGTTTTATGTTCCATGATATTCGCTTATCCACCTAAAATATGCATGCATAGATATGTAGAAGAAGAAGCCATATAGCAGTTTTCTCCCTATATAGTACAGCAGATGAGCAGATATACTTATGTGTAGTAGAGAAATTGTCGCATGGATGGCGCATCTCCTATTTCATTCCAGTAATAGATAATATTTCGCACAAAATAGGCTGGAAACTACGATCGTAACAAACTAATCTAGTATATTTACCAGATCAACATCTGATAAAAGTCATCGCCTTTGAAAGAGGAACGATTTCTTTAACGGCACACTTAGAGTGTTAGAATAGCCATTGCGACCAACTCCTAAAATACTACTAGGATTTATAACATTCTAACGACAAATCCCCTCTTACTGCACTGTAAAAAATTACAGTAATTTTGCCATGGTAAATCAGTAATATTATATGTAATAACGTTGTGAATTTACCACAATAAATCATGTAAATTTTGTTTTACATGTTTTTTCTAGAATATTTAACATGGAAAAAGATATTTCAGTAAAATTTATAGCTTTTTCATGTAAGTTTAAGATGTAACAAAAATTCAACAGGAAAAAACATGTACAATTTCGTATTTACTCTGAAAATTTACTTAAAAGTGTAAAATTGACATTTTTTTGGGATATTTAGTGCACTTTAAAAGCAATTTTACTAGTGAACTATTAATTTTGCTGTAAAAATATGAGGATCTTTTATATTTATTTGTTTTTACTTGCATTTTCGGGTAAAACTATAGATATCATGGAAAATACGAAATTCATACGCCGCAATGTGATTGGTTATTGGATTATTTATCTGTGCGCGTAGGTAATTCTATTCGTTTGTCGAACTTATTATTGGCTCAATGATATCATGTACGTCACAAACAATCGTAGGTTTCGCGTAAGCGTGTTCATTGTTGATCCCTGGTTGAGCGATTCTGTGTGACCTATTAGGTGCTATAAAAGAATTAGGTAAGTTGCTTGCTCTCTTTATAAAAATACATATGAAAATTACTTCAGTGTTCGGTAAATATAGAGTTCATATAAATATTACATACGAATTTTACAGTACAATCTTTGAAAAACACATCAGCATGTGAAATTTACTAGATGGTAGAAATTTTACCTTATGAAGCAAATTTACCTGTAAAATTGTAGGCAACTTTGTTACCAACGATTTTACATGTAATTTTACTGCAACTTTTTTTACAGTGTGCCTGGGCATTTGGAGATAATTCATTTTCATTCCGATTAAAAATGATCATGGCATTTTGTTGTGTTTACGCTTAAGTCTAAAATGAATAAATGTTATAAGAGAAAGAAAAAACCTCTTGAATCAAAATGCTTATGGTTTTCTGCCAATCTGCATAGTTTTCAAATGCAAAATAAAGAGGACTTGAATCAACTATCAATATCTTTCACTTAAAAGAATAAACTGTTTCAACGAAAAATATATTATTTCCGAAGAAATGCGTGAATTTAAAACTATATTTCTTTTCAAGGAAACACCAAATCATGTTGGCCATACAGAAAATGCAAAAACTTTTGGTTTAATGCAATTCCTTTTAAAGGAAAAGGATGGTGTTCATTTTTCTTGTTCTCAATAAAATTTGCATTATTAGTCTTGATTATTTTTTTTTGTCGTCATTACACATAAGGGCGCTAAAACTTAATATTGCACACCTGCTGCTGGGGTAAAAATATAGAAAGTTTTAGCAGAAAAAAATCAAATAAATTCTGGAATAAAAAAAGTAGTTGATATTAATTTCATTTTTTGTTTCTATATCCGCAATTTTTAAAATTACAGACGTTAGTAAAAGAATCTAAATCGCGTCAAATCACTCTTTAAAATATTTTTTAACTCCGAACCTTTCTACCTCATAAATCTTTCCCAGTAATCGGAGCGGTCCAAAGCCGCAGTAATTTCAACCTGCGATTTCATTCCCTTATCCTCTTTATATTCAAGCCAACTCTTAACGTGTTTTTTTTGTTCTTTATTCCCTCAAAAATTCTGCAGCAAACCCAATCTGTAAAGGGCAACTTCCCTCTCTCCCGCTGTCCACCTCATCCCCTTTAAGAAACAAGAGATGGAATAAGGGATGTAGGAGAGAGTAGGGAGCAGATTCAATTAATATACCATAATTTAGCCCTGGCACCGTCGTGGAAGCAGGCAGGTCGAGGAAGGGGGAGACTAACAAAGTTGAAATTACTTTTCCCAGCCTTGCGGAAAAAAAAACTTATTTTTGTTCTTCTTCCTGGGTTTGAAGACTTAATCAAGTGGAAAAGGGGGAGATGGGGTGGTTTGCGTGGGAGGATTTATGGTTTCGATTCCGAGTTTCTCAAGGAATCTTTCTGAATTTGGTATTCATAACTACATGCTCTTTTACGTAGTTGTTATTCTTTGATTTACATCTTTTGGTGTTTGTTTTTTCAAGAAAATTTGTTGTAAAATGGTTTTGTTTGTTTTCGTATGGAATGAAATAATACTTAAATTGATTGTCTCTAGTTAAACAAATTAGTAATGTACTAATCGCACTCGAATAATCATTCAATAGTTATCTGTATCTCTAAGCCAGAAACTACAGCACATGGTTAGTAGAAGTAACAACAATGCTGATCGCTATTAAACTCATGTATTTTCTTATATAGGTAACAAGTTGCCACAACTATGATTATTTGAGATGTTTGTTGATTGTTTTACTATTCTGATTGGCTAATGCGGCGGAGTAATAAAATAGTCCCCAAGACTGCTACGCGCGCAAGCGCGGGCTAGCGTCAAGTAAGAGTTACGGACGTGGGAAAAGGTCGTCGAAAAGAGTGGCCAAGGAGTACGGCCATTGTAGGCTAGTTGGAACGCAAATATATTAAAAATACCCGGTGGGTTAACTCAAGGCTCCATCCGTATAAAGAATCCCAGCGAAAGAAGAATTACCGAGCCTATAAGCAATCGGATGTTTCAAGATTGTAGTTTTAAATCACGTAGTGTAGGATATTTGAATTCCCCATCATTGTGATGATATCTGCGCCCGCTGGTGAAGTTAAAGTGTGGATGCCGTCGCTACCTGAGTGGCAGTCCAAGTGCCACCTGCAGTTAGAAATACCCCGACGAAGTAGCCGTTTTCGAGGCGATCACCGGACATAACCGCCACGTACACCGACAGAGGATCAACTTGCCGAGACAACGCCCAGTACAAAGAACCAACAGAAACCGCAAGTTTACCGCCTAGGTATATTGACGCATTTCTTTGTTTGTTATTAGTTGTAACTTCAAAGCCATATTTCTCTTTGTCCTTTGTTTAGATTTCAATAATTTCAATAACTAAATAACGTTTCAAGGGGGCCCTATTTACCTTATCTTTTATTATTGATTTGTTTATTTTTTTTCATTATTAAGGAATATATTTTATGAGTCATTACGTTGTAAATTGTTTAAAAAAAAAACTGTTGTTAAAGTGAAACCAATATCTTTCATTCATATCAGGTAGTCATTGTGTTTGTCCTATACAAAATAAAACTATTACTAATAATACTGCTTTTTATTTAAATTTATATTAAATATTCACTAAACTTCCTCGTTTCCTGCACTACCTATAGTTAAACAACAAATTTAAGGTAAGTATATTGTATACTTATAGCAAACCATTGTCTTCTATATACCAGGTATTTAGTGAACGTGCATTAATGATACTCTTTCCTCATCACAAGTAATCTAAATAGCTTGTATTAATTATAAAGGTGTGATAGCTGTTATAGAATAGTTCACTCACAGCAATACACCTACTACTTGATAAGGGCAAATCTTTGCTTACTGCAACTACATATATTCTTTGGTTTAACTACTTTAGTTTAATTATCATAAATAACTTCATAAGTTACTGGTATGAAGCAGACCGTAAGTAACTTATTGTTAGATTGCTTGTTGTTAGTACCAGTGTTTAGGATCTCTTTCTTACTAGTGCTAAGTAATCTGTGCTTTTGTCCCCTATCCAGCTGAACTTTTTACTTACGACAATTGTATTTTTATTTACGATTATTAATTCTTTTTTTCAGAGTATAAATATCAGCAGTAATGCAAAGGTAATCGCTTTTTTAAAAAGGAAAAAGGATGGCTATGCGCCAAAAAAGTCAAAATTCCTTAAAATAGAGGAAATCGAAAAATTTATTTGCGAGACACCAAATGAGGATTATTTATTGATAAAAGTTCGTATTGCATATTTATTACATATCATTTTGATTTCAATATTTTTTGAAATTTAGGTAGCTCTAATAATAGGAGTTAGTGGTGCTTATCGAAATCTGAAACTTTATTTTATGAGAAATATTAAAGTGACAACTTGAATGCCACATATGTATTAAAAATGTTTTTTTTTAATTTGGTAAAGTGACGCATAGTATACACTTAAAAGCCAATGATTATAATCAGCAAAATAGTATATTAAAAGACAAGTTTCATTTTGACGTTTCAAAGTACGAATTCAGAGTTTAAGAAACGAGTGGCGTAGCCACGAGTTTTTTAACTGAATGAGTGCTTTAATGTCAAATGAAACGTGTCTTTTATGCTTTTTTTTGCAATTAGTTTTAAAATTTCTCTTTTTGTAAAAGCAAAACGAGAAAATTTGATAATCTAGGGAAATTTTGTGGCGGTTGTCACCAGTTGTCACCTTGGTTTGGCACAAGATTTAAATTGACAAGTTAATTTAAAATTGACACATTTTTGAAATTTGTTATATATTATATTACTAAAGTAACTATATTATAATATTTAATATGAGTTCTACAACTTTTCATGCACTCCGCCTGAAATACGGCAAATTGCTGAAAAAACCATTAATAATTTACTTCCGGAGAAATCGTACACTATGTATCAAAAGCGATACAAAAATTTTGAAAAATGGTGCAAAGAAAAGGAAATTCTTCATATTTCTGAGAACGTCTTACTTGCTTATTTTGAAATGCTACGTAAAGATTATAAATCGTCATCATTATGGTCGATTTATTCGATGTTAAGATCGTGTTTAAATGTACATAGAAATGTGGATATATCAATATATGAAACTTCAAGCATTATTAAAACGGCTATCTAAAGGTTATCAAACAAAAAAATCTAAAATTTTAGAAGAAGAAGATATTCATAGATTTTTGAAACAAGCCGATGATAAAATATACTTAGCTATAAAGGTTAGTGTTGATTTTATTTCGTTACTTTTTTGTAAATTCTTTATATTCTAGATTATTTTGAAAATAGGATATAATGGAGCCTGTAGGCGAGAAGAATTAATTAATATATGTGTGGAAGATCTTCAATACAATTACGATTCCATTATAGTCAACATACCTAAAACAAAAAAACAATGTACCCAGAATGTTCGCAGTAACTGATGTAAACTGCATCGAACTTATAAAAAAATATAATAATCTGCGGCCTAAAACAGTTACTCACAAACGTATTTTTTCTAACTTATCGTCATGGCTGCTTAATTAATAGCCCTATCGGTATTAACACCATGGGAAATGTTCCTAAACAAATTGCCAGTTTCCTTCATTTACCAGATCCTCATCTTTATACAGGACATTGTTTTAGAAGATCCAGTGCGACACATATAGCAAATACTGGAGGTGATATTTTAACTATAAAACGATTAGGTGGCTGGAAAAGCACGGCTGTTGCTGAAGGTTACGTTGCCTCTTCTATGAAAAATAAAATTGATGTTGGAAATATGTTTGCACAGGAAAATAATGTGAATCTACCTGGAACTTCTGGGAATGGTTCACAGTTTGAGTACTCCAACAGAAGCAATATCACTATCGCAGAGAACGATAATTTTCAACAGAATGTTTCTACTGCACACGGTATCACTATCACTTCGAAAGATAATTCAAACGTTAATATAAATATTTATAATAGTTGTACTATTTCAAAGATTAATTAAAAATATCAAATCTTACAATGAATTTTAATATAATAACCTCAAACTTGCTTACAAAATGTCATATTGACATCTCCATTTCTGTTGCAATGTGACCAACTTAAAATAAATCTGCTTAAATGTTCCATTTCTATTATGCAACTAGTGCTGTAATAGACCCTATTACGGCACTAGTGGAATAAATGGTATGGTTACGGCACTAATTGCAAAAAATACATTTTTATACAGCACGGAGCGTCATTATCCCAACACTATTCTCGACGTTAATTTTATTACAATAAGAGTTAGTTAAGTAGAGAACTTACCCGACCTAACAACCAACTTTGCAACTTTTTTTTTTCTCCCTCTTTTGTTTTTCGCCCCAAGAAATCTGCAATTACAACTTGACGCTGTTCCTGGGGAGGGCGCACGAACGAAAACTTTGAATTTATCTTCCCGGATAATGAGTTTAAAAGTGACAAGACGCAATATAAACTTTAAAAGGACGAGTACCTGGAAAGGACATTTATCAGACTGGCGTCTAGGATAACAGTTTTAAAGAAGTTTAATTCTCGCTGTCTGTTCCGCCCTAATTCGGATTGCGTTCGTGCGCCAAGTTTTCCATCCCTTGTTTCGTTTCTATTTTGTTTTCGCTGTTTATTTAGAAGTTATTTGTTTAATGTTCTAGTCGTTTTCAGTGCTTTTTACGTATAGGAATTAAATTATAGAAATGTTTTATATTTTTTATAAAGAAAAATGGTTTGGAGTTCCGCAAGACGGTGTGTTTTCCTTTAGGACCGCTGTTCTTTAGTAATATATGCATTACGATAAAATTTTCGAGTTTTAATAATAATAAACTTTATTTGTCCAACAGTCACTTGACCAATTACAGGACAGTAATTAAAACATTTGGAATAATAACAAAAACAGAACATTCTAAACAAAGTATTGCGAAATCAAAATAAATTGTTCGACACGATTTACTTAAATACTAATTCTAGCCCGAGGCGCACAACAGGCAGGTTACAATGTAACTGATATTAAATATAATGCTTTTACAATATATGTAATATTATAGAGGCGAGAAAGAAAGAATCGCTTCTCCAGTAGGAAACAATCAAGCGTTTGAAAAATCATCGTAAAGCCTATTAAAGTTCTTAGACATATGACATAGCGGTGATTTAACGAAAACATTTGTCCTAGCCCTAGGCACACTCAAAAATTCACAAGATCGAGTATTGTGAGAGGGAACGTTAAAGTTAATATTCGCAAGAAACTGTGGTGAATCAATTTTGTTAATAAGTAAATTAAATAAAAATCTTGCACTGTATCTATCACGCCTTTCAGATAAAGATTGAAAATTATGTTGCTGCAGTAAAGATACATAATCATAGCCTCGAGCAGGGTAATCACCAGAAGTTCGAAATGTTAAGTACTTTAAAAATCGCTTTTGTATCCTTTCAACAGCAATCAGTTGGTACGTGTAATGTGGATACCAGATTATGGATGCATATTCTAATTTAGATTGAACAAGAGCAAAATATAATGTTTTAATTGCATCTAAATTACTAAAATTTCGACAAGTGCGTAAAACAAATCCCAGGGTCCTGGAAGCCGATAAAGAAGTTGCACGTATGTGTTCTGAGAAGCTCAAGAGCGAGTCGAACAGCATCCCTAGGTCGCACTTCTTCTCTCCCCTCAAAATAGAGTCATTCTTAACAGCGTAAGGAAACACCACCGGGTTCGCAGAGCGAGTGTAGGACACAACCGCGCACTTAGCAACATTCAACGATATTCTGTTTAATGAACACCACTCATCGATTAAGGTTATATTAGTTTGTAATTTAATGCAGTCTGCACGATTATTGATCTCACTATAAATTTTTATAGTCATCAGCGTAAGCCAGAAGTTCACAACTCAATTTCTCTAATAGATCGTTGATGTATATGTTGAAAAGTAAAGGTCCCAAATTCGAGCCCCTGTGGTACACCTGAAGACATGACGAAGGTATCCGATGTGAATCTATTATAGCCAACATAACCACGACGCCCACGTAAGTAGGAGGACATTACTGTGCACAGTGCTGGACAAAAGCCAATGACATCTAATTTGCTGAGGAGTATGTTATGATTGATGGTATCAAAAGCCTTTGTAAAATCCGTATAAATTACGTCGACCTGCCCTCGTCGATCCATCGAAAGGAACTGTGTAATGCTGACTAGATTAGTTACAGTAGATCTAGCAGACATAAACCCATGCTGATGGATCGACAAGTACGGTTTCACTTTAATATAAATCTGTTTGTACAACTGTACTGTTTGTTTTTTTTCATATACCGCATAAAATATATAAGAAAGTTTTTACACCCTTTTGCCTTTTACACAAAAGATTGCACCTCCTTATTCTAAACGTAATACACGAAGTTGAGGTATTATACCTCATGCTTTTTCGTAGTAAACACAAGGATAGACATAAACGGTGTACATATACCCATAATGTAGGTGTTTACTGCTCCAAACGAGTTAACAACTCAGCCAACGAACCTTAACACATATATACTGGTCAGTATTAATTAAATACGGCACCAGTTCATAATAATGATGGTCGTAATAGCTGTAATTTATATTTAATTGGCTTACAAGGATTAATAGGATTTATTTTATGATATGGAACGTTTACTATGGAGTTTCAAATAAAGGGACTGGTTTTGGGAATGCTTTTTGACGAGTCCTACACAAGCTAGAAGTCACATATGACGACTTGCAATATGAAGCGGCAATATACAGGGTATTCCACGTAAGTGGTTCATTAAAAGTTTATGATGTTCTATTATTTACTTATATTTGAGATTTTGGCACCATTATCTGTTCGATTGGAACTATAAATGTAAAATACTTTAACCAAAATATCACTTCCGGTTGACCGGAAATGGATGTCAACTTTAGTTATTTTAAATAGAATGATCTAATTTTTTATTCATTCTTGGATTCTACGACCATAAATACGTCAGTATTCATTAGTTATTCCTATAGTTACATGTTGTCGTTTTTGAGTTATTTAAGTTTTTCTTTTTTTTTAGTCATAATCATTGCATCATTGAGAAATTAATATCTCGGTTAATACTGTATGTAGAGACTCCAAATTTATGCTATGTTGTGAATGTAGATATAACTCGGTAAGAAACGGTACGCACATTTTACATTATAACATAAAGAGTGTTCAAAACTGAGGAACAAAATGACATATTTTCAAATGCAGAAAACTCATTTTTTTAATGGAACACCCTGTATTTTAATTCGAAATTAGAAAGTAAATATCATCCCCTATCATTTTTTATTAGCATTCCCCATATCCCCCTATCTTTAATAGCTGATATGAGCGACTATTTGTTAAACAGACTAATTAACCCTATCTTTAAATGTTTGTACCTGGCTCTGAATGGGAAATATAAAACTATACACTGAGAAAAAAGATTGCATTAAATGAAAAGTTTTCTAACTTTTGGTTTTCATCATTTTCAACGAAAAGAATACCTTTTCTCAGAAAAGTGTTTATTTTAATTGAAAGTAACGTGCTGTTTTGCCGGAGAACTATTTTCTTCTTAAAGTACATGCTTTTCGACAAAAAGTAACCGTAATTAAATGGAATCCACCTCAGTTTCGATTAATTAACTTCTGCTTAAGTTAGACAATACACATTACATATTATATTGTTATTATTATGTTCATATTTAACAACATATTTTAGTTTCTTTTAAGTATTATTGAATTATAAACAGTATTTTAAATAAAAAAGCCGAACGTTTTGGTTTATTTGCGTAGACATGCATGTATACATTGATTTAAACATTTTTTTTTAAACATTTACCTTTTAACGGAAAATGCAAGCACCTGCATTCAAGCTGAGTGCTTTTTTACGCGTAAGTATTTTAGCTTTACTCATGTTCCACGTGCATAAGTCTCAGATACACAAACAATAATGAACAAAAGTGAATATTTTTCGCGCGAGGTTAAAGACATTTCAGAGATAATTGGAATCTTTTCAATTAATGCTGATTTACTTATACGCCAAGGAATTTTACAGTAGTATATAGTGTTTGAAGGTTCTAAAACTGTTATACACAGGAAAAACGACCTTGTTGTTTTCAACCATTTTTCATGTATTTGGTTACAGTTACTAAACTATTACTTGATTTAGGAATATTAAAAATATTCCTGTATTCAATCAAACAAACAATTTGGTTAGTAGATTTATTCGAAGCTAGCGCAATATTTATTAATTTAATTAAATATTTACATGGAAGTAGAAATAAATATCGCATTTTATTTTAGTATAGCAGTTTTCTCCCCTTGTAGTACAGCAGGTGAGCAGATATACTTATGCGTAGTAGAGAAATTGTCGCATAGATGGCGCATCTCCTATTTCATTCCAGTAACAAATAATATTTCGCACAAAATAGGTTGGAAATTACGATCGTAACATACTAATCTGGTATATTTACTAGAATAACATCTGATAGGAGTCCTCGCCATTGAAAAGACGATTTCTTTAACGCCACACTAAAGTGTTTAGGGCGGTCACTGCGACCAAATCTCCAATAAGTAAGATGGGCACTTATTTCCTTACTAATACAAAATCATTTATTTTTAACTGTAATTTTCGAAATTGTAAGAAATTTTGAGTTTTTCCTGTGAGATATAGGTTTTAAATCTAAGAAACAGAAATTTTCTCATTAAAATTCACGTAAAATACATGTATTATGGGAAAATTTCTAACATTCCGAATTTTTTATTAAATTTCTGTGCATTTATTCCCATTCAATTCCGAAAATTATCAAAAATAAATTTTTGCCAAGAAAAATTACCTAATTTTTTTATTATGTAAAGAGTAATAAAACACAACAATCACATTGCGTGTGATTATTTATTTATCAAATAATTGACTTGAAAAGAAGAGCTATTATAAACGAACATACCGAGCAGAACGCTGTCACATACATCATAAAACCAAAAACTTTATATGCCCGTTTAACATATATAGCACCCGGAGGCATTTATTGCACTCAATAAAACTAAAATTACAATTGCGTCCGATAAATAAATCTTTGTTTTCGATCACAGAACCCTAACGGCCGCTTTTAATGATCTAGTTATTGGCCGTTCGTAAAACACGCTAAAAACCGTTTCTGTGGAGTCGTAACAGCCAGGAAAATAATATCAATACAACATTTGATTTATGCTGGCAATCGTGATTATATAGGTACGGTTCTCTGATGGTTATACGCTTGGTCGAGCTTTAATATGCACATTAAAGCCTGCTCATTGTTGTTGTTTGTCCGATATTTGCGTTGAATTACTAAGGAAGTTAATAATTTGCCTTATTGCCAAGTCAATTTCTTCCTTTTTTTAACATAGTTCTTGCGATTTAGCAAACATAATAGTTATTTATGTATTATACGAGCGAAAAATGATACATTATTATATTGGTAATTACTCGAGAGTAATAATGTAACTTTTTGCTAGGAATACATCCAAATCTTTTTTTTACAATCACTTAATAAAATGAAAGTATTTTAAATCATTAACTTTATTCTAGCATCTTTATAACAAATAAATAAAGCAGTAGAGTACAATAATCCACTTATTGAAATTATTTATAAACTGAAAGTGCAGTTTGTACATAAATTCTTTAATAATAATTTTTGATCATGTTGGATTACACTGGTCAACAAAATTTCAGATTTTTATATTAATAGATATTATATATAATATCTCTTACTGGAATGAAATAGGAGATGCGCCATCTATCTATCTACTACACATAAGTATATCTGCTCATCTCCTGTACTATATGGGGAGAAAACTGCTATACGAAAATAAAATGCGATATTTATTTTTACTTCCATGTAAATATTTAGTTAAATTCATAAATACTGCGCTAGGTTCAAATAAATCTACTAACCAAATTATTTGTTTGATTGAATAGAGGAATATTTTTAATATTCCTAAATCAAGTAATAATTTAGTAACTGTAACCAAATGCATGAAAAATGGTTGAAAACAACAAGATCGTTTTTTCCGTGTATAAGAGTTTTAAAACCTTCAAACACTATATAGTATTGTAAAGTTCCTTGGGCTTATAAGTAAATTAGCATTAACTGAAAAGATTGCAATTATCTCAGAAATTTTCTTAACCTCGCGCGAAAAATATTCACTTTTGGTAATTATTGTTTGTGTATCTGAGACTTATGCACGTGGGAGCATGAATAAAACTAAAATACTTCCGCATAAAAAAGCAATCAGCTTGAATACAGGTGCTTGCATTTTCTGTTAAAAGGTAACAGTTTTAAATCAATGTATACATACATGCGTGTCCACGCAAATAAATCAAAACGTTCGGCTTTTTTATTTAAAATACTGTTTATAATTCAATAATACTTAAAAGAAACTAAAATATATTGTTAAATAAGTACATAATAATAACAATATAATATGTAATGTGTATTGTCTTACTTAAATAGAAGTTATAAAGACATTACAAAATATTAATCAAAACTAAGATGCATTCTATTTAATTACGGTTACTTTTCGTAGAAAAGCATGTACTTAAGAAGAAAATAGTCTTCCGGCCAAATAGCACCCTACTTTCAATTAAAATAAACACTTTTCTGAGAAAACGTATTCTAATCGTTGAACATGATAAAAAACAAAAGTTATAAAACTTTTCATTTAATACAATCTCTTTTCTCAGTGTACAATATCTAAATAAGTACTTTACGAAGATATATTTTTTGTGAAACTGTCATTTAAAATACGTAGCTTTCATTTAATTTCCTAAATATCAACATGACACTTCAGTTAACTATAGAAATAACTAAAACGAAACAATCATTTTTGTTCTAGAATAACAGATTTTCTTAAAAGAGGTGCTATTTATCAATAAATTAAATAAATTTATTGAGATGGTTAAGAAATAGGTACAAACCATTTTACAACCTAGAATAAATGATGATTGTGGTGGCACGCCTGCGCCTATATTATATGCAATCTTATTAACATATTTTTTGAAATTCCTTTCCTTATATGTAGCCAACTTTATGTACTTGCATGTTGACTCCAGCGCCTCTGAGAATTGATATCTAAACGACTTCCCCTTCGAAAAGGAAAGCGTCACGATTTGTTTAACTCAAGTTGGACAGGGATGGGTTTGACACAGTAATTGTCAAAATTCCAAAGGCCACACTGTAAAAAATTACAGTAATTTTGCCATGGTAAATCAGGTATATTACATGTAATAACGTTGTGAATTTACCACAATAAATCATGTAAATTTTGTTTTACATGTTTTTTTCTAGGATATTTAACATGGAAAAGAAATTTCGGTAAAATTATAGCTTTTTCATGTAAGTTTAAGATGTAATAAAAATTCAAAAGGAAAATACAGGAAAAAAACATGTACAATTTTGTATTTACTCTCAAAATTTACTTAAAAGTGTAAAATTGACATTTTTTTGGGGTATTTAGTGCACTTTAAAAGTAATTTTACTAGTGAACTATTAATTTTGCTGTAAAAATATGAGGATCTTTTATATTTATTTGTTTTTACTTGAATTTTCGGGTAAAACTATAGATATCATGGAAAATACGAAATTCATACGCCGCAATGTGATTGGTTATTGGATTATTTATCTGTGCGCGTAGGTAATTCTATTCGTTTGTCGAACTTATTATTGGCTCAATGATATCATGTACGTCACAAACAATCGTAGGTTTCGCGTAAGCGTGTTCATTCTTGATCCCTGGTTGAGCGATCAGTATGACTATTAGGTGCTATAAAAGAATTAGGTAAGTTGCTTGCTCTCTTTATAAAATACAGTATGAAAATTACTTCAGTGTTCGGTAAATATAGAGTTCATATAAATATTACATACGAATTTTACAGTACAATCTTTGAAAAACACATCAGCATGTGAAATTTACTAGATGGTAAAAATTTTACCTTATTGTAAAATTGTAGGCAACTTTGTTACCAATAATTTTACACGTAATTTTACTGCAACTTTTTTTTACAGTGCACTAAACATACACAGTTATCACACATGTTCATATGAACTTTTCGTCTTAGAATTGAATGACGATTCGCCCACAATAATATTTCAGATTACTTTCTAAACACCCTGTATTACATAATTATAAAATACCTTATAATTATTCATAATGATTGCCTTTTTTTTAGATCGAAAAATCTATTTTGCAATAAAATACTAGATCTAACAAAAGAGTTATTCTAAAAAAAATAATTTCTTCGGTTTAAGAAATCATTTCTGTCAGTGTATTTTATTAATTAATATATGACAGTAATTTATTTGTGTTAAACGAATTTATTAATTTATCATCTGCAAAAAAAAACTCACATAAAATTCGACCAACCTCCCACTTTGATAATTATTTTTAGCCGATTTGGAAAGAGAATCTATTTTTGAAACTTATTTGACACACGTACCTACATATTTACATATCTGTTTCGATATTTGTTTTAAATGCCGCTTTTATAGCGGCCGTTATTCTTGCGAATCTGACATGTTTAAATCGCATGAATTTCATGATTTAAAGCTACGTTTTTATTGCGAAAACATCACGTATTCGACGTATTCTAAAAGCGAAATTACTACTAGAATTAGAAAGTGCTAATTCCCTCGGAGAATGCGCCCGAAACGTTGGAATAAATCAAATTGTTTTTTAGCCGAACAATAGGATGTAAACAGTTTGAAAGAATAAACGAGTAAATGTCATTTTATCGAACGTAATTTGAATGGGCTCTACGGTCGACTGTATAATTATATTATCAGCCTTGGAGTTTAGAGCCGTTTTACGACTTGGAGAACATGTTGAGAAGTTTTATTGGCGAATAAAACTTTTGCAGCCGCTATTATTAATCGTTGCCGTGAAATTACCCCAGCGGACTTTAGCATTGGCGTATCGTCATTTTACGATTAGTTCTCGTGTGCTTTTGGCGCCAGAAATATTATTAGAATGAGTTGTGAATACTTTACGTTTTAGTCAAAGAAAGTACTAATCGTGGATGGTATGAGAAAAGTCCAAAGGCTCAAAGAATGCGGTGATATAGCGAGCATATAGATTCGCTCGAATCTATATGCTCCAATCTGTCTTAATTGGTAGAGCGTTCGTCCAGTAAACGAGAGTATGTAGGTTGCGTGAGGAGAAAATTTTTCTTGGGAAAAATTCCTCTTAATTATTACAGTTAGTAGAATTACATTAATTTTTTAAAACATTTACTTTTTATAATCAACTCAAATTATGATTTTTCTCGATCACTATACAGGGTTTTCCACGGAACTGGCTGGTTAGAAATTTTCCGGCTTAACGAAATTCCTCAGTTTTAAAAAATTGCGGTTTGCAACAATTTGGCACTTACTTTCTTTCTAAAATATTTTCACCTTTTTCGCACTTCCGGTTAACCGGAAGTCGCCATGAACTTTGTTATTTTAAATGGAACACCCTATATATTATTATATTTTTGAATTTACCATAAAATTCTATGACGATTACCATTAGGGTATCTTATACCTATCTTCAACTGTTTCTAAGATATTACGATTTTTGTTAAAATTTTGACATTTACCTTGTTGTATGTAATTGATTAACTCTCACTTGATTTAAGTGTCAGAAATCTCCGACTTTGAAATCAACAAGTACTAACATTGTTTTACCAAAACGTAGAAAAAAAAATCAGTGACATTATACAGGGTGTTTAAAAATTAGTGACATATCCAAGAATTTTGAATGTTGCAAAACCTAATTTTTTTAAATAGAACACCCTGTACATTTTTCTGTTTTTGGATGTAAAATTAAATGCAATGCCGATTTGCTGTAGCATTCCCTATACCCATCTTCAGTAGTTTTCTTTTAAATTACTCGTTCTGTTTATTACCGCTTTCAAATGGCCGAATAATTTCTATCTGGTGGGCCATGACATTAACATTACAACAATTTATTATTATTAGTAAGTATTATTGTTATAATCATTGTTTGTTACACGTCGCGTGTTCAGATCGATGAATATTATTGTGGAACTTATGAATTAGATAATGAAAAATATGGAGGAGCTTAATTCTAACTAGATACTATGAATTTATTTTAGATTCACTGAGAATGCAGGAAGACTTATAGAGAATTCAATGTATTACAGGAATTTATTGGTTGTTAATATATCTAACGGAATCCAGAAAATTTGAAAATGATTTCTCTAATAGCTTGGTTTCAAATTAAGGGAAATGGCATAAACGATAACGACGGCAACATAACAAAAATTGTTTCATTAAAACGTAGTGTGCTTGTCAGACAAATGTTTTAAGTTTTTGATATATTAAAGTATTTTCAAAATTATAAAGTTTTTATGAAGAATATTTAGATACATGCATATTTAACAAATGCAATTTACAAGCAGCATAAACTGAACCATGAATAGAGCATCAAAAAAAAAAATGCTCAATGTGAATTCCGTTTACGTCCAAGCATTTTATTATTCGACGTCTTAATGTGTCGCTTATACTTCTCTCACTTCAACTGGGTCTAATTCATCAAACCTTCTTAGTCACACCGAATCATTAAATTCTTGCTTAATAGTACGAAAGTTGCGTACAGTGTGTAATTGTGTAATGTATTATTTCAAAGTTTTCTGAATTTTATTAGATATATTAGCCGAAAATTACCGTAAATTCTCTATAAGTTCTTCCTGCATTCTCAGTGAATGTAAAATAAATTTAAAGTATCCAGGTTAAAATAAGCTCCTTCAATATTTTTCAATTATCTAATTCATAAGTTCCAAATAATATGCATTTATCTGAACACGGACGTGTAACAAACAATGATTATACAATAATACTTACTAAAATAATAAATTGTTGTGATGTTAATGTCATGGCCCACAGATAGAAATTATTCGGCGCTTTGAAAGCGGTAATAAACAAAATGAGTAATTTAAAAGAAAACTACTAAAGCTGGGTATAGGGAATGCTACAGCAAATCGGCATTGAATTTAATTCTACATCCAAAAACAGAAAAATGTACAGGGTGTTCTATTAAAAAAAAAAACCAGCCAGTTCCGTGGAAAACCCTGTATATTTATTTTGTTCTTAAAATACACGATAATATTCTTCCATGCAGCGATGAATGGTTTTGGGACATTTGCCTTACTAAAACCGCATAAAAGTTTTCCTTATCCGATCAGAACGATTTTTCACTGAATCAAAATCCATTTCACGTACTTGCGAACGTATTATAGGAAAGGCAATAGTAGTACTTCACTGTTAATAGAACCCGTTTAATGCGGCATCGGTGTGTGAGGTGAATTATTATATTTACTGTTTGCCAACATCAGCTCGGACGTAAGTCGAATGGGGCCTTTTTTTAAAACCTTCCTATATACGTCTGCTCTACTCGTTTATTACACTGAGATCGCGCGGAGGAAATCGGATTTATAGCTCCTCCATTTTAAAATCGCCAGATTACCGTTGCTAATAAAATACATCATTCCGGTAAGGACAGTAAGGTAATATAATGGCAGTAGCGGACAAATAACGACTGCGCCGGTAGATTTACTGTCGGTAATCGAAATTACATTTTTAACGTTTGACGTTTAGATTACGAATTGCTGAAAACGCGTGTCTTTTATTGGCCGATTTTTGATGATATTTATATGTTTACGTACATTTGCCACCTGTGTATTGGTGTGTCAGATGTGGTTCTTTACACAACGTTGAAACGTTGGTAGAGAAATATAAAAGTAAATAAAATAATACGTATTATTTTATGGCACTATTTATCATAGATGTTCTTACCGTAAAAAAAATGAAAAAATGAACTAACAAACATAATAAAGAAGATATTTCTAAAAATAGTTATATTTTAGTGGTTTTACAATCACCGTTTTATAACTGATAGAAAGTGGCAATTTATATTTTTCCGTTCAATAAACTATACTTTTTCATTTATTAATCAATTATTTATATTTGCAGATCATTAACAAAATATACAGGGTGAGTTTTTTTATCTTGAGACAACGGAATATTTCTAAAACACTGCATTAAGTCAAAAAAAGATCTTAATAAGATTGTTACAATGTAGGGGGCTCACTGAATGGTGCCGAACTCGACCCCCACCTCACTTTCTAGAGTGGAGGGGGGCAACTTTGAAATCTTAAATGGAAACCCCTATTTTGTATTGCAGATTCGGATTCTACGCCATCAAATATGTAGTTTTTGTTTGAAACTTTTTTTTCGATTCGTAACAGATGGCACTGTAATCGCAAAAAAAAAACATGACTGCGAACGTCTATTAGAAAAAATACACAAAAAAGAGAAGCAAGCAAACATGATTTTGTGTTTTTCTTATTTTAACATTAAATAACATTTCAAAAGGCCATTCAACAACGAAGAACTTTACTTTTTCATACCCATCTCAGAAATGTGTTTCGAAATGTGCCATTTCACTTCGATACATTTATTTATTCGCAATTGGAATGATTGCATACACCTGAGAATTGTTTCCGGCGTAATCCTTGAATACGCGTTTGTGATTCGCTCAATCATGTTTTCCCTCGTGGTTGGCACTTCTGTATAAACTTCAGACTTTAAGTGGCCGCACAAAAAGAAGTCAGGTGAAGTAAGATCTGGCGATCTTGCAGGCCAGAACTGGACCACTCTTCCATCATCGACGATTTTAGGCTCGATCTAATATATCTCGTACTATTCTTGAATAATCTGCTGGCAACGTCATGTTGGAACACATTGTTTGTCGTACGTCCAAGGGAAGGTCTTCAAGTACACTGGAAGTTCGTTCTGCACGATGTTTCGATATTTTTCACCATTTAAGTTTCCATCGTTGAAATATGGACCAATAAGCTTATTGTCAATTATTCCACACTAAACATTTATGTTCCAAGGATGTTGATGTTCAACTTGGCGCAACCAATGGGGATTTTCGATAGTCCAGTAATGCATGTTGTGCCGATTTACCGTACTGTGATTTGTGAATGTCGCCTCGTCAGAAAATAATACTCGAGCAAAAAAATTGGGATTATATTGTATCCGTTGAAGCGCCCATTGACAAAATTGCACTCGATTTTGAAAATCATCGCCATGAAGTTCTTGATGCATGTAAACTCTAAATGGATGATATTTCCTACCCTTCAATATTTGGCAGATAGTAGACTAAGAAATTCCTGATCCGCGAGCTATTTCTTGAGTACTAATGTGCGGATTATTAGCTACTGCAGCTAATACCGCGATTTCATTATTTTCTCCAGCAATTATTTTTCGGCGATTACGTTGTTTCTTCGCTAGAGAACTGTTGAACGACTCGGTAAAAAGAAGCACGCGATCGCACCTTGTCGGGAAAACGTTGTGAATAAAGATTAACAGCATCATCGATATTCCTACCACTTTCTCCATAGATGTAAATCATTTCAATTCTCTCAATGTAATATTATAGCGTCCATTACTGTTCAAATATTCAACACTAACTAATTTGTATTGGATTAATAATTAATGATCTAAATGGGGATCGGACAATGTGTAAGTATTCACAGCTTGTCAAGTACTGAATAAAGTACGGTTTTGTATCGTTGAATAGCATTCCAATTGCGAATAAATAAATGTATCGAAGTGAAAAGGCACAGTTTCGAACACATGGCTTTTTGAAATGTTAGTTTATGTTAAAATAAAAAAAACACAAAATCATGTTTACTTGCTTCTCTTTTTTGTGTATTTTTTCTAGACGTTCACAATCATGTTTTTTGCGATTAGGTACAGCGCAACCTGTTACGAATCAAAAAAAAAGTTTCAAACAAAAACTACATACTTGATAGCGTAGAATCCGAATCTGCAATACAAATGGGGTTCCATTTAAGATTTCAAAGTTGTCCCCCTTCTCATCTGGAGGGGTGAGGTGGGGGATCGAGTTCGGCACCATTCAGTAAGCTCCCTACATTACAACAAATCTTATTAAGGTCTTTTTTTGATTTGATGCAGTGTTTTAGAGATATTCCGTTGTCTTAAAATAAAAAACTCATCCTGTATACAGCTACTTCCCTTTTACTTTTGAAATTAGTTTACGTGTTATTATTTAATGAATTTTATGTGAATCTGATATTATTCTATTTATGTCGGTATTCTCTTTACCTTAATTTTAAAAATTGATGAATTAAAATTGATATATTAATATTTTCTTTTTTTTGTCTTTGGTAATAGTAATAATTAAAATACCATGTATAAAGCTCATTACTTTATGACTTAATTCTATTACTAAATAAAACAATATATTTCTTTAAAACCCACTAAAATTAATAACGTTTTCTATAATTTACCAAAAAATTAAAATTTCAAAATAAAAACAGAAAATATTATTTTCATCAACAATCAAACAAAAAAAAAAACAAGTTAGTAATACATAGTTCTATAATTTTATATACCTAAATGTAGCAGAAGGGACATTAGAAATCAAATAGTTTTAAACATGATTTCTTAACCTATATTAAATATTATTATAAAAGAATGTATTTTAATTAATTAATCTTCAAAAAAAACTATGTTTCTTTCATTGTCATTTATTGGTACATCCACTACCTTTAAAGCACAACGTCTGATTTCAATAGCAAATAAGTATATATAATAATTAAAGGTTAAAGTTCATTTGTAAGACCAATAATATAATTTATTTTCAAAATCCCGAATACATTCCTGCACATAGCAAACAACCAATTAAATCTGTCACCAATCAAGTTTGATTATAACCCAATTAGGAGCATAATTAACCATTGAAAAATAAAAAACTCAAAATACCGATCCACATGCTTATATATAATTAACAACACACCATTAATATAATTGCCGACATCATTTTAGTTATCTTAAAAATTCATACGCCGCAGGCAAAATAAATATACATCCAGTATTCAAAACGGCCCAATCTCCAGCGAACGCTGTTGGCTCGTTACAACTTAAAAGTCGGTGAAAATTATATATTCATACGGATCGGGCAATAAATGTGTTAAACCCGTATAGTATATACGGGAGACAGGAAACCGCAAGTTATTTTTATCTCGGAGAGAGAAATTTTAAACGCTCGGCTTGATGCTGTTATTTGTTATTTGCTGGCGAGGACTCCAATTATAAATGTAAATGCGAAGAGGAACTATGTTGTCCCATTAAGTTTACGGCGTGCCTGAGGGCAAATCGCCAAATTTAATGCGATGTTCCTTTTGAAAAATATGAGTTGCAGAACGATGGGAGTTGGAAGAGATTGTAGATAGGTCGTTTGTTAAGGTAAAGTGTGCGAAAAATATATTGGACACAATCAGAATAAAAAAAAAAATGTATGTTTGGTGATACAAAGGAAATATTATTGAAAAAATTGTTAAAATAACAACACATATGTACTTAGTTAAGCTGGGTATATATAATTATTTTCACAAACACAACTCGAAAATGCAGATTTCGGTGAAACTATATGGAAGATTTAACTTATCACAATTTTTACATTTTTGTGGATATTTACAAAAGTAGTATACAATTTTTTTTTTTTTTTTAGTTAAAAGATAAATTGGAAACATCATATAATTAGCAACGACCCGAATTGTTTCCAAAAATAATAATAATTAATATAAATATTAGGGGGGTAACCTATACTTTTTACTTCTTTATATATATTTTTTTTATTTATCAGAAATAAAGTAATTATATTCCATAGTTTCAAATTTGGCGCAAATTGTTGAAAAAATGAATAAATAACGAGGGGTAGGGTTCCACACCCCTCACAAAATTTATACTTTTTTCTTATTTGCGAGAAATAAGTATTATACAAAATTTTAAAATTTATCACACATAACGTAATTTATTTTGAGAAAAAAAAAAAATAACGAGGCACCCCATACCCCTCAACTATTTTTTTTTTTTGTTTTTTTTTTTTAATATTAAAATAATTTTAATTACTATATTAAACTGAGTATAATTCAAATTATTTTAATATATTGATCATGAACGATGTAAATTTTCAAAAAATAAATAATAATGATGTGCTGAGTAAACCATGTTCCCTATTTTTTTTTTTTATAATTTATTTCTTTTTCATTATCAGAAATAGAATATATTGTATACAGTTTCTTTTCAAACAAAACAAAAAAAAAGAAATAAATAATGGGGGTAAGTATGTTACATTGTTGCGGGTGACGCAAATTGTTTTCGGAAATATACAGAAGGAGGGACCGACGCACTCTGCATTTGCCAATTTTTTTTTTTTATTTTTTAATACTAGCATAATAAAGTAATTTGAAGTATATCAAATACATGATCAAACATAACAACGTAAATCATTTATTTAAAAAAAAATAACACTGAAAAGTTGCTTAACCAATGCTCCCCAGGTTTGATAATTTACTTCTTTTGTTTTTCAAAAATAAAGTTTAATGCGTAGTCTCAAAGATAAAATCGATTAAAAATAATATCCTCTAAATTATTATTATTTTTAATTTTAAAGAAACTTGTATTACATAGTCAAAAACGACATAAATTATTAAAAATAATAATAATAATAACAGTTAGCAAAGCAATCCATGCATCCTATTCACTTTTTTATAAGTATTAAGTATTATTGCTAGTATAAGTAAAATATATTAATCCTCGCCATTGTATCAGCCTTATTTTTAAAATTAATAAAAAAATAATAAAATATTTAAAATATACATCCCATAAATTAATTGAAACATAAAAAATGTTAAAATGCTATGCTGAAGTAACGTTAATAGTTACTTATATATTTAGTATGATTGAAAACTTAAAACTTTAAAAACTGTTGCATAGAATGTTTTATTTTTTCAAGTATGTATCTACATATTTGTTTAACTAGCATTAGAAATATTCCAACAAAAATGTATGTTTCATAAAAAAGCAGATATAAGATGACAGCAAAAAAAAAAAAACAAAAAAAAATGTAGAAAAAAATTAAACGCAGAAATTCTAAAGTCATTAAATACACCGGTTAAGGACAGATTCTAACAAGGTTATGTTAAAATATTTTGAATTGTCTAAACAATGCACTTATGTATTGTGTACTGCTATATTGTATTAGTACAAATTGTTGAATTATTTTTTGTAAATTCAAAGGCGAACAATACGCTTAAAATTCACCACCAAATACTAAGAATACGTAGAAAATATTGGTGATCGACATACATGTTCTCAAGCATCCACAGCATTGCCACAAGGATTTTTTTTCACTAATAATTGTTATAACTGCACTGTTGAAAATAAACAAATACTTTCAAATAAACAAATTTCAGAATATTGTAGAGGAGAGCTGCATAATTATTAATTTAATTTATTATTATTGACCCACATTAACTTAATTAAGTTTAGTTTAGTTTACTTTGTACTTAGCAACTGTTTATCTAAAGTTTGACGGTTAGTTTTAGTAGCATTATTGTTCATTTTAGAAAGAAAAAAATGTGTACAAAAATGTTATACATTTTGATAATCTGCTCTAATCCATAAATTACATGAAAAAATAAAATTTACGTGTGTAAATGCAGCTTTAAACAGAAATATAAATATATAGAGAGAAAAAGGTTTATACATTCAATAAACACATTGGAGTTTCGCTGGCGGCGTTTGTTTTAGAAATACCGAATATGGAAATACTCATGCCAAAAAAATACGTAACAAAAAGGTCTCTTAATAGACGGCTTCATTCAAAAATATGTATGTATTTAACTAGTTTGATGTTATGTAGAGATATTTTTTTTAAGAAAACATACAGAGCTCGGATTTTAAAATCATATTACTTATTAGTGCTGCTTTGATATGAGTACCTTGGTTCACTTTATGATCGCAAGTATTACTTCAACAATAGACAATATATCAATCAGCCTCCTTAGCTTCGGAAAAAATGTGATTTTCATAGATTTATTGATTACACTATTATTGTTGTTTGGTATTATTCTTAAATATTGTATTACTATAAAGTTTTCTTCTATGTATTAAAAAATTACCAAAAATAGTTTTAAGGTTATCTACAAAATTCTTAACTAACACTAACCCTGCGTTTAATGTATATTCAATAATTATATTTTAGCTATGACCTGTGTAATCCAATGTCGTTGTTCTATTTTCTTGAAATATGGCTAACACTTGATCTGTTTACAAACTGTCTTTATATAGGTAATAGTAACGAGAAAATATTAGAAGTATCAAATTCAAAAATATTTTAGCACTAACTAAGATTGACAAACAATATGCTTTCTTACAATGTTCGTTATGTATATAAACGCAACAATATTGTAAATAATTGTTAAGGCAGGTTCTTCTTTTCTAACACAAGTAAATGCTTCATTAATATTTGCAACACAAGTTCGTGAAACAGCAATTTGTTAAACTCCACAAGAATGTTGTTGTTGTTATTGGCCTTAGCGTTAGCCATTAGCCACGTACATAGTATACATATATACAGGGTGTAACAGCAGTAACGCCGTGGTCTCTGGTGGTCAAATGGTAACAATTTTTGAAATATTGTATATTCGGATATATGTAGGTGGATCAGATTTACAATTTAAAAATAATATGCAATATACAGGGTGTTCCAAACTTAGCAGTACATCAAAGTATGTTTTTTCTTAATGGAAGCCTGGTATTTTATTATTTAAGGTTCCCTAAAAATAAACATATTATTTAAGTTCCCAACCTAATTTATGTATGAGAATTTCAATTTGTTTAAAAATGCAATGTTGCAAAAAAAGTCTAGTATCTCGGAAACGAATTAATTTAGAGAAGTGAAATGAAAACCGCAAATGGCAGATCCTTTGGCTGATTGAATGCGACATTCAACGTTGTCCAGTAGTCCACAGGATGTTCAAGTATCTAAGTAAAACTTTGTGAATTTTACTCATGCGTAACTTTGTTATTTTAAATGGAACACCCAGTATATTTTTACGTTGATAGATAGGAATTTTTATTTTCTTTAAACCAGTATTAGGAGTCCCTATATCCATCTCGACTAGTTTTTACGTTATTTGGGTTTTTTAGGTGGTTTAAGTAAATTGTACCATTTAAAATAACAAGTTACGTACGAGTAAAGTTCACAAACTTTGACTTAGTTACTTGAACATCCTGTATACTACTGGAAAACGTTGAATGTCACATTCAATCAGCCAAAGGATTTGTTATTTACGGTTTTCATTTCACTTGTCTAAATTAATTCGTTTCCGAGATACTAAACTTTTTTTGCAACATTGCATTTTTAAACAAATTGAAATATCTCATAAACTATAAAAATTAGGTATAGGGAACCTTAAATAAAATTGTTCTAGTTTTGTGTGCACATTTCAAAAATGCCATAAAATACAGGGCGTTCCATTAAGAAAAACATAACTTTGATGCACTGCTAAATTTTGGAACACCTGTATATTGCACATTATTTTTAAATTGTAGATCTAATCCGCCTACATATATCTCAATATAAAACATTTCAAAAATTCTTGCCATTTGACTACCAGAGACCACGGCGTTACCGCTGTTACATCCTTACCAATATCATTTATATGTATAAAAAAAAATTAATAATAAAAAAAGAAAGAAAAAAATAAAAATAAAATAAAAAAATTAACAAAAACCTAGCAACCCGTAAGAACACATGGGAAAACATTAGACACGCTAACTCCACAAGAAAATGATTAATAAATAGCAATTAATGAGTATAGCAGTCACTAATTTTAATTTTAAATAATTCTTTCACTTTTCTAATAATCTGTTTAAAATTCTGTATTCTCTGTAAGTAGCTAGTAGCAATAATAATTTGTGGAATATTATAATCCTTTTTGATTAAAGGATTATAAACATTTTCTCCAAATAACATTATTAAAATTCTACCATATGTTCTAATAAACACGAAATAAGCTAAATATATATTTTTAAATGAAGCCGTCGACTCAACAGTATTTCGTATTACTAGAATTTTTTGCGAGGATATTTCCTTGTTTATTTTATTTTCTTATCATCAAAAAGAAACTAAATTGAGATGCTTTAAACGTACAGGTGATTGTTTTTTTAATGATTTTGCAATAGAGTTTATAAATATTTTTTGTTGATGTATTAAAAACACACAGCAGTGCAACAAATCATTAAGCTCCTTTAATAAATTATTAAATTAAATTTAACTTTAGTAAAATCTTATTTGCCTAATATGAAAACAATTTAAAAATAAAATGATATTTTAAAAATCTAAAAGCCGTTTTACACCTAGCTATTTATTACACGTGTATAACACGAACTAAATCCATGTTATACACGTAAAATTTTAAATTGGCCAATAAATTGCGCAATAAATAGCTAGGTGTAAAACGGCCTTAACACTTCAATCAAAATAACTAAAGAGAAAATTCCGAGAGAGCTACTATCCGATTACTTAAATTAAAAAATAATAATAAAAAAACTTTGGCACAAAAAAAAACGAATTTTGGCAACTTGCGCGTAGGTAGGTAGCAACTCTATTATCCGTGCTATTCACATCATCGTCGCGAGCAAGCACCGAAAACAAAACGCTACACGACAACGCAGGCAGGAGACAAGCAGCAAATCGCACTGTGATCCTATATACACACATACGTGTCGTATAGAGAAGAGAGAAGAACAGGTTTATTTTTGTAAGCGCTAAAATGCCGTAACAGCTTGCGCCGGTGCGCGTTCAACCTTACTATAGAGGCGCAAGAAAACCCCAGGTTGCTAGTTGTTCTTGTAGATCCGCGATAGTATTAAAACAGAAGTCGGGGAATCGCGTAGCAGCGATTGCAACGCGTAAGTAGTAAAGGTGCATGCATACATAAAGAGTCCGGGAAAAATCAATTGAGAGAGAGAGGAAACCAGGCGCGCTTATATAAGAGGAAGGATAATAAAAATAATATAAAAAAAAAAAAAGTCAAATCCGGGTCGAGACACTGCAATATCCTTTTAAGGTATGATACGTATAAATATATTGATTTTTTTTATTCCTATATAATTAATTGCTGAATAAAACTGATTCAATACCAAAACATTTCCTTTATCCTTTTCCGTGAATCATATATATATATATATATATATAAAGCACTATTATATCAACATGTTCACTATCTCTCTCCCACGACGCACCGCACAATATCACCCCGGGGAACACAACGGGACGGCGTAGCGCCCCTTCTAGCGCACGAACTGCAGTTCTATTAACCGATTTTGAACGGTAATTCAGGATTGACGCGCGCGTCGAACGTATTGACGATGTACGCGAGACGGTCGACCTCATACTGAGGCGGATTTCGACGCGCAGTCTTTCGCTGGGCATCCGCGAGGGGACGCGCATGTGCGGACGGCGAGGTCCCCGCGCACACGGACGTCATGTCAGGCCGGCGGTGCATCGGCGCCTTTTTTCGATGTCCGCATAAGCGCGACGCGACGGTGGAAAATGACGGTTTGCGAATGGGGTTTTTTTTTGGGGGACGTCGCGGATGGAGGACATGTGGCGGTGGTGGGGGTGGGTGGCTCTTTTGTTTTTTTTTTTATTTTTATTTAGATCTACAGTGTGTGGAAAGGAATTATTAAATTGCTTTTTAGAGCATTTTTTTTTTTTTTTTTTTGTGGAAAGCTACGATGTGATTTTGTTTTGAAATGGGTAAAATTGCTTATTACGGATGTGTAATTATGAAATAAAAGTCAAGGTCGCGTATTAGAATGGGGAGAGCGAAAAACGGGTTTTCTTCTAGTATTTTTATATACTACTAAACAAAAACTGTAATCGATTTTTAAAATGTTTTTTTAATATTATTATGACTTAGATATTTAATATACATATACCGGGTGTCCACACTTAAGTGTGCACTATTAATAACTCTATTATCTTTGGAGGTACAGAATCGGTCAAATGAACAAAGTAGTACTATTTTTTATGGCGGTTACTAGTGTGAAAACAGAAAAACAATTGAGCGTCGCGTTCTCTAGATATTCGTCCAATTTTTTTTTTTTTTTTAATGAAACTGAACAAAAAAGTCTTAGTACACTATCATAAAAAAATATCAAATAAAATAGTTATTGAGAAATCTTTATCTTTGTTTTGTTTGCATGAAATCGATATACCCATTGAAAATTAAAGCGTCACATTGTTTAGTAGCTGTCAAATTATTTATATTTGTTGTTGTTAAAGTTACTGTGCGGAAAAAGTACTGCTTTTACAATTTTTTCAACCGTAACGATGGCATTTACTCATTTGGAAAAGTGTGATATGTTGGAGTTGTACTTGCTGTTTAACAAAAATTCAGATAGAGCGCTAGAACGTTACATTCAGTAATTTCCTGACCGTGATGTACCAAACCGTCGCTATTTTTTAAAACTTTATCGAAGATTAAGAAGCAACGAAGCAATTTTTATAAAGAGGGAAAAAAATGATTTTATATTATCAGAAGAGATAGAAATAAATGTGTTGGCATATTTTCAGGTACATCCAAATAATTCTGTAAGGGATTTGTCCAGAGAATCAGGTATTTCTCGTAATAGCACGATCCATAAAATTCTGAAAAAATATAAATATGTTCCCTTTAAATATCAGCCTGTTCAAACTCTACTTTTGGGCTATTATCAAAGACGATTAACTTTTGCTCAATGGTTTATCAATGCTTTTGAAGAAAATCACAATTTCTCTTCTCCCATTTTTCTATCGGGGTTCTTTAACAGGAGAAAGATATGTGGCATTATTGACAGAAATTTTAGAAAATTTTCTGGATGAATTAAATTTGGTAGACAGACAGATTATTTACTTTCAACAAGATGGAGCGCCCGCACATAATCACCGTGACACAAGTGAGTTATTAGAAAGATTATTTGAAAATAGATGGATTGGCACAAATGGTGCTCTTCAGTAGCCCGCGCGTTCACCTGACATGACACCATTAGATTTCTTCTTGTGGGGAGCAGTAAAAAATCAAGTGTACAAACATAGATATACAACAGTGGATGAGCTTCAGCAAAGAATTTCCAACATTATTGACGACATCGACGGTAGGACAATTTTAGGAGCTACTCGTAATGTTCACAGAAGATTAGTGAAATGTATTGAAATGGAAGGAGGTGTCTTTGAACATTTAATTTGAGTAATTTTCTTGACTGTTTTTGTATTTATTTTTATTTGTTTATTAAATTAAACGCTTTTATGAATGTGACGCTTTAATTTTCCATGGGTATATCGATTTCATGCAAACAAAACAAAGATAAAGATTTCTCAATAACTACTTTATTTGACATTTTTTTATAATAGTGTAGTAAGACTTTTTTGTTCAGTTTGGAATTTTCTTTTAAATTGCAAAAAAATATACAGGGCGTTCCATTAAAAAAAAATAATTTTGGACGAATATCTAGAAAACGCGACGCTCAATTGTTTTTCTATTTTCACAATTGTGACCGCCATTAAAAATAGTACTACTTTGTCCATTTGACCGATTCTGTACCTCCAAAGATAACAAAGTTATCAATAGTGCACACTTAAGTGTGGACACCCGGTATACTATAATCGAATGACACGAACCACAACGCAGCTGTGTTTTCGCAATATTCTATGCATTGGCGGCGTCTTAGGTGTAGCTGTTTTTATTTATATTTGTGCTACACTCAAATATCTCAAATTTCTATTTTGAATACGTTTTAAGCACTGTAACAAGATAAAATATATAATTGTATTACTTATTTAAATTGGTAATAGTGATATTTTCTTTATTTCTTGTATTTTAATTAAAAAAAAAAGATAAAATAAGCAGGAATAGAGTCACTAACTAATTTTCCACAACAATACATTTAATTTTAATTATACCTATTTACAGTTTAAATAAGTAATAATGTTCAATATTTCAAAAAAAAAAAAACAAATATACAGGGGTTAATACAAAATTTACGATTATTTTCCTTTTTAAAGTAGCAGACCGTGACTTTATATTTAGATGATTTTTTTTTAATTCTGAACAACTAATTTTAACATTTTGCTGTATCCTGCGAAATAAGGGTACTTTACTCTTATATGATATTCATGTTTCTTGGGCTGCCCTGTAAGCCAATTGACTTCAAGACAGTAGTGGTGGGCACAAAGTAGTTATTCGTTACAAAATATCCGCTACTTCTTTAATACTCAGAGTAACGAGTAGTGATTGATTGTAATGAATAGAGTAGCAATATTCGAATTAATACTTCCTGTACTCGTTAGATACTCTGTATACAAAGAAAATGTTCGCTACACTCATTGAATATTCGAATATTTCTACTCTATCTATCTCCGAGTATTAAAGTAACGAATATTCTGCGAAAGTAGCGAATATTATGAATACAATATTCGCTATTTAGTATCCGCTACATTTAAGAAAGTAACGAGTATGCCCGGGTATCAAAAAATACTCATAAGTCCCAACACAACAAGACAGTTAAAGGTTTTGGAGTACCGAGTTCACTTTAACGCAGAAAACAAAAAAGAAATACGATAATTTTCAATAAAAGTAATATTTGCTAAGTGGTTTAGAGAGAAAATGTTTGTAAACTTTTATTTATTACTACTAGATACAGTCCCTTGCAACAACAATTAATTGTCACACTGAAATCGTACTTTACAGTTTTCCGCTATGTTAATTATGCAAAAATTGGCAAAACCGTTTCAATATTAACCAAATTTAGAACTATTAAATTAATATATATTAATTTTAGATTAACATCATATTTTTTAAATTTGCCGCCATATTAGTGGTCACGTGACGTCTGTCAAAATAAATTTTGGGGTTTCTAGACATGCACAGCCTATACACAAAAAAATGTTTTAGCATATTTAAATAATAAAAAAAAATCCCCATATGTTGCAATATTTATGCCGGTCACTGTACAGCATTGATTGTAGGGCTGTTGAAACCCGTCGTTTTCAGGAGTCGAGTACCCATTTGGGGTACTACCCTGTTTCGGGTATTCCGAGTATCGAGCTTTAGCCGAAATCGGGTATTACCAGAAATCGAGCTTTACCCGAACCGGGTACTATCCGAAATCGAGCTTTACCCGATGTTAACTTTTGTCCGAAACCGGGTATTATCCGAAATCGAGCTTCACCCGATGTTAACCTTTGTCCGAAACCAGGTATTACCCGGATTCGAGCTCTACCCGAGCCGGGTATTATGCGAAATCGGGTATTACCCGAAACCGAGTTTTACCGGGTACCCGAAACCGGGTAATCCGTAGCCAAAAATTTCGGGTACCCGTTTTCGAGCAACAGCCCTAATTGATTAATGAGATTACATTATATAGCTATGTATTCATGTATCATAAATATACTAGCAAATGCAGAACAAGATTCATTTATTTATTTCAATTTTTAACAAAATTCTTTTTCGTTGTGCTATATTGTGGTATCATTGCACAATTTCAGCACATCACAATTATTTTTTAATTTTCAAATTTATTTACAAAAAATGTTTCACTAACTTTCTTTAATAAGCTGTTACTCTCCTGTAAAAAAAAAACATTAATTTTAACTTGCAATTCGACTTATATTGTTGTATCTGCTTTCAACTCCCTGAAGATGAGCCACTAAGCTCGAAACTGGTGGCTACTAATTCCCATTAAAGAGTATTAAGAGATAGAACCAATTTTGAATTGCCGGCAATTTTGAATTATTATTAATATTATTACTAAATATTAAATTACTTCCTTATTGTAAGATTTTCGACAAAAAAATCAGTTAAAGGATCGCTTTGATCCGAGCCAAAATATTATTTCCCGAAATTTCATCACATATTTATAAAACACCTATATATCATATACAGGTTGTACCATATATAAAGCAAATATTCCGCTGCTGCATTCCACTTGCGAATATAAACATAAAAGTCCATATATGAAAGCTTTGAAAAACTATTATTATTGATTATTTAGAAAAATATATATACAGTCGCGAGCAAATGTTATAGGCACCTTTGACAAAATTAATGGGTTTCATATTTCTTGCATTTTTTTTTTGTGACAGGTATTTCAACGTTGACGTCTTTATGGTTACAATAGTCTTTATAGATACCTTTTGTAAATGTATTATTTTTTTTTTATATATATTTTCAAGTCTCGAGATGTCACTTTCCCCCTGCCATCTAAAAAGTATTATAGCTGTACTAAAAACACTCTAATATGCAACAAATTAATAAGATCCCTTAAAATACCACATATTTATAATGTATCACCTACAAGTTTTTATTTTCTCATTTTTTACTGTGATATTCGTCCAAAATTATTGCAAAAAAACGTCCACATATCTTCGACATCTTTATAATACGCTGGTATTTCCCTCGTATATAAACTGGTTATTGGATAATTAACTGAAAGGTGCACTTATAAACAAGAAGAACCACACAAACGAAGAGAGAATGCGCGTTTCAAACATTACACACATCATGTAATTATCTCTAATAAACATTCCTGACGGGAGAAGAATATAATCGGGCACTTGTTTATAATTTTCCTCCTCCTCCCTCTCCCCCCTTCCTTTCCATTTGGAGAAAACGTAAAAGTTGTTATTGTTCCTATGCGTCCATTAACTTAAAGACCACGTAAGACCTGGTAATAAAGAAATGCAGCAGTACTTAAGTTTAATCACGCTGCTCTATCTATACGACGTCGAGGTATTGAAAAATGTTCACTATTACCCTAATAGAGTCTTTTTCGAACGTAACGCGAAGCTAGTTTTGTTATGGCGCAAAACAAATAATAGGAAGTTTATAATAGTTGTGCGTCAGTAGCGACTTGCGCGCAGTAACTTTAAGGGTGTTCGCGCGGTGAGAAACGAGTGTTTCGCGTGACTGGCAGGCTCATTTTCATTATTTTTTCATTCCTCGCCCCAGCAGCGGTCGCAAATTAGAGTCGGGACTCTCTTATCGCGCGATAGCCGGACTTGGCGCGCGCGTTGGTAGTTTTTCAACCAATTAGACCGTCTTTACGAGCGACTAAATGGCGTGTTGGCCGTAGAAATTCTTTCAGAGCGTCGCCTGGTTTCGTACGGAATGGGGTAATGAAGTCATTTACTTGGATTAAATTAAACGCCACGGCTTGGAGTTGAGTCGTGTCGTCGTTACTCTCTCGGTTCGTCGACGTTAAAGTGTGATTAGTTGTTGTTTTTTTTTCTTCGCCGTGTTCCGCGATAAATTGAAAAATAAAAAGGCGATGCCGTGGTTAAAGTGAATTAACAAAAACGCAAAAAACAATAATAGGGTTTTGATCGCGACGATTACCTACACTTAAACTTAGTAAAAATTGTTTTAAACGATGATATTGCATCAAATACCAAACATTTTAACGAAATCATTAAATCACTACGCTATTTAAAGAAATTCGTGAAACAGTGTCTTGGATAATTGTTTTTATTCAACTTAAGGCATCATTTCCCGAAATTTCACCACATAATTATTACACACCCTGTATATATTATACTGGGTGTATTATAATTTAAAGTAGAAATTTCGGCACCGCATTCTACATGAGAAAATACATGAAAAATGTGATATGCGAAAATCTTGAAAACTCGATACTTTTCGCATTATAACTAATTTTGTATTGAAATCTCAAATATTTGTTTGTTTTGGGGCCATGTTTTTTCTTTTACCTATCCTGCTTAATTAAACATGAAAGCGTTTTACCTACACTTAAACTTAGTAAAAATTGTTTTAAACGATGATTTTGCATCAAATACCGATAAAATCAAACATTTTAACGAAATCATTAAATAATCTTCGCTATTTAAAGAAATTCGTGAAACAGTGTCTTGGATAATCGTTTTTATTCAACTTAAGGCATCATTTCCCGAAATTTCACCACATAATTATTATACACCCTGTATATATTATACTGGGTGTATTATAATTTAAAGCAGAAATTTCGGCACCGCATTCTACATGAGAAAATACATGGAAAATGTTATATGCGAAAATCTTGAAAACTCGATACTTTTCGTATTATAACTAATTTTGTATTGAAATCTCAAATATTTGTTTGTTTTGGGGTTATGTTTTTTTCTTTTACCTATCCTAGTTAATTTAACATGAAAGCGTTTTAGCTAAAATAAGAACTGGAAGAATAATTGAACGTGCAGATATTTGCTAAGTTGTCGATCTGAAACTACAATATATATCTATAAAAGATAATAATTGTACGACGACTTTAAGTCACTATACATGCGTTAATTAACCAACGCTAATTCATAATTAGATCACATTAAAAACACTTAATTTTACCATTAAATTTACGACTTATCTCCTTTGCCCCCAATGCCACGGGCTTGTTCATAATCAAGCAGATGAATTATTTCCCCAAAATGCAATATCAATAAAATCGAAAATTTCAACATGATGATTAAGTAAATTCGTTATTTTAAAACATTAACGAAAAAGTTTTCTACAAAACCTTATCTTTTCAAACCAAGGCGTCATTTCCCGAAATTTTATTATATATTTATTATACATCCTGTATAAATTATACTGGGAGTATTATAATTTAGAGTAGAAATTATGGCATCGGAGTTTACATGGAAATATAGATACATAAAAAAAATGGAAGATGTAAAATTTTTGGAAACTCGATGATATCTGTTAATTGAACATGAAAAATATTTAATTTTACTATTAAATTTACGACTTATATCCTTTTCCCTCAATATCACGGGATTGTTCATAATCAAGTATTATTTCCCGAAAATGAAATACCAATAAAATTCGTTATTTTAAAACATTAATGAAAAAGTTTTTCTATAAAATCTTGTCTTTTCAAGCCAAGGTGTCAATTCCCGAAATTTTATCATATATTTGCTATACACCCTGTATACAATATACAGGGTGTGTTATAAATATGTGGTAGAAATTTCGTCATCGAATTCTACGTAAGAAGTTTAACAAGAAAATTAATACACGAAAATTTCGAAAACTCAATACTTTTCGTGTTATAATCGATTTTGTGTTGAAATCTCAAGTATAACGTTGTAACAAGAGACCGGATTATATGCAAAGTGCATGTATTTTATTTTTTGCATATCTTTAATTATAGTCTACATGTAGACGTATTACACTAATTGAAGTGAATTAGCGCTAATTAGTGATTGCATAAATTGCATATTTAGGCATTTCTATGCGTATTCTTACAAAGGTTGCATATATTGCATATTTAAGCTTTTTCTTATCCTTTCTATTAGTAAAAATTTCTAGTAATTCCTAATGTAGAGCGACAACCGACAATTCTCAGAACGATAAATCTTTTACATTGGTTTGTCCAATACTTTTTTCCAAGAACTGCACGTGTTTAATTTCGCCTAGCAGAAGGGATGTGGTAAATACGTTTTATTATTATTAATTCCCAAATAAACTATTCATTCATTGAATATCTTTGAGCAAAACAGCATGTACTTATGTTACGTTTTTAAATACTGCGCGTACATACAATGAGTATAGCGAACAAAATTTCTTTATGGATTAAGCCATATCCTGAACTGGTAAAGGATGGCGACAAAATATTTTGTCGAGCCTGTAGTAAACTGGTAAGTTATTTTACTAAAAGCTTTACAATTGTTTTTAAATCTTTAACTTTTGATATAAAATGACAATTGTTGTTGTAGGTGTCTTCTGAGAGAAAATACCTGATTGATCAACACGCTAAAACTCCATCACATATTGGAAAATGTGAAAAACTAAAGCGATCCGCATGTGTGCAGCAATCTATACGTCAATGTGTAGCATCAACTTCACGAAACTCAGAACAAGAAGAATATAATACGGATCTGGGTAACGCATTAATTTGAATGAATAAAAAATTTAATTCTTGAAATCACTGCTGACTGCATTGCTCTAGAAAACTGTAAAAAGATAGTAACATCAACAGAATTGCTACAAAACCTTTTGTATATTAAGTCAAATTATAGCTTTGTTTCAAGTCCATTCGTAAACTAGAAACGCAAGGATGTCGCTCTCGGAATCAGTCGAAAATAGAAACGAATTTGATATGCTATGTAAGAAGTTAAGGTTACAATAGGTAATTCTATATACGATAAAATTTAAAAAAGTGATAAATAGAAATTCGGGTATTTGAAATTGAAGAAAGTTAAGAAAATTTTGGAAGGTGAAACAGGTAAACGATTTCGACTTTAATTTTAGTTTAAGAATGTATGCAAAGTTAAAAAAATTGCACCAATTACATCTGTGGATGTTGAAAGAAGCTTTTCTATTTCGAAACATATATGTATTCTGATAGAAGACAAAACTTTCTTTTACACAATTTTGAAAAACATTTAATTATAAATTGTTTTAGAAATATGTTGTGAAAAATTTTTGTGCAATAAAGTTAATGTTTAAATTTCTGCTCTTAAGTAAAAATTTTGCATATTGTCGCAATTTTTTTGCATATACCGTAAAGTAGGGCAATTCTGATCAGTTTTATGTACTATTTCTGAGCTGCAATTATTATTATTGATCGAAAAAAATTGAAAAAAATTATATATAATTATACATCTTTAGCTACACATACCACATGTATATTAACCCAATGTATTAAAAACACTATTTTTTTAATACATCAAGCGTGATCGGTTTTGCCCCATAATAGGGGGCACTTCCAATCACCCATTTATTTTCTTATAAAAACCGATTTGAAAATTACACGAGGTAAATCCAATAACAAAAATTTGAATTTAAAAAAGGAAACTTACGGAAATAACGAAAATATGTATTATAGAAATGACAAACAGATAAATAATGACATAAACTATAATAATTCAATAAACTAAAACTAGAACAAAATTTCATTCAACGCGTTTCCCTCTCAGTTCAATAACGTAGCTTCTTGCTCTTCTATGACCAGCTAGATAATTTGGTTTTTGGAAATTTCCTAAATTTCGTCAACTTGGAGAAATGCAAAAGTCATTTTTTCTCTTCCTTAGAAACCGGTTTCTTTAAAGTATTCTGACGTAATAATAATAATAATTCATGCCTTCGCATCCTCCAACAGCTTTCGCCAATTACAAGGTAATGAATATGGCACCCCATTATTTTCTGATGCTTTCATAATGGATTAAGTGTTCTATTTTACTGTCCTGATAGCGCTTTGGAGATATTTGGGGTTATATTGCTGTCTCCCGCCAGGCCATACTTTTTTTTTATAGTTTCTCACCATAATTTTCAATAAAACCAACGTAGAAACATGAGTATGTCATATTTCTACGTTGGTCTATGAGCATGTTCTTTGTTCTTTTACTTTTCGAACTGATCGGTATTAACTACCCCATGAGGTGTTAATTTTCCCCTTACTCTCTTGTTATTCCAACACTTTCATAAAGTCAAAAAAAGAAACGGTGAAGAATGAATGACAATTGATTCTTTTCACCTTATCCCTTTTCGAAAATTCACTTAGTCCTAGTGGGATTACCCAGTAGTAGTTTGTTTCCGTCTGTATGAAATATTACTCGTTGTCATTCCATCGGAAATTATTTTTTTAACACAGGAAACTTTAATGCAATACTTAAAAAACCAGTTAGTTATCTATGTTATAAACAAAGTTTATTAAATGAGTGTGTTGCAAAACTTTCTTATCCTTTCCATAAATGCCAGACTAAATAATTGCCGTAAAATCAGGATTGATCGATTTTACCCTATGTGATCGAAATTGCCCCACCTAAACGTAATGCCAGGTTTTATGCATATTTTCTCAAAAATCGATGCATATATATGCGCATATATTGCAGTTTTTCTTTGCATATAATCCGGTCTCTAGTTGTAACCAAGAAGAGTTTCTTACACACGAATAAAACAATTATTACCCCAAAATAGTGTTGAGTGTGATTTAATTGCTCCAACAATTATTTTAAAATTGATTTTAATTATCATAGAACGCAATTACAACGAATTAATAATTAAATTGCTTTAATTGATTAATTAAAACAATAAATCTGAGTTCTAATAGCGATTAACATGTAAGGCATTATAATTTGTCAGCACAAAACAAACATCCCCCACCACCACAAATCGCAACGATATCACGCTCACCTCCAAGCCGTTTATAGAACCGACGATTTCACAATAAGGTCGTCCGCCCGAACGGCCCTGATAATAACAACCCCGGAACTTTTGCGGCCAATAAAACGACGGCACGAAACTGAGTAGTTATTGCGGGACGTGTATGTGCGTACGTATACCCGCCCGCCGCGTCAGGGGTTTATTAAAAAGGGTTTCTCGACCGCGCGCGTTGTGTCGACCGCATCAGAAAACAAAGGGGCCAGAGGAGGAAAAGCTGACGGGTAGGAAAACGCGCTCGTTTTGCGGTCTCACCGTGTACCGTAAAGTGCCGCTAACGAACCCGTTCATTGCCGGCAGTAAAACGCTTTACGGACGCCCGAATTATCCGTCCGACGACGCCGTCGTCGCTCGCGCGGTTTCGCATGGTCGTAACGCGTTTACGAGGGCGCCGTATAGTGAATATGATACCGAGAGGCGCCCTCTATATGCGTGCGCAGTAAACATGTAACATAAACACGGAAAATGCTTTCCCAGTGCAATTCGAGCCGGTGAATTAATATTTTTACGATTAGATTTAATCGCGTCATAAAAAAACGTCAAACTGAATCGTTAATCTTTAATAGCGCCGTTATTTTAGGAAATCCGTGGAAATGTTATTGAGAAAAAAGTCTCCATTTGGACTAAGGTATCGTTTCGCGAAATTAAATCACATACTTATAAAACACCCTGTATATTATATACAGGGTGTATAGTAAAGCAATGCAGATGTTTCGCTAGCGCATCCTACACTCTAAAAAATGATGGTAAATTTATCTCACTGGTATGTGAAAAAACATGAAATATAAGGTAAAATTACACCAAAAAGAGGGTAAACATCAGATTACCACAAATTAGGTGTATGTATATATGTATGTAATTAAAAGGGTGGTGTTACACTGCGACCTAAGAGATTTATTGTGTCCCCTATTCTTGCTGCTTTACAGCTGGCCTTCTAATCCCATTCCTTTTAGAAAGTGTAGGATGTCAGAGGGCCCCAGTCTAGGTAAGTGTCCCTCTTCGATTTCACATGCTCCCAGGTGAAATGCCCTCGAGTTGCACAGTGCTACGCAGTTTGAGAGGAGATGGATGGATGTTTCATCCTGTTCCCCACAGAATCTGCATTCAGGATCTTTTTCCAATCCAAGCTTACTCAGGTGTCCTTTCAGTCTACAATGGCCAGAAAGTATTCCTGTTAAAATGCGAACATTGTTCTTACTTAGGTTGATGCATTTTGTAAACCTCTTCTGGTTATAAGTTCCCAGAAGAATTTTACTGTGCCTCATCCCCTGGAGATTTTCCCAATAACTGGATTTTCTTCAATAAATGAAGTAATTTTCCCCCACTTGGGGAAATTTGCTTAGGAGCAAGGAAAATAACAGATTTTGTGGAATATTACCCCTTATGTTGGTAAAAATACAATATGGACAATACAAGGGACATGAAATTCTGATTATATATATTATATATATGCATCTGTTATTTGATTGGAACACAAAATGTTTTTTTTTAACATTGCATTACATTGTGTCGCTTGATCAAAAATTAAACCCGTTACGAGAATGCATGTAATGTAAAGTCGTCGACTATACAACGCGCAAGCGTTTGAGGTATGCAGTTTGAATACAAGTGCGACATCTACATGTATTGAGATGTATTGAGATGATTATGATGTACTTAGCTATGACAGCACACATAAATAATAGACATACACCTGCGTATGGATATCTAATATGATATACTGGGAACTTAACCTCAATAGCATTTGGCGGTATTGTTGCTACAAGATATGATACATTTATTTAAAGTTTTCAACGTGCAAGTGACACGCAGGAAACTACCGTATCAAACCTTTCAATTTAAACAACAGAAAGTTTTCGTTTTGAAGGAGTCAATTCTTTTTTTTTCTCTTTCATTAAACATTTGGAAATATAAAACGATTAGTGCCTTGCCGTTATTGGAGGCTATGTTTTCGTTGTTAAGTGATGATACAAGCAAAGTAAGGAAGAGACTATTTTGGTTTTACTCTAGGATTTAATGACAAAAGTAAAGTAGGTATTAAGCACTTATACATGCAAATGTGCAAGACCGCAGGACGGCAAATTTGAGTTCAATAGTTAATCACAACATTATTTATGTATATACAAGTATTGCGGGAATCGTCAGATATCAAAAACCGATTAATCGATTTTTAGTAAAAATCGATTTTTAGTAAAAATCGGTTTTTAAAATTCAGTTTTTAAAATCGATTTTCAAAACCAGTTTCAAACTAAAAACAATACGTATTACTTTTTTAAAAGTGCTATGTATTTAAATTCGAAAAACCTATTTAAGCCGCAATAATCTGCTTTTAAAAACAGTTTTGATTTTGAAAACCGGTTTTACCGTTACAATTTTAAAGACGATTAATCACTGCATCCAAACTCGGTTTCACCATAAAGAGGCTTCGATTCGCAGCACTATTAATCTACATACAATATATTTTTAAATGCTAAATTTATTAAAAATTTTCAGGATAAATCTAAACTTGAAGAAATTGAGGTGAATACACCGTTGATAATATGCTTGAAAGAAGGTAATAGGCGTTTACGAAAATTGGATTATAAGGTATCTACCGACTTTCTATCCTGTTCTAACACACTGTAAATGCTATGATTTCCGTTCACTTTCGGTACATCGGTATATATACGATCCAATTTTCGTAAACCCCTATTAATAAAAATATATTTATTTCATATGTTTTTTACATTTATTTTTCTTTTGTAGGAAATGTGAAGTCGCATTCTTTAATGGTAGAAGACAGTTATTAGACCAAAGATTCATTTCGTTCTGCATTACAACAAATGATGGCGGCATATTTTAATTTTCATTTGCAGTACGCAAAAGAGGCTTCTAACAGATAGAAGTTCTGCAGAGGTATTTTTTTAAAAATATACCTGAACAGGGCAACAAAAATAAAAAGCTCCAAATCCAAACTCAAATTGAAAGTATTTTTAATGTATTTTTGTAGTCAAAATTTATTTTATGGTTACATTCAACTAGATCTTTGTATTATGAATACAACAATTCTTAGTAACTATTGCTTTTCTTATGGACTTTTCTCCCAAAATGTTTACCTCTTTAAAACATGGCTTATTGAATTTAAATATTTATTGAAATTATTGTAAACTCTCTGTAATCCAACTAATTAATATATCTTTCAGAATTATTAAAATTAAATCTAATATTATAAATGGTATATTTTGAATATTTAAGTGGAGAATCTGCATTAAGTTCTAAAATGACATAACATGTTATTAGATAACTGAAACTATTTATTTCTGGATGATAAAACAACCTAATAATTAATCAATTATTTCTAATTTTCTTTGTTGTTACTCTAATCTATACATTAAAAAAATGTGATAAAATTACCCCAAAAATAGATGGCAACTGGGCTACCGCCTATTTTTGGGGTAAATTAACACCTATAGGGAATTTTTCACATTACTGGTGGAATATGCTTGAAGGTGTGGTAAATCTACCTGAAATTATTCCATTCCATTAGGGAATATTACTTTAGAGGTGTAATTTACCAGGGAAAATTACCACACTTTCAAGGAATATTTCCACAAGCATGTGAAAAATCCCTATAGGTGTAAATTTACCTCCAAAAATAGGCGGTCGCCCCAGTTGCCAACTATTTTTGGGGTAATTTTACCACTTTTTTTTTAGGGTGTACTCATTGATCGGAACAGAAAACTCTCTATACAAAAATTTCGAAAACTCAATACTTCTCCTGTTATAGCGCCTAAAAGACACGAATAAGAGAATTATTCTTAAATAGTGACGCGTGAATGTTAATTCTTCGCGGAAAAGTTATTTAAATTAATATTTATTACCACGACAGAGAATTTATTACAGTACATACATGCATACACGGCTAATTATATTTCTCTTTTACCGAAGTTTGCGTAATTAGATATATACATAGATACCTGCCAGCGAACTATTCATTAGTATCCAATTATAAGAACCGTGTATGTATTGAAATTTACGCCTCATAAAACAGAACGTAGTTAAGTGTTTTGTGTAATTATGTAATTCGCAGGTGGTTTCAGTAATAGCCGTTCTTGTGCAATAACCTCACAGCTCTTTCACATGCTCGATTAATCGGTACAAGTATCTAAGTGTAGTAAGATGGTGTAATCATGTCCAATATGGAATGTTTATTTTATTATTTTCATTTAATGCATATTTCGCTGTAATTATCCGAGTTGAAACCGCATACCGCAATATTTGAAGCCTGGTCGTCTTTGTTATGAACATCTCAAAGTAACTGCGACTGTAAAATTAATGTGCTAAAGTTCCAAATTTCTGGTAACCAAGGAAACGAAAACTAACAAATCACGTGTTTCCGGACTGAGAAAATACCATAGAATCCAAATATGCTAAAATATACAAGGTGTTCCATTTAAAATTTTAAATTTGATCATATTCTACTGCTTGACTATTCCAAAGCATTCGACACCGTGGATCACACATTGCTATTAAACGTTTTGAAGGACAAAGGTTTTAGTCGCTCTTCTATCCATGTGTTCTCAATTTGTAAAATTAAATAACAAAATATCTCAACATTTATCGTTATCCCGAGGTGTCCCACAGGGGTCAATCTTGAGTCCCATCCTGTTCTCTTTATACACATCTTCCTTCGTGCTATGCCTTAACTACTCTAAAATTCACTTTTACGCAGATGATGCGCAATTATATTTTTCTTTTAAAGCATTGGAATGGACTGAAGCTATAAAAAAAAAAATAAAGATCTATCTATTATTCAGTCCATAACATCCATATATTCTCTAAATATTAATCCTTCCAAGTCACAGGTACTAACTAATCTTTGGTAATAATTATTCTAATTATATAATAAATATGTTTTCCTTTATTGGCTTGCATGCACACACAAAATTTAGTATTTTAAGTTGTAGTATACAGGGTGTATCAAATAAAAAAGTAAATTTTGCTTGGGTGTTAACTGCACGACATATAAAGCACAAACCCGCCGAAACCGGATTTCATCATTAAAAAATAAAAAAAAAGTAAATTTAGAGCCAAAAATCTTTAGTCCGGACCTGATGCAAGGAAACATCATGTAAGCACCCGCTAAACGTGGTATATGTATAAATACATTGCACTCATTTAGTATTATTCTTAATGGTATGCCGTAAGTTCATTTAACGTCATTCTGAATAACTAAAGGCCCTTGTAAAAATAGCAAAACTGAGGCATTTTAAATTTCTTCTTTTTATAAAATAAACATTCCTTTTTTATTAAGAGCATTCTACGTAAGTCTACAAAATATTATTTTTAATATCCTGATAAGACGTTCGAGTTTCACCGGATACGCGACATCAGTAGTTACAAAAAAAGTAAATATTTTTCTTTTGCTTTGTCGAATCGAGAGTTAGTTGTTAATAAACGGTACCACATGAATCTGAGTTATTTCTTTTGGATTTTTTTAATCATATAACGCAAAATGAATTGAATCGAATTACACAGAAATAAATGCAGATACAGAAAATTTGCAAACACGCCTTTTTACTATGATATCGCGCGAAAATGAATCTATACATTCCCGCGCTTTTGCCGATGCATCAAGCTTCGATTGTCTTTATATGAAATCGTGTTGGTCCTGAAAAGGATCGTTTTTTCGAGACGGGAAGAATTTAAATAAAATGTTCGAAGTGGCTTGCACTCCAAGCGGCGATCCACACAAAACTAACAGCGGTAATGGCTGTATGATAGTGGTATGTGGGAGTATACTCGGGACAGCATTTAGGTTGGGCACAGGTGCGGCTCTAGCCCACGGCATTTATAAAATTTTTTTTTTTCTCGTTAATGCTTACAGATAGACCCCCTGTGCATTAAGACTTTTTGATCGTAAATGATTACAGCTGCTACATATTATTATATTTACCTCTATATCTGATACACTCTGTATAGGCATTTATGTCACATTTTATTTTTGTTCAATTCATCAGGGTTGGGTAAGAGTAGTTCACATATTCATTATGCAACTCAGCCTCGCCCTGGGATTGGGCTTTCATTTCTTGTTGTTTTGTTGCAATTTGTATTCCATTTCTTATAATGAATGCACAATAAAGGCACTATTATTATTATTATTTTCGGTAAAACCGGAAGTTGGTAAAAGTAATAAGATTGATTAAAATAATTAAAAAATTAATGTGAATAATATATTTCGAATATTATTAATTAATTTTATTAATATTTACAAAATATAAAGTTATGGATAGAGACCAATGAGTTCAAACATCCGGTATATTTTATTTTGTAATATTTAACTGGTAAGAACAATTTATTATTATTTATTTGTTTTTATGTAATATAAGTTGTCCTTGCTGATACACTGTAAAAAAATTACAGTAATTTTGCCATGGTAAATCAGGAATATTACATGTAATAACGTTGTGAATTTACCACAATAAATCATGTAAATTTTGTTTTACATGTTTTTTTCTAAGATATTTAACATGGAAAAAGAAATTTCGGTAAAATTTATAGCTTTTTCATGTAAGTTTAAGATGTAACAAAAATTCAAAAGGAAAATACAGGAAAAAAGCATGTACAATTTTGTATTTACTCTCAAAATGTACTTAAAAGTGTAAAATTGAATTTTTTGGGGTATTTAGTGCACTTTAAAAGTAATTTTACTAGTGAACTATTAATTTTGCTGTAAAAATATGAGGATCTTTTATATTTATTTGTTTTTACTTGAATTTTCGGGCAAAACTATAGATATCATGGAAAATACGAAATTCATACGCCGCAATGTGATTGGTTATTGGATTATTTATCTGTGCGCGTACGTAATTCTATTCGTTTGTCGAACTTATTATTGGCTCAATGATATGTACGTCACAAATAATCGTAGGTTTCGCGTAAGCGTGTTCATTCTTGATCCCTGGTTGAGCGATTCAGTATGACCTATTAGGTGCTATAAAAGAATTAGGTAAGTTGCTTGCTCTCTTTATCAAAATACATATGAAAATTACTTCAGTGTTCGGTAAATATAGAGTTCATATAAATGTTACATACGAATTTTACAGTACAATCTTTGAAAAAACACATCAGCATGTGAAATTTACTAGATGGTAGAAATTTTACCTTATGAAGCAAATTTACCTGTAAAATTGTAGGCAACTTTGTTACCAACGATTTTACATGTAATTTTACTGTAACTTTTTTTACAGTGTAGTCGAGTGGCTTGTACGCTCGGTTATCAGTGCGGAATCCGGAGTTCAAATCTCATTCTGGTCAGTTACGATAATCGGTTTTTTCCGGGGTCGTAATGTTGATTAGGAGGGAGATTTGGTTCTGCGGGTGCCTGATAAGCTGCGGCTTGCAGCTTAGGCAATATTACCACGTAAAAAAAAAAAAAAATTAATCTGGGAATATTTAGGGTAGATTCTTGCCTGATACAAGTTGCCCGACTACTTTGTAATTTGCACTTTTCTTAAACTTTTGTTAATAAAGTACACAAAATGATTGCAGCATCCAATAAGGGGAGTTACCTTGCCAGGTCTCCCGATGTGCTTGCTCAACACTTTAAGGCGCCGATCTTTCGCGAGGGTTGTTATCCGTGATGGACTTAGGCGATTCCGGTCTTCGAATGTTCCGGTGTCCCGGTAGCGACGAATAGTGTAATGGGCTGTAGATTTTGTCACTCCTAACTTTTCTGCTATCACAAGCATAGAATGTCATTCCTCGTGTAATGTGACAATAACCGATCTCCTTTCTACACTTACCGGCTTTCGCATCTGCATTTTTTAAATGCTATTTTCATGAACACCGCAATTGAACAACGGTATCGTAACTGCTTTATTAGACCTTTAGGAGACCATATCGACCCACCCCTCTATAATGAACATGGTTGTCGGTGTTCCTTTATAAATATCGTTTGTAATGGTTTTATTACCTGCTATTAGGTTAAATTAAATTTCTCTTTAATAGACTTATTCTCATGATGATTTTCGTCTTAAATACTTTACTTTATTGTAGAAATTTTTACAATAATGTTAAAAGTATTAAATATTGAAGTTTTGCAACACAGTCATTTAATAAACTTTGTTTATAACATAGATAACTACCTGGCTTTTTAAGTATTGCATCAAAGTTTCCGTGTTAAAAAAATAATTTCCGATGGAATGACAACGAGTAATATTTCATACAGACGGAAACAAACTACTACTGGGGAATCCCACTAAGACTAAGCGAATTTTCGATAAGGGATAAGGTGAAAAGAATCAATTGTCATTCATTCTTCACCGTTTCTTTTTTTGACTTTATGAAAGTGTTGGAATAACAAGAGAGTAAGGGGAAAATTAACACCTCATGGGGTAATAGCGACCAGTTTGAAAAGCAAAAGAACAAAGAACATGCTCATAGAACAACGTAGAAAGATGACATACTCATGTTTCTACGTTGGTTTTATTGAAAATTATGGTGAGAAACTATAAAAAAAAGTATGACCTGCGGGAGACAGCAATATAACCCAAATACTCTAAAGTGCTATCAGGACAGTAAAATAGAGCACTTCATCCATTATGAAAGCATCAGAAAACAATGGGGTGCCATATTCATTACCCTGTAATTGGCGAAAGCTGTTGGGGGATGCGAAGGCATGAATTATTATTATTACTTCAGAATACTTTAAAGAATCGGTAGTTTCTAAGGAAGAGAAAAGATGACTTTTGTATTTCTCCAAGTTGACGAAATTTAGGAAATTTCCAAAAACCAAATTATCCAGCTGGTCATAGAAGGGGAAGCTACGTTTTTGAACTGAGAGGGAAGCGCGTTGAATGAAATTTTGTTTTAGTTTTAGTTTATTGAATTGTTATAGTTTATGTCATTATTTATCTGTTTGTCATTTTTATAATACATATTTTCTGTTATTTCCGTAAGTTTCCTTTTTTTTAAATTCAAATTTTTGTTATTGGATTTACCTCATGTAGCTTTCAAATCGGTTTTTATAAGAAAATAAATGGGTGATTGGAATTGCCCCTATTATGGGGCAAACCGATCACGCTTGATGTATTAAAAAAAATAGTGTTTAATATATACTGGGTTAATATACATGATGGTATGTGTAGCTAAAAGATGTATGATTATATATAATTTTTTTCAATTTTTTTCGATCGTGTATATCATTTAGAAACAGAAAAGTTATAAAAAAAAATGAAGGATTTCATATTTTTTCCCAAAATTATTTCAACGACATATTAAAAGACAATTTATTTCTAAAAAAAAAACTAACATTTTTATCACCGTTATTTTTACTTAAGCCTGCCATAATGCGCAATACCCGACAAAGGAGCCGATATTCTCAATACCACGAATAAAAGGACAAAAAAAATCACGCTATACAATAACCGAATAAATCAACATTTCACGCTCGAAAATCCCAAACAGAAGACCGACGAGATTCTATTTGTTTACGATTACGTTTAAGAATGACTGGCTACAATCGGTTTTCCACAACGATTCCCGGTAATAAACCGAGTAAAGGATCCATCGAGATGGTAAGCAAAAACCCGTAAACGAAACGGCATCGGCAGCGACGCTTAATTTATTTGCGCGCCGACAGAATAAAGATTATTTCGTGTTATATCGTGAGCGCGTCGTACGAATGGCGGCGGAGACCGGCGAATTTAGAATAGTCTACGATAGTCTACGCCAGATGGCGTCCGTGTGCTTTAGAGAGATTTTTCCGTGGGTGGCAATTCTGAGAAGCGCTGTTGTTTTATGAGCATGAAATTTTCACGGTTTATTATCTGCTGTAGCTGTCGTCGGCTAGGCAAAGAGTTTTATGTATTGTCGCTGTCGTAAAACCCATTTAATTATATACAGGATGTCCCACTTAAAAAGTCCCAGGCCCAATATTTCGGAAACGGAGAAAGATTTTTTTTCTGTTTCGTGAAAGGCAGAGTAAACGAATTGTTTTATTTAGCGACAAAAATTAAATCTTTATATGGAAAAAAGAAAACAAAAACAAAGATTCACGATCACCAGAATCTACAAACGTGGTGCATTCCAAAATGTGTGTGTCATCATCAAATTGTATCATTTTTCTTGGATATAATTGATTTTGAAGCGAATTTACTGCATTTTTAGAAATGGTTAAAAAATGACTTCCGATTTTGGAGATTTGGGGACATTTGAAGAAAATTAATTATAGAAATTCACTTAAAAAGCGAACATAAAAAACAAAATATCAAAAGAAAAATGAAATTCCGCTTTATTACTTATAAATATTGATCATTTCACGGCAAAAATATTCAAAAAAGAAACTAAATTAAAAATAATACAGTATACACGTCCAATATCCAACACCAAATAGAAAATAATTCTTACCAAAAATAATAAATCCTTCTTAGAAAACAGAACGTTATGTTCTTAAATATTTTTTTATCGATAAGATAATTTGGATAATCATTTTGTTTTAGAATATTTCCTGCTTTATTACACTTACAAAAATACATGCATTGCTTTTTTGAATTTTATTTTGGTCGAATCAAATATATATATTTTTTTTAGCGGTCTTTGAGGCGGGAAAGCAATTTTTTTAACAAAATTGTCGGTAATCCATGTATAAACTCACTTTTATTAGCGCATTTTCAAACTATATACTACAATGTTTATTAAAACGATCCTACATTTCTCACGAGATCATTCATTTAATAATAAATATTTCGAAAATCATTAGTTTAAACCGTATGGTGTGTTATACAAATTCACTTTATATTGCGCTTAGGAATCTGACGAACGCCATCTACAGACTCAAACTTCAATTACCCAAGGAAGGCAAATAAAAATGTCAATACCAGTCAAAACTAAAGAAACCCGAAATATTTATTGTAATGAAACGCTATCAGGGATGTTACTGATAAATTCATTGCAAGAGAAATTTCTAACTCCCGTCAATCCAGTATGATAAATTAACGTTACTTTTAACGCAAACTCCGAACAGTCACGTTTTATCTGCTTAATTTTTAAGAAAGAGGTCAGTGCGTGGAATAAACAAGGGTTAAATGATTTAAAGCAAATCGCAGAGAGGACAAAGAAACACGAAAATTCCGTTTCTCACATGAATGCATGCGTGGATTTTAATGTTCTGACGTAGGTGTAGGTGGTGTTCTGCCACTTTTAGTGTTCATAACAGACAACAAAAAAAAAGTTTTGACGGAAACATATAAACTGTTGGATATCATTTGTACAATCCCCATGTCGACGGTAGAATGTGAACGACGTTTTTCCACACTCAAACGTATTAAAACTTTTCTGAGAAGCACAATGTCATAAGAAAATCGACTAAACGCATTTTTATAACAAAAGCTATAAACGTCTCTTTCAACATGAAAAATAGGAGAATGGATTTTATGTGCAAAAAATAGGCAAGTTTCTTATTTTGTGCCCACCCTCTTTCATAACTCACGAGCCGCCACTGACTCATTCATTGTTCTTACTCTTTATAGTGTGCATCTGACGTGAAGCACAACATTCTAAGTTTACGTATGCACACATTGCTTATTATTTAACCACTTGAAAATTACTTTAATTTTAACTGTAATTTTCCAAATTATAATCATCAAATGTTTGAGATTTTTTTCTAAGAAACAAAATTTTCATATTAACCCTAACAGCCAAATTTAAATTTCCCGCCACAATTTTCAGTGAACTCAACGTAAAAGCGCTAAAATAACTATTAATGTCATGCAAAATGGTGGGTAATTTTATGTTTCAACGTTAAAGTTACTGAGAATAATTGCGGGAAATTTGAATTTGGTTATTAGGGAATATTCACGTAAAATAGATGTATTATTGGAAAATTTCCAACATTTCGAAAATTTCTTTAAATTTCTGTACGTTTATTTACTCCCATTCAATGCGGAAAAGTATCCAAAAAAAAATTGATTTTTACCAAGAAAAATTACCTAATTTTTTTTTAGTATACACTATAGTTCGTCTCAACCTTAAGATGCAGTATACGTCTTATGGGAATTCGATTCGCGATTGCCAAATCGTCGCATTATTTGAGGTTATGACAATTAAAATGCATATATCAGTATATGTTACTATCTTCTCTATGATTATATGTTTATGTGGTCTCAGATACGAAAGGGAGCTATATAAAGCAGCAATTGCTTATATGCTGAAGAAAGAAGCTGAATTGAAGCAATTATAATCGTTATCTCGCAAACTTTTTTTCGTTTCTTTTTTAAACGGAATCTGTGAAAACATAAATATAAAAAACCATATACTGTTTTATTTAAGAATCAGTAAAAAGAGCCGATAACTTTATTTATTATTACTCATTAACGTAATTTACATTTCGAACATTTATTTATTGTATATAGGGTATGATACAATTTATTAAATTCAAAGAAATAGATACAATCCTTTAATTAATTATAGTTTCCACGTTTGTAACAAAAATAGCTGGAATCATACAAATGTCCACATAATACATATATATTTATGAAAGGAATAGTAATTACACACGTCTTATCTAAATTTTTTAGTCGGTCGACGAATCAGTTTGATCTTCGGATGATGAATCTGTTACACAAATAATGAATTCTTCAATGTCATCTTGCACATTATCCACTATCCACATTTCCTTTTCCAATATTTTTTACATGTTGATGTAGTTTTGCCTGATTCGTTCGTCATATGTTTGTAATCGGTTCGTTACTTGCTAGCCTCCTTTTTTTTGGATATTTTTGAGTTGATAACGAACCAGTGTGTTGCTCCTTCTTTATACTATATATTGTACGTTCTGAACAACCCAAAGCTTTGCTTGCTTCTTGAACAGCAGCACTCACATTCATAGATTTATTAAAATAATTAAAAACATTTGCACTTCTCCTTCAGGCTAAATTGTTCTCCTTACACCGTTTTCTCCCTACACCTTCCATTAATGCAGTGAAACTGAATTAAATGTATAGGTTATATAATTTATAAAAATCACGAAAAATACCCATATTACCTTGTGCGCGCTTGAAAAGGAGAGAAGCGTTCTGAAAAGAACGATTTGTGCTATATATAAACTATTTAACGTGGAACTTGACTGTTTTAAAACTACGATGATGACGATTGACAACAGTTGATGCTAATAGACAGATGACAGATAGGTATTGGTGCCGACACCGACATATGTAAATAAGTGGCAACATATAAATCGGAAGTGAAGATAGCGTTAGTGACAGCAACTAGGGATAGTAAGAGATGCACAGTCGCTATTATATCCCATACTGCATCTTAAGCTTGAGACGAACTTTAGTAAGTAATTTACCACCGTTTTTACAATATAACTCAGACTTTTCACATTTCAAGTGAGTACAAAACTAAAATCCACTCACAAAAAACCATCTCCGATAAAATTTCCACTTAAACTACAGCGACCGGTAAAACTAGGAGTATATAGCAATTGGATCTCGGGCCAGAAGTCTGAAACTACCTTACGACACACCGACAGATTCCATTGTCATGTAAAACGGCTCCGAACATGATATTGTATGTAAATTGGCTGCGCCGGCCGTCGGAACAAATTACGCGATTTACATGCCCTGACAAAGTGGTCCCGCGCACACGTCTGATGCGCTGAGGCGTCGTCGACTGCCGACGAACAACGATAATGGAATGTAGATGTATGTATATATGTATATATAGACGTCGGTATTTCCACGGGAAAGTTTCGGTGGCGCAGGAGCACGCGTCACTACTTCACCTCCATTAAATTCCATCCCGACACACTGTGTTGTGCCAGTGTCGGATAAAGTTGGGATGCTGATAGGAAGGAGGAACACGGCGCAAAAATTAGATTAGTTTATTTTGGAAAGCGGCGCTGCGGCAGACGTGTTTTAGCATAACTTGCTGGAAGTCCCGTGTCACGGAGGGTGGGGGATTGGCCCGTCACGTGTTAACGAAAGGGTATTAGTTTACATAGTTGATGGGATTTTAGGTGGGAGTTGATTGAATATTGGAGTATTTATTTATTGGATTTTGTTTAAAGAAGAATCAAGTGAATTATCTTATTGCCACCGTACTTTGACTGACAAGAAACGACATACAACTTATATGTTAATATATGTATTGTTAGAAAAGTTCTCTACAGGGATTTGTAACCGGCCGCCAAGGGGAGAAATATGGAGGGGGCGGGACTCCGACACCGTATAGGCAGCGGGTAGCAGAAGTGCCCGCTCCGCAGTAGGCGACACACATATTGTTACGTTTTGTTTTGTTTTGTTTTATTTTCAAATGTCTCCGCAATAAATGTTCTTTTTCACATTAATAGTGAGTTATTTCTAACAGTATGTATGTTAAATTGTTATATTATATTTTTGTTGTAGAGCGTATGGCTATGAAAAGCGTCCATCTATTATTGTCCATTCAGTACCTCGTATAAATTATGAAGAATGTCTGATATAAGTTAAGATATGACATAAATATGTATTTTTACAATAAGTTTGTTCGCGTCGCATGAACTATTTGCACCTTTATGCACTTTTGCACACAAAAGTTCTAAAAAGTGCATAATAGTGCAAATAGTTCATGCGACGCGAACAAACTTATTACACACAGTGTGAGTCTGTAATCTGGAATAAATTCAGTAAAGCGAAGACAGTATTTTTTCCGGAAATATGCTCGGACACATCGATTAGTATTTTAAATTGCCCACTTTTTCATCTGGGAAAATTTTATACAGCGTGTCCCAAATTTGAGATATGACGTCATCGACAAATTTTTTTAAATGGTAGCCCTAATTCTTTATAACTATTCTTAAAGGGTATATCGAATTACACATGCGTACCAAATTTCAAGTTTTTATCCCTTGTCATTAAAAAGATATTTAACAATAACTAATTCGAAAAATGAAGAAATCTGATTCACCTCAATCATATCTCTTCTACAATAAATGTCCAAAATGTTGTCCATGTACTTCCTCCTGACAATACCCTAAACGGAACCGAAACTCATTTTGAACATTTCTAATTACTTCAGCGGAAATTAGCCTAAACTCCTGTGTTATTCGTTCTTTCAACACCTCAATATTTCCCGGTTTGGTTTAAAAACTTTGCCTTTCAAGTACTCCCATAAGAAATTGGTGTTAAATCCGGAGACCTGGGTGGCCATTCAAAAGGCCCTCTTCTACCAATCCTTCTGCCTGGAAACACATCATCTAGATACTCACGGACAGGTCTTGCAAAATGAGGAGGCGCGCCGTCTTGTTGGAACCAGATGTTTTTATTCTGGATATCAGCTTCAAGCGGATCATGGAATAGAGTAGCCAAATTCGGAACTAGTTCTTCCTGCAAGAATTCTAAATATCTCGCTCCATTGAGATTTTCTTGGAAAAAAATTGGTCCTATTACTCGATCACCAACAATGCTTGCTCAAACATTGACTTTTTCTAGATGTTGAGTGTGGCCTTCCCTCATCCATCGTGGGTTGTTGTCTGCCCAATAACAACGGCAGTTTTGACGATTTACATCACCGTTTAACATAAACGTTGATTCGTCAGAAAACAGAACGTTTTCTATGTTTACAACATTTCTGTCTAGTACATAAACATTTGTTCGCAAAACTGAAGTCTTCGATCCGGATCATCTTCGGTGAGTTCCTGGAGATTGTCAATTTAATCGGGATAAATTTGTGCGCTTTAAGAGTTTTTGCCACCGAAGACTGGCTAATTTTCGAGTTCCCTACCTATCAGCCACTGGAGATATAGGGATTTTCTTGAACAGAAAGAAGTACACTAAGTTTTACTTCTTCATTGAGCGCACTCTGACGATGATTATTTGTTTTCCTTAAATGCCCGTTTTCCCGAAACTGTTTTCCTATCTTGCTTACGGTACTTTGAGGTATGGGTGGTAAATCAGGATACTTCTCTCTGAATAAATGAGTAACTTCATTTTGTGTTCTTGTCCTATCTCCGTAGCCAATCATCATTAAAATTTCAATTTGTGGTTTCAGTTAATACGGCATTATGGTCGATTTTTCAACAAACGGTGTTTCTCACGAAACGACAAACTAATAAGTGTCCTCGCTCAATACGAGTCGAATACTAACTTCACTTCTTACTTATTTTTATTACCTTGTTTTTTGACATTGTGATAAGACGTCAACCTGGTTTGACAAAAAAATGATAAACAAAAACCCTTTGACGTACCATTTTTAAACTTCATAAAAATAAATTTGAATCAGATTTCTTCATTTTTCGAATTAGTTATTGTTAAACATCTTTTTAATGACAAGGAATAAAAACTTGAAATTTGGTACGCATATGTAATTTGATATACCCTTTAAGAATAGAAAAATTAGGGCTGCCATTTAAAAAAAATTGTAGATGACATCATATCTCAAATTTGGGACACGCTGTATAAAATTTTCTCAGATGAAAAAGTGGGCAATTTAAAATACTAATCGACGTGTCCGAGCATATTTCCGGAAAAAATACTGTCTTCGCTTTACTGAATTTATTCCAGATTACAGACTCATACTGTATTGTATAAATCTTTCTATGCCTTTAATTAAATCTAGTTGTATTTGTTATTAGAAATATGCTGTTTTGAAAAATGTGTATTACGTTATTTTTGCGCGGGAGTTAGTTGAATGACTCATACCTTAGATGCAATTTTGGTGCACTACACTTGTTGTCCGGGTTGACATTAGTGTATATCAAGTTGCATACGCACAATTAGAAAAAAATAGCACAATGACCGCACGTTACTATATTTATGTTAACTAACTTCATTCGAAATAGTGGACGTAAATATTGATAATTTCTTCGTGGAAAGTGAAGTAGTATCAGGACAGTCTTATTCGATGTCACGGTATATTATTGAATTCAAAGTAATAATTCATTTTTATGTATTTTCCAACAAATTGTTTTTTTCCACTTTTTAGATCTAAAAACTAACAAAACGGAAAACAATAAGAACTTTTCCAGCGTGGCAACGTTCCCTTCAATCTTTTTCACCGTCGAATCGAATCCCATCAGTTCCAATATCTCCGCAACGATACACGTGGGACCTGCTCCTCTGGATTTCGGCGAAATCTCAGAGATTTTTAAATTGAAACACTCCAGGTTCGATCTCCCAATTCTTCAAATTCGTCGGATTTTCCCGGTGAATCTCTCGCGCGCAGAACGTAGCGGCGAATTGCAGACAAGACGGAAAGAAAGCCCTTAACATTCGCGATTCGGATAACGGATAGAATGAGAGAGCGACAGAGAGGGACGATCAAAAACTACGACACGTATAGTATAAATCACATATTCGCCCCGATATAATCGGTGTGTATGGAAGCAAAAACGGAGCCAGTCGATTGTGAATAGCCCCGGGGAGGTTAAATCTGGAAAAACAGCGCATTGGAGGAGGATGACGTGAAAAAAAAGGATGGATCTTCATAGGTGGGGTGGGGAATTGACGTTTGAGGAGGTTCGGTTGTGCATAAAGATTGTTCAAAAATAAGTTTTACGGTAGAGAGAATCGTTACGCTTTAATGAATTTTAAATTAGATTAAATGCAATGTGGTGTGTCTGCTTTATTAATGGTTTTATATAAAAAAAAGGATATGAAGAAGTTTGTGTTTCTTTGAAAACCTCTTATTTAATGTTCAGGTTAGTGTGAGTTTTTTAATTTAATTGTCAATTAATGTAACTTCTTTGTCTTCAATTTGTTGATAGGTCACGTACGTTATGATAACTTTAAACGTTAAATAATAGTTTTTGAATGTTCAACAGCAATTTTATTTTATATAAACTTTCTTCTTATCCCACGCTTAAGTAGGCAAAAGATGTACACTAGCGACACTTTCTAATTGTACACCTACAGGTAAAATAGAAGCATATCTTTAACGTGGATAGTAGACGATTTATGCAGTAACTGGCCGCTTCGAAATATGTAAACACAGATGTGCGGTCTCTCTGTCGGTTATTTTAAAAAGCTTAGACTGGATTATTTATGTGCGAAGTTGAATGCATCTCTTATGTATTTGTTATCTTTGCGTAGGAATAAATTTATTTGATGTTTGAAGTATTTCGAATAGCTGTAGTGTTATTAAATGGTTTTAAAAGGTATTTTCATTTTACAGTTGAACTATGACTAGGAACTAAACCAAAGGCATGTTAATTATACAATAAATAGCAATATCAATGGTTTATTACTTTTATTCATTTTTATACGTATGCAAATAATAATGAAACTATCAAAATGGATCGCATGAAGACATTTAAAGTATTTAGCTATACTGAAATCAGTAAGCACACCGCCGTTATGAATGAAACACTTTTTTCAATATTACTGAACACATGAAAAAAGTGTTTCATTCAATCTAGTTAATGCATTAACTAGATTGCGACAGCCCCTATGCAAGATATTAACAATATAGTAATAAGATTATTACTACTTCCACTTTTCGTGAAGTGGGTGTTGCGCCAATTAATTTATTAATGCAGAGAAATTTGTAGTAATTTCGTTATTGACAGAAATGCATGTTTTGTTTTCCCTGCAGCGTTACCCAAATATGCTTATATTTTTTAATCTAATTAATTAATGTCATGATGATTCATATTATTTTTTTTAACTCGCTCCGGCTTCCTTCTTTAACATTAAATAATAAAAGGAGATATGGCGAGGATGCATTCAAAACATGATTTTTTATATCAGATTATCAGATATTAGAAGAAAAAGCTCTACACTCGTCAGAAATATTTTTATTAGTTATAGTAATGGTATGTTTCCATTAATATTATAATAGCAAGATAAAATAATATTTCGATTATAAATTCCCTAGTTTCAAAGATTTTACCTCAAAAGTCTCACAATATTTTTTCAAAAGAAATACAAAATTTGAATTAGTGCTAAATTGAAACAGTAGTGATAGCTATAAATACAAAATGCAGGTTTAAATTAGTAATTAATGATTAGTTTATATAAATATTAATTATTCATTATGTTAATATCGAAAAAAGGAGCCGGGGCGAATTAAAAATAGTTATGAAAACAATCATTGTGAATCAATTGAATTAAAAACACAAACATATTTGGTAAAGCTGTAGGGATTTGTAAAGAAAACAAAACATCTGTTTGTAACAATATTATATTTAAGGTAAGTAATGAAAAATTCGAATTGTGCTAACGCGAGGTAGTCGGCAGGCATAGTATGCGCCTTTGATGTATTTAATTCTCTCTATTTTATAAGATCAATGTTTTTTTCTATGTTTATTTACTGCATTCTTCTTACATTTAAGTAGATTACTACAAAAACACACGAGACCGCACATCTGTGTTTACATATTTCGAAGACGGCAGTGAATGCATAAGTCGTCTACTACCCATGCTACACATTTAGGCTCTGTTTTATGCTGTAGGTCGTACAATTAGAAAGTGTCGCTAGTGTACACTTCTCCCAGGAAAAATCGGCACACCAGTAATCGTCAATCTTAAAATTTCTTGGGTGTAAATGCAGCTTTCAGAGGATATATTCACTTATCAAAGCCATAAATCACTTTTTCGTGTGTGTTATTGCGATCACAGGTAAAGATTAAAACAGAAATATAAACGTATAGAGGAAAAAAAGGTTTATACTCTAAATAAACACATTGGAGTTTCGGTGGCGGCGTTTCCTTAGAAATACCGAATACGGAAATATTCATGCAAAAATAAAACATAACAACAAAAAGCCCCTTTGAATAGACGGCTGCATTTAGAAATATAGTATATGCATAACTTGTTTGATGTTATGCAGAGATAAGTCTTTTTTAGGAAAACATATAGTTATGGGAATTTCAAATTATATTACTTGTTAGTGCTACTTTGATATTAGTTGCTTACTTCAACAATAGAAAATATGTCAATCAGCTTCCTGACCTTTGGGACAATGCGATTTTCACAGATTTATGTTTACCCTGTTATTGATGCATTACTTATTATTATTGTTTAGTATTCTTAAATATTGTATTACTTTCAAGAAAATTTTAAAGCAATTAAGTTCGCAAAGAAATTATTTTTTTATTATGTGTAATCCAATGTCTTTGTTCTATTTTATTGAAACACTTTTGTTCTGTAACACAAGTCTAGACAGTAGAAATGAATCAAATTCAAAAACAAATATTTTAGCACTAAGAGATTGACGAACAATATACTTTCTTACGATGTTTGTTATGTATATAAATGTAATAATGTTCTAAATAATTGTTAATAAACATGTGCTACATAAAGTCAGTTTGTAAACAAACCAAGCGTTGTCCATATTTCAAGAAAATAGAACGACATTGGATTACACAGACCATAGTTGCAATATGTTTCTTGAATATATGATAAACGTAGGCTTAATAAAATAAATAATTTCTTTGCGAACTTAATTGCTTTAAGAATTTTATAAATAACCTTAAAACTATTTCTGACAATTTTTTAATACATAAAAACTTGTATATAATATAATGCAATATTTAAGAATATTAACCAACAATAATAGTTAATACATCAATAATTGTGTAGTTAATAAATCTATGAAAATCACATTTTCCCGAAACTAAGGAGGCTGATTGATATATTGTCTATTGCTAAAGTTATACTTACGAGCCTAAATCTAACTAAGTGAATAATATCAAAGCACCACTAACAAGTAATATAATTTTAAAAATTCCATCAGCATATGTTTTCTTAAAAAAGAATTATCTCTACAGAACATCAAACAAGTTAAATACATATATTATGTTTCTAACTGAAGCCGTCTATTCAAGAGGCCTTTTTGTTATTGTTAGTTTTATTATTTATGTTAGTATTTCCGTATTCGGTATTTCTAAAGGAATGTGACTCTCCAATGTGTTTATTCAATGTATAAACGTTTTTCTCTTTATACATTTATATTTCTGTTTAAAGCTGCATTTACACCCAAGAAATTTTAAAATTCTCGATTGCTGGTGTACCAATTTTCCTGCGAGAAGTGTACACTACCGGCCATTGAAGTTAGGACAACTAGTAAATTACTGCCAACTATAGATAAAAACGAGAGTAATTGGAACAAATAAAATAAAAATGTATTCGTAGAAACAAAAATATAGACGAATAACAACAAGAAATAAAAACTAAAACAAAACATTCTCATTAAAAAATATTATACTCTCCTCTCGTCGAAGAACGTCCTTTAGCTTTCAATACGGCCCAGACCATTCCTGGCATGCGCTCTGTTAATTTTTCCAGAGTGTTTCTGGGGAATATATTAAAGTGTTGATCTGCCGCGAGGATTGCTATCCCTAACGGACTTAGGCGATACCGGTAATCGAATGTTCCGGGGTCTCGGTAGCGACGAATAGTGTAATGGACTGTTGATTTTGTCACATCTAATTTTTCTGTTATCACACGCACAGATTGTTCTTTTTGGTGTAATAATTGTAAATCATCACCATTTACAATTTATACCTCTACGTATAGCTTAAAAAAGCTTTTGAAATAAAGGCGATAATAAATGTTTTTATATACTTTTATATATTTTTCTAAAAGACCTAAAAAGTACTAAGAAAAACAAAGAAAACGAATATATATATATAAATAATATAATTTTTGTTCAATAAATGGCGAAATCACAATTGTTGTTTACCATAACTTTGCTTTTTAATAATTTTTTTATTTTATTTAAAGATTGTGTTAGTATTGTTGACTTGCTTATTAATTATATATGAAAACGTTATTAAATTTTGTAATTTATGCTTTTGTTTTATTTTAACAGTAATTTGAACATTCTTTTAACAATATTATTGTATTTTTTTCTATTTTTGGGCTAAATTATTCCGTTTTAAAATTTATTGCTCGACAACATGTTACGGTTTTTTTTGCTTCGCTTACCTCGAATAAGTTCTCCGCTAGTCTTTTCGACAAGCTTTTGTAACCCTATTTTCTTCTATTTCGGTCCTCTGCCTTCAGAGATGCTCCTACGTCTTGTAATTTCACAACGTAAACATTATCGTTTAATTTTTGGCTTTCAAATTGTGTTTTCTTTCCCCTGTTAGAACGGTATAGTTAGAATTTGAATCTTTAGTTCTCATTTACTTATAGATAGTTGCTTATACTTAAAACGGTCTCAGATTTTCGTTTAAATTCCTTCAATTCCAGTGTTAAGCCAGATTTGTGTTGACGTTTTCATTTCTAGGTAAGGTTAAGATCTGTTTGTTTTGGACATGTTGGTATTATCGGTTCCACGCATCGATAGATTTGTTTGATTGATCGTTGTTTTATTTAGATCTCCTCTTCTGTGCCTACATCTTTTCGACGTTAGAGGGCATCTCCATGTCCTTATTCTAGTTTTATTTATCTGTCTCCTGATTGGTTGCGTGACGTATTTCTTCCTTCCGGCTTAGAGGCTGTAGAGTCTTGGTTGTTGTTTAGACGCGCTCTTACGAGTAAAGCTTCCTATCTTGGGAATTTTTAATATTTTCACACATCTGTGGATTTTATTGGAAGTTTGCTTGAAATAATCATTGGCCGTATCTTCGTTTGTGTTTGAAGTGGAAACTTCGTGATTATTACGGCGGATGATCCCGATATTTTGGGATATAATTTGAGAACCACGCGTCCCAACGTCATTTCTGTATCTTTCTTCTCTTCGTTGAAAAACCTCGTTATTTAACGGTAAGCAAATCTTGTACTTCTATTATTTTCACTGACTTTGGGATTTTGTTGTTTTTAGAGGTCTTTCTAACCCCCCCCCTTATTTTAATTTTGGAATCTTCCCTCGTTTTGTGTGAGATTTTGAACACCCACGTGCGGCTGAGGACTTCCGCGACCTTATAAGTCCTTCGGAGAACCTTACCTCCTTTGAAATTACACGGACCACCTGGTTTCGGGCATTACCGAGTCGGCCCAGAGGCTACGATCTGTCTGTCCGAATAGGAGAGGATCTCTACGCCCCACTAACAGCTGATCAGGGGAAAGCTAAGTTGCACGTTTCCTTTTTATTATTATTTATCTTTTTCGTGTATAAAATTTTCAATAGTAGATAACCACCCCCGATCATTTAGTTTTTTTTATGTTTTCTTACACGATACAGTAAATTATATATGTTATATCAAGGCTCGGAGGGTGCAGTAAAATAGTTCAACTTCAGTATTCACTCTTCTTTTCATTTATTTAACAAAGTCAAAATATTTATTTAAAACATATCGGCCTGTCATATACAGGGTGATTTATTCACCACTAATGTAATCGAGTCAAATATTTAGCTTTACTTTAGTTTTTTTGTTGTAACAGTAACGTTAACTTGAAGTTAAATTAACGTAAGAAGAAGAAGAACGTAAGCGTAAGAATTTTCTTTATATAACTGTGTGTGAACTGATTGCGTTGGCCAAAGCGTTCGGTGTTCGAGTCCTACCATAGGACTATCTGTTATTTTTAAAATATTTTAATTTATATTCATACTCGATAATAACGTTTAATAATACAGAGTATCACATATTTATGTTCTGAATTTTATGTCAAAAGCAATAATTTATTCTCTGAATTTTATGTCAAGGTTAACAACATTTTTCTCCTTTATCTTTTTGTTAAGTTATTAATAAAATTTTAACTGTTTGTCAGGACATCCATTCATTTATTTTTTTATTTTTTTTGTATGAGTTTTTCCAAACTGCTTTACCCCTCGACTTTCATTTAACACCGTGGATTCCTGCTTATCTTGGAGGCATGACAGGGTAAGTAAACCTAAGCGGGTGGCGCCGAAATTTTTATCCACCTTGGGTTTGTGTTACTATCAACCCACTCCCTCGCCGACGAGCCGGCTGGCACCCTGATTGCCGATTATAATCCCACTTATTCGAAGGTTTGTAAAGCGGAAGTGCATCACCTTTTCTGTTTTTATTTTGAATTCTTGCCTCGCGATTTTTCACGGTACTCTACCGTCACTTTCGGTGCCGGAAATTTAGGTAACAAACACTACTGATTTTCAGTTCTTATGGACGGTTTCTTATCATGTATATTTAGTTGCAAACTAATACTTTTTAAATGCATTTCTATAAACATAAGTCTTTTCAGTACTGCATTGCTACTTCCTAACTCCTAAGGAAGGTGTTCCAGGCCCTTTTTTGGTAAGATTACCTGTTGTTTAATTTAGCACGGTTAATTTTTCTAAACACTTCCAAATCATCTTATTGTTAGAGCTGATTGCGTATGAGGTCAGCGCTTTAAACGCTGCTTGACTAACTTCAGACTAGTCTCTTGCTTTCGGTAATCTCTGTCAATATTTAACTGGACGTATCTTCCAATAACGTATACTTTCGCCTGGATGATTAAATTCAGCTAGTTTTTCAAATAGCATTAAATTAAGTACCTACCATTTCTTTCCTACAATTTGAAATCTATTAAAGAACTAAATTCGTTACAGCGTAGTTTTATTATTTTCATCTATTTTTCATTAACGTCTGCTGTTCGAAAATTCAAAATTACTTCATCCGCATTCGGCTTAATCAATGTTTAAAGCCACTCTCTTTTAATTGACAAAAAAAAAAAATGGAAGGAGACGCCTTTCCTTGCTACCAAAGCGGAAACGGAAAACTAGAGAGCTTTACATACGTACTACTACAACGCATAGGAGAATAGCGGACGACTTTGGTGTCCACTTTTTTTCCCCCATTTCCGTATTTTTCTCATCGCCCGGGAGAATTAATCGAAAAAGTGGGGAATAAATTCCTGAGCGCTTAATGCAATTTGTTTTCGTCGACTGTTTTTCGCCCCGTACGGCTTGGTAGGTAGCCAACAGAATAAATATTCATTCCGGCAGCCGGATTTATAACCGGCTAGCGGAAAAAGCGTGCAAATCTACTACCCCGCATTCATCTCTAGTGTCCGTTCCGGAGTTCGTAGAGAAGCTACGGGTGGCGCTGGTGCGGCGGTCGGGCGTTGGGAAGTGGAGTGGGGGAATGGCGAGTCGAGTCCTGGACGTGTGCTATCTCTAGCGGACATCGGGTTTCAATTTAGGAGGCTTTGTGACCGGTTAAAAGCGGTTAGAAAAAGCGATCAGCTCTGTTGGAAAATACTTTCGGACGTGTATGGTAAACTGTGTGACAACGGACGTAGTTTCTTCTCTTTTTTTTTTTTGAATTCTGTTTCTGGCAGGGAATTGAGTTCAAAGTGACGATAACTTCAATGTTTTTTTTCTTCTTTTAATTAAAATTGTAGGTAAAAAAAAAACAAGAGATACCTGATTTGGTTTTAAATTACTAAAAAAAAAAAAGAAGAAAATTGTCGCTAGCATAAATTTTGATTCAAATCCTCAAATTAAAAATATATTTTACAACAATTAAATGAGTTTAAAATCAAAAATTAAAATTTGCAAATTTATTTTTGGCGCCCAAAGTAGGACGATTAATGATGGAACGGGTTAGATTAAAAGTTCCTGGATTTGTAATGACGCTAGATTTATTGCTTTATTTTTTTTTAATTGAAAGTAATGAATAAAATCGTACGCAAAGACCAGAAATGCTAGATTTGGCTTTGCATTACGAAAAAAAATGAAAAAATTATAATGTATACTATAATTTTCGATTCAAATCCTCAGGCAAAAAATTATACAAAATATTAAACAATTTAAAAGGATTTAAAATCAAAAATTACAATAGAACAATTTGGAAACTCATTTTTGGCGCCCATCGTGGGGTGATTCACGAAATCCATCTATTAAAAGTTCTTGAACTTGCTACGAGAATAGCTTTACTGTTTTTTTTTCAATTGTAAGTAATAAACGAAATTGATACATACAATAAAACTAGAGATGTTAGATTTGGCATAGAATTACGAAAAAAAAATAATAAATTGTCTGTAGTATACATTTCGACTCAAACCTCAAATTAAAGAAAAAATACAAAATATAAATTTGGACCGTTGAAAGAATTTAGAACAAAAATTAAAACAATTTGCAGCTCATTTTTGGCGCCCAACGTGTGATTGTTCACGAAAGCCGTTCATTAAAAGTTCTTGAATTTCCAATGACGTCAGCCTTACGGTTTTATTTTTTTAATTGAGTGTAAAAAACAAAATCGCACGCAAAAACCACAATTGCTAGGATTTGGCTTTGTATTGCGGAAAAAAATTGTAACATACAAATCGATTCAAATCCTCAAGCTAAAAAAAGATACAGAACATTAAACAATTTAAAGGATTTAAAACAAAAAATTGCAATAAAACAATCTCATTTTCGGCGCCCAACGTGGGGTAATTCACGAAATACGTTCACTAAGTTTCTTAATTTGCAATGACGACAGCTTTACTGCTTGTCTTAATTGAAGGTAATAAGCAACAAAATTATAGTACACATTCCTATTCAAATTTCCAAATTAAAAAAAAATACAAAATGGAAGATTAAACAATTTAAAACCAAAAATTAAAATAGGACAATTTGCACTCATTTTTTAACTTGCGATGACGATTGCTTTATTAAAAACAGTATTTTTTTTTAAAATTAAAAGCAATAAATAAAAATGTACCCAAAAAACCAAAGTTGCTAGATTTAATTCTGAATTTCGAAAAAAGGGAAATTGTATGTAAAAAATACAAAGTGTAAGTTTAAATTATTGAAAGAATTTAAAACCAAAAATATTTAAAAAAATTGCAAAATCGCTGTTGGCGCCCAACATGGGGTGATTCATAAAACCCGTCCATTAAAAGTATTTGAATTTGCAATAATAACGGCTTTTCTGTTTTTTTTTTTTTAATTGAAAGTAATAACAAAAAATTAACGCAAAAACCAGAGATGCTAGATTTAGTTTTAAATTACGTAAAAAAATCTGTAATATACATTTCGATTCAAATTCTTAAACTAAAAAAAAAAGAAATACAAAATATAAGTTTAAAACAATTAAAGAAATGTAAACCTAAAAATTAAAATAAAAATCTAAAAAAATAATTGTTGGCGCCCAATGTGGAGTGATTCATAAAACCCTTCCATTAAAAGTTTTTCAAATTGCAATAATAACGGCTTTTCTGTCTTTTTTTTTAATTGAAAGTAATACTACTAAAAATGTACACAAAAATTAGAGATATTAGATTTACTTTTTAAATTAGGGAAAAAAAATCTGTAGTCATTTCGATTCAAATTCTTAAATTAAAAAAGAAATACAAAATATAAATTTAAAACAATTAAAGGAATCTAAAACCAAAAATTAAAATAAAACAATCTAAAAAATCATTTTTGGCGCCATTTGTGGGCTGATTCATAAAACCCTATCCATTCGAAGTTCTTGAATTTGCAATGACACCTTTCCTGTTTTTTCTTCTTCTTAATTGAAAACAATGAAAAAATATCTACGTATGGACCTGAGTTGCCAGATTTAATTTTGAAATACGAAAAAAACAGGAAATTGTCTGTAGTATATGCACATTTCGATTAAAATCCTCACATTAAAAAAATACATACTATAAGTTTAAACAATTAAAGATTTAAAACTAAAAATGAAAACAAAAAATATTGAAAAAATATTTTTTACGACCAACATGGGGTGATTCACGAAACCAGTCCGCTAGAAGTCCTTGAATTTGCAATGAAGACAGCTTTGTATGCGTTTAAACAGTCAGAAGAATTTAGTACAAGTGCAATTTGCAAAATCATTTTTGGCGCCCAACGTGTGGCATTAAGTCCTTAAAAGTTATTGAATTTGTAATGATATCTTGATTTTGAAACTTTGAGATTAAGCATATTTAACTATGATCTATTTACAAAAAAAAAATAATAATAACTCAATAGCTCACTTCCGATTACACAGGAAATGACAACCAACTTTGATATTATACATCAATAAAAACCTATTATATCTTTTCTTGCGTTCTTTATATTCAACACGACTTTTCATAAACCATCTTCTTACCTATAAAAGTTCTTTGACAAAGACCTTTGATAAAAGACCAAGAACAATTTCCTTACAAACTGAATCAATTTCTTAGCGCGCGCTCCAGACGTCAAAACTCTAACAGTTCCCTCTTGTTTCCATTGTTCTTTTATTTTCGAAGGTTCAACCGAATACAGGAACCCGGTCATGTCCCCACTAAATCGAATTTACTCCCTTGAATGTTTATTTAATATGCAATAGCCGTACGTTGCCGAAGAAGAATTCCCTACTTCTTATTCTCCCGGCACGCTTGATTTACGTTTCCCGATAAAACAAGTGCATCGTAAAACATCCATCGTTCTCTACTCTAGACCATTTCACCTGCGACGGGAGCTAACAGCAGAAAAGGCGCATACCGAGAGAGAGAGATGGAGGAAAGGACAAACGGCAATAAGGTGAGAGAATTTCGTTTAGATCTGGATTTATTACGAGATACTTGGACGAAGAGAAGTGTTTTCGTTTGTTTATTTATCTTCAAGGTAATCGAACTTGTAGGAGTGTAGTGTTTTGTGAATTTTTTAAAAAGTTGCACTCGAAAAACTAAAAACTACACGTGGAATTATCACTTAGAACTACTTGAAAAATTCTTTGTTATAGTAGACACAATAATTGTAAAATATCGTTATGATACAATGTAGAGTAAATATGAAAAGGGTTAAATAAATAGTCTGTACCCACAAATTACATCAAATAAATTTATTAGGCGACCGGATCATCAGGCCTTCAAGTCATTTACAGAATATCTTAATTATTGTAATGATTAAAATAATCTTACGAAGTAATACCAAATATTATACCAGTACACATATAAGTAGTCAAAGAAATGTTCCACTGGCGTGCTATAGATGGCACCACAAGTATTGTCTTATGGATATATATTATCACTACAAATGCACAACAATAGAAAATGCTGATGCTGTCATCTATAGTGTGCCAGTGGAACATTTCTTTGACCAGATGTATACTAGTATAATATTTGGTAATACATACTTGCAAGTAGACTTAAAGCATTGTGAAGTAGGTATTCAATAAAATGATGGTCCAACATCTAATACACAATGTAATGTATAAGTCTTTAGTACAGTCAATTCTTTCAATTTCTTTTCCAATAATAGCTAACCTAAAAAAACAGAGATTTAAATAAAATGAGTATGTGTTACTAGCCGAGATCCGAAGTAATGATTACTGGCTGACAAAAATGTTTGGTATTGTTTGCGCATATTTACCAGTACCGCAGAGAATCGAATGTAACTATTACTTACGAAGTAACTACCTTAGACTGTAGATGCTGTAAGAAGAGCATTAACAAAATAATACTTGTTAAACTTGACACAATTATTTTAACATATATTTTTTTTATTACTATAAATATATTTCATTAAAATTTTTAGTCAATGCCATTTTAGACAGTTCTGAATTCGATGGTGTAATCAGATTTTTAATAAAATTACTGTAAAAAATTACAGTAATTTTGCCATGATAAATTAGGAATATTACATGTAATAACGTTGTGAATTTACCACAATAAATCATGTAAATTTTGTTTTACATGTTTTTTTATAGGATATTTAACATGGAAAAAAAAGATTTCGGTAAAATTTATAGCTTTTTCGTGTAAGTTTAAGATGTAATAAAAATTCGAAAGGAAAATACAGGAAAAAACATGTAGATACAATATTATGTTTACTATCAAAATTTACTTAAAAGTGTAAAATTGACAATTTTTTTGGATATTTAAATTTGGGTAAAAATTTGAGGATCTTTTACATTTATTTTTACTTGAATACGCCGCAATGTGATTGGTCATTAGGTTATTTAACTGTACGCGTTCGGCAAATATACAGTTCATATAAATATTACCTACGAATTTTACAGTACAATCTTTGAAAAATACATCAGCATGTGAACTTTACTAGATGGTAGAAATTTTACCTTATGAAGCAAATTTACCGGTAAAATTGTAGGCAACTTTTTTTACGGTGTAGGTACACCTTTGAGTTTTAGATGAACTCCTGAACTGTTGTGCGAAAGTAGACTTTTTGACCCACCGTGCGTTAAAAAAATAATTAGATTCATTTTAATGTAAAATATAGGGCCCATAAGGAGGATGCTTCCATTTCAAATTGGTCGCACTCTATACAACATTCATGAAGTCGTGATCGATACTATATTATTTATTGACAAAACTACAAGCCTGATAGTATGTACATTGTCAAAAAGACTGTATCACTGATAAGTGTTCTTCCTACAGCCTCGCAGGTTAAATTTATCTTCATTCTTCGTGGTCAACGTAAGATATTGGGGCTTGAGATTACTACTATTAGAATTTAGGTTATAGCTGAAATTACCTGTTAATTACTGAGAATTTTGATGACACATTTGACGTGTCAAAATTTTAAAAAAATCGAGAGGATGCGTCTTGTCACACCCGAAGTGCGACTACGAACTTCAACCGAATACGAGACGGAAGATCGTGTCGTGTCACGCTCGTGGACGACTACGGTTTACAATCAGATAGGGTTGTTATTTGTATTAGATTTGTTATACATATTTAATTAGGGTATTGCAAAATTGAAATAATATCCTTCAACAATATATTCAGGACATTATTACATAGAAATACGGAATATATAAATTATGTAAAACGTTTTCTGCATTAACTTTCGAGCAGGCGCGCATTTTCTTTTAATTTAGATGCATTAAAAATACATGCTACTGGGGCCGTTTTGAGCACAGCGCGCAGGAAGTTTAAAGAATCTCGAAGGAGATGTTACATTATAAGTTGCGGTCGTAATTAATTGAAAGGGGAAAGATCCTCTTTCTTAATACACAGTTTATAAAAGTAATTATTAATAAATATACTTATAAATTCAATAAATCATAAAATATAATGCGATCATTTGAACTTACCTTATCATCCTCCCCTTCGCTATCACACTGTAAAAGAAAAAAGCAAAAAAACATCGTTAGAAAACAATATAGCGAAGGCCTGTGTCACTGTTAAACGATAGTGCTTCCGCTCGGGTGAAAAGGCAAGAAAGAAATGTGGGCAAAAAACGGTAGGAAAAGGATTCCAGACTATCTGGGGAAAAAATAGTACATCTACAGCGGAGGTAGTAGCAAAAAGTGAGTGGGGTTAGATATCGCCTGGAAACGATTTATTCGATCAGCTGACATGAACTATATAGCCTGTTTCGAAACGAGTTAAATTTTTTGTTGTTAGACACAAAGAGACGGTTAAATTACTGAAGTTGTGTATATTTTTCGTAATTATAAAAAAAATAGGATAAAAAACAATTGTGAAGGTGTGAGTAGAATAATTTTTCATGAAATATAGGGAATATTAATCCACAACTCGAATGAAATAACATAACAAATGTTATTCAATAAAATTTTAGTAAATGTGTAAAAAGTAAACAGAACGAATCAACAGTTAATAATTATTTAATAGTTTTGTCTTATTTTAAAATTTTACGAACAAAATGTTAAAAATGTAATATATAATAGATTTAATTTTATTTATTCCACATTGCACAAATGAAAACACAAAACCATCGATCCTTAACCAATTGGACTGTATTAAAAAAGAATACTTTCTGATGCTATGGTCGTGGTAAGGTACCACAAATAAGAAGATGCAGATAAAAAAAAACTAATCAATAAACACCACAATCTGCACTATTGCGATCAAAAAATAAAAATAAAATATTTAACAAAAAAATATTTTCCACGAAAATCGATAAATATTCGCCAAGTGTCAAACATATTATAAGCCCTACGTGGGCGCCAAATTTAATCTATGAATCCACAATAACTTCCGAAACTAGAATTTATGTTTCAACTTAAATTTATTAGAAGCAATTTGGGAGCCAGAATGGATCTGTTAGATTTGCAAACTATGATTTCCAAATCCATTTACACGATTTAAAATGTTACTATTAGAATCGAGTTGTCATTCATTTCTTTTGGAATCAAAAATCTCTATCAAAACGAAAAACTAGCTTTTTTCATAGTTGATTGATAGATCAATTACTTTAGTATGGGTGCAGAGACATAAGGATAATTAAATTGCAAACCAACTAGTAACAGCACTAAAATAATTGTGAATCTGAACTATGTAAAAACCCCATCTTACCATACGCATTGCATTGTTGAGTGGATCAGTAGAAGACACACAGCTTCCTTAGAGAGATATTGATGGGTACAGATACAGGAAACGGATGATTGTAAAACAACACAAACCAATACTTGAAAGCAGAGGATGTTGGTTCTCACAACTGAATACAGCTTCAAACGATAACAGATCTTTTAACCTGACTAGGGTTAACCCACTATTTTTTTTTTTAAATAATCCATATTGATTCTTTGATTTATATACTGTGCACTGGCTCTGTTCTACATCATACATATTCGGAAAAGAGCGTTAAATAACTACGATATTTAAATTTTAAGTAACAATTCTTTTTAAGTGGTACTAGTAAATAAAGTATCAGGAAAAATAAAATGCAGAAGGAACCAGTAATAAACAGAACCACATTCTGCATTATTGTGACGAAAATACTTAAAACAAAATATATCTGGCAAGAAAAAAATTGGGGTCACATTGAAATTATGAATTATTATTGGGAGTTTCTGTTTTAACCTTATATTTGTGAATTGTGAACAATTGTGCTGTATTTTAAAGCTTCATTTCTTGACCATGTATATAATTTTTAATTTCTTTTTCTCTTGGTTTTTAGGTCGTAAATACTGAAATAAAGCGAAACGATGTAGTACCCATTCATGTTTTCAATATTTACGACCTAAAAAACCAAGAGAAAAAGAAATTAAAAAAGTGCTGTATTTTGTAGACCGATTTAAAAAATTAGTGTAAAATTGCTAAATATATTTTTTGGCTTCATGCTTCCTTGAGAAGGAACAATAAATTTACATTTTAAACATTTTAAAGTTCGAATTTTCGTTCTTAGGACTAACATGGATCGGAAAAAAAATAAAAAAACTTATGTCTAATAACGATATTATCCCATTCTTACAACAGCAACTCTCTGAATTCTTGGAGCTGGTATATGTCTTTGGATATGTCGTCCCAAATCATCCCATAAATATTCAATGGGATTCATGTTCGGACCGATGACCGCCCAATTGAAAAGCATAATTCCCACGTCATCCAGGTATTCTCTAACATATCTGACTCCGTGAGGTCTAGCATGAAAATGATATGTTCGCCCATGGTGATCATGATGATGACATGATCTTCTAGAACTTCCGTGCTGTACCTATGAACTGTCAGGGAGCCATTCTGTATAAAAAAACCACTTCTGTGCGTGCTTGTGTAGTGATTCCCGCCCAAATCGTAGCCGAACTACCTCCAAATGGAAATCCCTCGTCAATACAAACTAGTATCTATCTAACTTTCTCTGGTCCTTCCCCAAACTCGCTGCAATTCATCTAAAACCAGTATCCTACTCCAGACCTCATTATTCCATGTTAGGTAAATTCGGGCAAAAGCCAATGTTGCAACGCAATGCTGGACCTGTAGCCATCCTTCTACAAGATAATCCAGTAGGGCAAAGCCTTTTTGTAACAGTCCATTCGCAAAGAATTGCATCTCTAACTTCTTGGAGTTGATTTCGTAACAAAACTGTAAATGTTGTTCTACTCCGCAAACTTGTGGACACCAAAAAACGATCATCTCATTGGGTGCTGACCCTTTTTCGCCCAGACCTTGGTTTTCTGGTTGTTAACAGCCTAGTCTCCTCATAGCATCGATACACCTTTTGTACAGCACAAAGGCTTTTGCCAACAAATTCTTGCAGTATCACGTTTTCCACGGTCATCCTGTATGAACATTAACAATTCTTGCCAAAAATATATAATATAAAATACACTACATCGTGTGACCGACAGAAATCAATCATAAACCATGACAAAATGTGAATTTTCACTTACAGCAAATACGTGCTAATTTATAAAAGTGACAGATAACATGTCACTGTGACAAATGACATTCCTCGCCAAATAAATTATTAATTATTAAGTACTGTGGTTTATAATTTGCAAATGTAAGGTTAAAATAGAAAATTCTAAAATTTTTTTCTCGACTAAAGAAAAATTTACCATCAAAATTGATAAGTACTCGCAAAATAGTCCCTCAAATTAAAAGTCCCTGCGTGGGCGCCAAATCCCGTCTTTGAATCTGCATGAATTGCAGAAAATAAGATTTATTTGTCCAACTAAATTAATTAGAAAAAAATTGGGAGTTGAAATAACTCCATTAGACTTTCAAAGTAAGTATTTTAAATCCATTTACACCAATAAAAAATGAGTTGGGATTCATTCCTTTTTGAACTTAATCTTTACCAAAATAAAAACTAGCTTTTCTCCTACAGCTGACTAGATTATATAAATATTTTCTTTAGATATTACTACCACCCTTAAAAATCAATGCTTCCTCTTTTTAGAAACGTTCCACATTTCTTTTTAGCATGTAGTGTATTTATTCCAAGCAAAGAAATATTTATTTTTTTGCGTCCTTTTTTCTGTGTCGCCCAATAACTTTTTCACCCCACCCGCTTTCCAGTACACATATAACTAGGGCGGTTGGAACTCCTCAACCACAAACACAAGCCAAACACAGAAGAAAAAAAAAAAAACCTTTCAAATGAAAAATAAACGACCCTACCACGTACCGCCCGAATATCTCTAAGTCACCCCGATTCCCTCTTCCACCCGCGCGCCCCCCATCCAACCCCCAAAACCCGCTTCATCCTTCCCCTCTTTTATTCTCAATCTTATTTCTTTCGCGACTGCTGCCTGCCAGAGGAAAACGGCTGGCAAGAGGCAAAAAAAAGCGGTCGAAACAAATGAAAGTCGTTCTGGCAAATAACAGCGTCGTCATCTCGTCTAACGGACGGGGGGTCGTTAAACTCACCCCATCACCCTAACATCCTTAAGCTTCCACGAAAGGCAAAAGTCGCGATCGGTGGACAAATTGAATTTTTCTTTTCCCAGTTGTTAGGAGGAAAAATTTTGCTACTGGTGGAGCGCTTTGGAGTGGTAAGAGGTTCAAGGATGCAACAGTGTTGCATGTATGTCCCTTGAACTTCTCATTATTCCAAAGCAGATTACTGGCTCTATATTAATCATTAATTATAATGATAAGAACAAAATTTAGACGCAAAATTTTTATGTCCATTAATTGAGGAAGCGTTTAAAGATTTAGAAAAAAAAATTAGTTCCATCTGGTTATGGATAGCACCATTCTGCTTCTAACTTTCACAATCTTATGGACGTATTTTTGACAAGCCAAAAGAAGATATGCAGTTGTTGTAAAATTCCAAGTCATTTGAAATGTTTAGGTTGGCAAGTTTTGAAAACATGAACAAATGCAAAATATGGACGGTGGAAAACCATTTTATTGTTTTAAGATTAATTGTGAATCATTTTTGGGCAGAATCGTAAAATTTCATACCGACTTATGATAGTGATTTCGTCACACTGAACAAAAAATAGTAAAATGCATAAAATTCTTTGAAAAATGTTGAATCTCAAATATCTTAGGGTTATTAAATTTCTCATGAAATAAAGGAAAAGTGTATTTATAAATTTCAAATGAGATGAGAGCTATTTACGAAAATATCTGCAATGGCAAAACTCTAATAATAAATTCAGTGGTCATGGTAATTTAAATAAGGCAGGAAATCTCTTGCAAATAACGCATGCCATGGAAGATCAACTTGGCTTGACGACACATGAAATCATTATGAAACATAAACGTGCCAAGAAGAAGATGCATAAAAATATTCAACTTTTTCAGAAAGATCACCTTCAGAATCCTTCATAAACACCTAGAAATGTCAAAAAAGGTTGGTGCATCTTGGAGCTCTTGAAAACTTTATAAATTGTGGTAAACAATTTTTAGATATCTGCAAGGACAATCAGGCACATTGTGACAGAAGATGAACAAAAAAAAAGTTAAACAACTGAAATATTTAAATTTGAAGTAACACTTCTTTTTATTTGGCAGTAATAAGTGGCCAGAAAAAAAAATCCAGAGGAAACCAATCATAAACACTACAATCTGTACTACTGTGACGAAAATAATTAAAACCAAACATTTATCAAGGAAAAAGTACCACCAAAATCTATAAGTACTGCCCAAATTACAAGCCCCTGTGTGGGCGCCAAATGAGGTCTGTGAATCTATGCTCTTGAAAACTTAAATTTATAAATTGTGGTGAACAATTTTTAGAGATCTGTGAGGACAATCAGGCACATTGTGACAGAAGATGAAAAAAAACGTTAAATAACTGAAATATTTAAATTTGAAGTAACAATTCTTTTTTTTTGGCAGTAATAAGTGGCCAGAAAAAAAATTCCAGAGGAAACCAATCATAAACACTACAATCTGTACTACTGTGACGAAATTAATTAAAACCAAACATTTATCAAGGAAAAAAGTACCACCAAAATCTATAAGTACTGCCCAAATTACAAGCCCCTATGTGGGCGCCAAATAAGGTCTGTGAATCTATGCTCTTGAAAACTTAACTTTATAAATTGTGGTGAACAATTTTTAGAGGTCTGTAAGGACAATCAGGCACATTGTAACAGAAAATGAACAAAAAAAACGTTAAATAACTGAAATATTTAAATTTGAAATAACAATTCTTTATATTTGGCAGTAATCAGTGGCCAGAAAAAAAAATCCAGAGGAAACCAATCATAAACACTACAATCTGTACTACTGTGACGAAATTAATTAAAACCAAACATTTATCAAGGAAAAAAGTACCACCAAAATCTATAAGTACTGCCCAAATTAAAAGCCCCTGTGCGGGCGCCAAATGAGGTCTGTGAATCTATGCTCTTGAAAATTTAACTTTATAAATTGTGGTGAACAATTTTTAGAGATCTGTAAGGACAATCAGGCACATTGTGACAGAAGATGAACAAAAAAAAACGTTAAATAACTGATATATTTAAATTTGAAGTAACAATTCTTTATTTTTGCCAGTAATATGTGGCCAGAAAAAAAATTCCAGGGAAAACCAATCATAAACACTACAATCTGTACTACTGTGACGAAAATAATTAAAACCAAACATTTATCAAGGAAAAAAGTACCACCAAAATCGATAAGTGCTGCCCAAATTACAAGCCCCTGTGTGGGCGCCAAATAAGGTCTGTGAATCTATACTCTTGAAAACTTAAATTTATAAATTGTGGTAAACAATTTTTAGAGATCTGCAAGGATAATCACACATTGTGACGGAAGATGAACAAAAAAAAAAACCTTAAATAACTGAAGTATTTAAATTTGAAGTAACAATTCTTTATATTTGGCAGTAATAAGCGGCCAGAAAAAAAATTCCAGAGGAAACCAATCATAAACACTACAATCTCTACTACTGTGACAAAAATAATTAAAACCAAACATTTATCAAGGAAAAAAGTACCACCAAAATCTATAAGTACTGCCCAAATTACAAGCCCCTGTGTGGGCGCCAAATGAGGTACGTGAATCTATGTAAAATGCAGAAACTAAAATAAGATTTGTCTTATATTAATTAGAAATGATTTATTAGATCTGTATTAGATTTTCAAAGTATGCTTTTCAAATCCATTTAGACGGCTAAATTTCTTTTCGGCATTTATTTGTTTTTGAAGCTAGATCTTTATTAAAATAAAAACTAGCTTCTCTCTACAGTTTACTAGATATCATTTAAATATTTTCTTCTAGATATCCTTTTTCGTTTAGATTATTCAGGTTTTCCGAGATGTCTACCATCAAAATTCTTCGTGAACATCTTGGAATATCAAAAGTTAGTGCACGTCTGCTCCCTCGAAAACTTACATTTCATCAAACACAATACTGCGTCGTTTGTCGTAAACAATTTTTAGAGCACTGTGATAACAATGATTTATTATTTTTTTATGATTTTGGGTCAAATAAAGAGTCTAAACAGTGGTATTCAAAGCATGGAGCAAGTCCCAAAGAAATTCAAAGACCAGCAATCGAGTGGAAAAATAATGACGACCATTTTTTTGGGCCTCTCAAGGAATTCTGCACACAGATTACATGCTAAGAGCGAAACCATGACAGGAGCACACTTATGCAAATATTTTTAGCCCTTTGCGAGATATCATATAGCAAAAAAGACTAGGAAATTTGGCAAAAGCAAGGTGTTCTCTTAGTCCATATATCGCGCCTTTAAAGAAATTTAACTATCATACAGTTCTGAAACCTTGATCCCAGTGATTATTAAATATTTTCCAATCTGAAAAAGGCCTTTCAAGCAAGGCGTATTCAAGACGAAATGCCATTGGAAGCTGACGTTATCTACACAATCAGTTGTACAGACTATTTCAAAATGAATTCTATCTATGTGGTCGTGAATTTCTCCATAAATTATGATGTGATATGCATTCTTAAAATATGCGAATATGATGTAAAGCGGTATTATCCACAACTCTATTAGGAAAGTGTAAGTGAAACTGTCGTTTACATTCAGCGTACGAATATTGCCATTCGCCATTAGGAAATTGTGCACTTCGGAAATATGCTTCAACAATTAACATATTTTCTTGCAATGTGTACATTACTTAGTACAATTAAGTTAAAAACTGTCAGGAAAAATTATATTGCTACTCACAAAATGACATTAGAAATATAATTACTTATCATAAAAGGTAAGCGGCTTATTATAATACTAAGTAGTACTAGTAATAGTACTAGTTACTCAGTAACGTAATTCATTTTGAAACACTGTGTATTATAACAAAATTAATATAAAATGTTCGAACTTGAAAGAAACCCATAAACTAGTGAATTTATACACAACACTGCACCATTTATTTTTGGATCAGCACCGCATTAAACTCATTTCCACAATTCTTCGTCGAAATCCGTCGTAAATATAAATCGTTTACCGAGAGACCAAATACTATAAATCACGTCCGTACATCCACTTACACAAATAACTACTCGTACCGAAGTCTAACACGACCCGAGTCGGCCATCTATCGGCGGCGAACAGAAGGAACAAGAAGGAGGCAAGAAAAGCAAAACATCTTGAAAACTTTTTCCACTTCATTCCAATAAAACTTGAAGCGATAGTCGGTTGTTTATCGGGACAGAAGAGAAGGGGAGGAAAAAAAAAACTTACACTGCTCCGAATTCGACGGAACGTCATATTTCACGGCCTACTGCGCGTCGTGCCGCAGTCGAAAGGGGAAACAAACGAGCGACGACCATTTCCGCAACTTATAACTGTGACTCGTAAACATGGGGCTTAGAGTCGATAAGCGACGGAAGGAGGAATGTCGAAGAAAACTTTCTGGCAACTTTAGTAGTGAAATAGGAAGGAAGGCCGGAGGAAGTTGAGTCTTCCGTTTCCGTTAGTAGATGGCGCGAAATGTCCTTGTTTACTACCAGAGGAAATCGGAAATCTAAAAGGATTTTATAAGCAATGGGTGTGGAAATGGAAGCTAGCTAATACAACTTTAAATAAATAAGGATTATGAGTTTTAAATGCCTTTTCTTCGGAATGCAAATACGAAGTTAAATGTATTGTTTAAGGGTGGGATTGTATGCACATCTGCAGCACCTGTAAGTGTATCTGACACTCACATACGCATACAACCCCACCTCTAGAAGAGAATGTCAAATTAAGAGAATTTGAGAAAATACTTACGATATATCCTTTTCCAGAACTACACCGACTGCTTGCCTGTAAACAAAGAAGGAAATATAATATTTTCACAATACTCAAGTAATAAAATATACAGGATGTCCAATAAAACTGAAAGGTGACAAACGACCCCATTGCACATTTGACTTACTACGCTTTCTGTCAAAATTGTAGAAGTTTCATTTTCCAAATGAGAAAATAAAAATCAATCATGCAATTAGTTTTTATCTAATGCCACGAATTGTCATTTTTTGATAGCGCTATTCTACACAAGTTCGTAATCCAGAAGAAGTACTGATTTTATTTCACTAAGCCATCTGTTCTTCTTTATATTTTTTTTTTAAATAGATAAATAAATAAATGCAACATGTTTCGAGCTATAACTTTTAAAGGAAGCGTCGGAAGCTAAAAGTGCATATAACTTTTCTTAGTCATAATAACGTTCTCTATCACCTCCGTCGTTATCGGAACATGTTTAGTGAACACCCTGTATACCAAAATTATATAAATACGTTAAATGTGACTTAGTTGTTGTTTTTTTTTCGAACAAATATTCATCAGACAGCTCAATTATATTCTTCAAAATAAGGTTTCTTACGTCGAATTTCAAATTTACTCCAGTTTTGACATTCAAATAATGATGTCATGGACAATTATCTTTTTTTAAACGACAACTCCCGCTTTTTTTCTATTTGATAGATCATTTAATTATCTAAATGATACCATCATATTTTTTAATACATCAAATACTAAAATGTGTCAAAGTGGGGCTCCGGACTTTACGCATGCAGCAGCTCGCAACCGCTTATGTATGTCACACTTACGAAAGGAACATCTCTTATTATAAATCAGATCGTTTTATCTGTCACATCTAACACATTTCAAGTTCAGAGCCACGCTCACAACCTAAGGTAAGGCTGACACTCACCAATATGAATGATAAATGGCACATTTGTAATACCAATCGAATGAGTGTTGTGAATTACGGAGTGACATCTACCCTTAAAATTTGTGGGATTTTTAGTTTTTCGCGATTTTACACTACGATTTTGAAGAAAAGAATATTATTAATTTGAATATTACTGAATTCGCTTTTTATATATTATATAGGGTGTTTATAAATATATGTGAGAAATTTATGGGTTGATTCCTATGGTTAGTATGATCATAAAGGTTCATATGAATGTATGTCATAAAAGGCTTAGTTTCAAAATTACAGGGTGTTAATAGTAAATTATGTTTTTTTTTTATAACTAATAAGATTTAATATAGACATACGTTCATACGAATTTCTTTGCCATAAATTTTCGCTTATATTTAAAATCATGCTGTATATTAAACCAAATATATTAAATGTAATAATGATTGTCTGGCTGGCTATTATTAAAATAAAAACGTAGCATTAATTTGACGAAACCAAATGGATAAAACTCATTCATATAAGTTTCAAATTTAAGTGTATAAATTGACAAAGATCTGAAGGTATAACATCATATATATGGTCTATTTTTATAGTCATTTTTGACAAATTCAAAATTTGCCTATAAAATAGGCAACCGAGTATGTGCTTAAACTTACAATATTTCTTCTCCATTTGGCTATGAAACCCGTTTTAAGTGACGCAATTATATTCCATACGCCTGATTACATAGCAATATACATGGTGTATCAGATATAGAGGTAAATATAATAATATGTAGCAGCTGTAATCATATACGATGAAAAACTCTTAATGTACAGGGGATCTATCTGTAAGCATAACGAGAAAAAATATTTTGTTAAATGCCGTGGGCTAGAGCCGCACCTGTGCCAACCTAAAATGCTGTCCCGAGTATACCCCCACATACCACTATCATTCAGCTATTGCGCTGTTAGTTTTGTGTGGATCGCCGCTTGGAGTGCAAGCCACTTCGAACATTTTATTTAAATTCTTCCCGTTTCGAAAAGATCTTTAGACGATCATGATTTCATATAAAGAAAATCGAAACTGGATGTATCGGCAAAAGCGCGGGAATGTATAGATTCATTTTCGCGCAACATCATAGTGAAAAAAGCGTGTTTGCAAATTTTCTGTATCTACATTTATTTCTGTGTAATTCGATTCAATTCATTTTGCGTTATTTGATTAAATAAATCCAAAAGAAATACTCAGATTCATGTGGTACCTTTATTAACAACTAATTCTCGATTCGACAAAGCAAAAGAAAATATTTACGTTTTTGTTAACTACTGAAGTCGCATATCGTGGAAACTCGAACGTCTTATCAGGATATTAAAATATTACTTTGTAGACTTACGTAGAATGCTCTTAACAAAAAGAATGTTTTTTTTATAAAAAGAGAATTTAAAATGCCTCAATTTTGCTATTTTTACAAAGAGGCTTTATTATTCAGAATGAGGTTAAATGAATTTACGGCATACCATTAAGAATAATACTAAATGAGTGCAATGTATTTATACATAATATCACGTTTAGCGGGTGCTTAACATGATGTTTCCTTGCATCAGGCCCGGACTAAAGAATTTTTGGCTCTAAATTTTACTTTTTTTTATTTTTTAATAATGAAATCCGGTTTCGGCGAGTTGTGCTTTATATGTGTGTAGTTAACACCAAGCAAAATTACTTTTTATTGATACACCCTGTATATCATAGATACGTCACTAAGTGGTCCCCTGGATCTGGTCAGATCCGTGGTGCCACGGAAGACCCGGTAAGTCTTTCAGAAGCTCTACCACTGTCGTCACTAGTGGCAGGATCTTGGGATAAAGTGAGGCCCTGCAACAATATGGAAGCGACCAGATTATTAACTGTTCGTTTAATCCTTAGATTACGATATGAATATATTTGTGGATTTAATTCCACAAAGTAGTACCAAAGTACGCATTTGAATTTCTAAATAATTTACATCCTTATCAGAAACGATCCTGTTTTTACTATTTATTAAAAAAAAAAGAAACTGTTTAAAAAAAAATGTTGCTTTGAAACGTTGAACCGTGTCACGAATAGTACTGGCGGTACGCATATGATTCTCAATGATATGAGTGATGTTATCTCAACTTTATTCGATAGCTATATGCAATCGACATTTTGTAGACCCCTCTCTAAACAAAATTTCTAGCTACGCCCATGGTTGTCCATCCAATCGTATTATAACTTCTTTCACATCAAATAAACCCAACAATTATTCCATATTGTAGGATAATTAAAACACCCAGTACATAAACAGATTACCTTGTACAATACTTTGTTACATCAAACCCCATTATGTATGCACCAGCTTAGTTAAACACCGACCGATTATAATTCACAACACGAACACCGTTTTAATGGTCATTTTCAGCGCCACAATGTTTTATAATACAAAGGCATTTACATAATTAACATCTGTAATATTAACACGCTCGACGGCGGAGCCCGGTTGAACAACGAAAAAAAAAAAAAACAATAACGAACAAACGAACGACAGAGACAACGAAAAGAATACAGCACAAAAAATAATGAATTAAACAAGATGAAATTATTTCACAAAGGGCAATTATAAAGTATAATGTTATCCTATTAACATTATATCTAATGTTTTTTTTTTTTTCTTTCAATTGATTGAGCGTATCAAATAAGCCGTGAATAAACTGTGTGGTTTTAGTTAAGAAAAAAAAAATTAAAAATATATACAGTGTGCACGCGGTTGATCTGCGCGTGGGTATATTGTAGTAACGAATGATCGGAGAGAATGTGTAAACTCCTAATGCATATCAATTGAATTATGGTTGCACAAAAAAACATTTAAGAATGTCAGGTGTTAATTACGAATTTTGTTGTTTAAACTTTATCAGTATGGAATAAAAAAGTGTAATATTATTAGAATGATTTCAATCTTATTTAAAAAAAAAATCGTACTCATCGAGTTAAATTACACGATCAAATATCTAGATCTTCAAATATTAACATTGGGGTGCCTCTAGATTCACACCTCGGACCAACTCTTTTTTTAATTTACGTAAATGACGTGTTATCTTTATCCTCTCGTTGGAAATCTCTCAAATATAGAAATATTGAAGGTGACGCGTCTATTGGCTTTAAATTGAATGGTTAAGTTTATTAGGGGTAATTCTTTATTTATTGTTGCTGTGGCTAGAACATATACATTACGATTGCCACCCGTCCTCGCTTCGCGAGGATTGTCCTTTAATTTCCAATTAAGTCCTAAAACGCCACAACTGTTTGGTCAATAAAAAATTACCGATTTTTGCGTTCGCCCGGTGTCACATTTATCAGATATGATTTAATGGTTTTTGGTTATTCTTTATTTGACATTTAGTATGATTATTTAATAATTGCATGATATTACAGTACATTGGGCAATTATTAAGTGCCCAATGTACTGTAATATCATGCAATTATTAAGTATTAAATAATACTGGGCTTTATAGAGAACACCAAGTTGCTCGAGTGGAAATAAGAGAGTTAATAAGGACGGTATAATGAGCATCTAACTCAAGTGCCCGGACTTTAGGTGCCCACCCTAACTTAATGAATGAATTATTAAATAGCCTGTCAAAGTGCTAAAGTAAGTTTTATAAGACTATTGTTGTTATAGGATTTATACAAATCAAATAGGGTCACTTTACACAAATAACTTACATTAGATTCTGAATTTGAAATAGCTACTGCTGTGGTTAGACAACCCATTTATCGCTGAGTGTATTTTAAGTTGCATATTTTTGGTTGTTTTGAATTCTCCGTTCAGCTGATTTTCAATTTACTGAGAATTTTCACAATTTTATTTTGTTAAGAGTTGATTGTATAATTTTATGTTGTGTTTTTTTTTTTTTTTTAATTTAATCCATTCATTCAAATGTCTATTGTTCGCGTGTGCTGATTTAATGCGTATTCTATTGAATATTGTCTTTGTAATGTTCTACGTCTGCGTTGTACGATTTTGAGAGAGGGATTTTTGTAAGAAAAGCAGTTGTAGAATTTTGTTAAGGACTTCCTTGTTCGACTATTGACGTGAGCAGACGTATTTTTAAATCTTTGTTGCCATTTTGTAATTCATGTAGAATTTGTAATATTTAATTGTCTTATTCACTCGTAATAATTGTTAATGTATTGACGTGTACACGTAGTTGATATAAGATCAATTATTATTTTTTTGTTTAGGAAGATTTATTTTAGTTTTTTTTTCTCATTTTATTTTAAAGAGTTAATTTTTCCGTTATTCAATTTTGCTGTTTCATTTTTATTTTTCAATCACCTCGTTTGGGTGAGTAGAAGCTTCGTTCTTTCATTTAGTTTTTTCATTTTTGTAAATTTCTTGCGTTTGTCCACGCTTTGATTTTAATTTGCGAAATCACGTGGATAGAAATTCAAAGGTTTGTGTATTTTGGATAATCTTCCTGAACAAACAAAACGTTTGCTTTGTATAGGAAATTGCATTGTCCTATTTTAATTTAGAGTTAAGTGCAGTTTTTATTTTAGGCCAGAACCTTCACTTCAAGATTTTTTTTTCTGCACCAATTTACCATTTATTAATGACATTATGATTATAGAATATTTTTTTTCCAACAAATCTAGATTTTAGGAATGACGTCTTTCTAAGAACAACACGGATTATAAACGTAATTCCAATCAAATTAATTATTAATTAATTGAAAATTCCACACATTAACTTACAGCCGAGACAGATTGTGTAATAGGCGAACGTCAAACAGCTAATTAATTTTTTATTGGCCCAAAACAGAATCTTTAATCTTTTGTTGGGCGGAACAGTGATGACATTAGACTAATATTTTTCAAAAATATACATTTTCAAACTTTTTTTCCTTTAAAAATACTAATCTCATAAACTAGAAAAACTGCAAATTCGTAGTAACTTGAAACTCTTCTTTCAAAAAAGAATCCCCCCCTCACGTGTTCTGTTTTTGTTTTCTCCAAAACTAAACATTTTACAATATCTCAATGACAAGAACGAAGATATAAACGAATAAACAACTGAGAAAAACAAAAACAATCAAAAAAGTACTAAAAACGCAAACACCAATCACAACAAGATGATATTCAGGAACTGGTAATAAAACAAAAGTAAAATTATGAATTGAGATTTATTTTTTAATAAAAATTTATAAGGTTTAAGTAGATCAGTGGACTGCTCTTTTGCACTGAAATTATTAAAAATTTGCTAGACGTGGTAGACCATAATGAAAACCATCCACCCTATTTTTTTAATTTTCCCCTTTGCTGTACCCATACTCAGTTCGTGTGCGTGCATTTGGTATAACAGCGAATATATTTATGCAAATAGCAATGAAAAAAGGTATACCCGATAATTAAATTATTATAATTACACGCACAACCTTCGAAAATAAGTATTATATCAATCGCATCGTGCGTAAACATAACGAAAAACCGAAACAAGCTTTTATAATTTAAATAATGACAGCTGTATAATTGACTCCAATTTCGTCCAAGGGGCAATTTGATCATTTACGATCAAATGCGTATAATTCCACGTAATTAAGTACATTATAAGCCCGTGGCGAACGGCTACCGCACTCTCCTTTTTTTCTCTATCTGACACGCTCTACGTTTCAATTAAAATAAAACAGAAATCGACCACTCGAATGTGTTGTGTGCGCGCGGTGAAAGTATGGAGATTTGAACTTCCCGCTCTATTTTCTTTTCGATCGAGCGGGCGACCTTGGCAGGAGAAGATTCCGAATAGAGTGAATGTGACGTCGGACTTATGGCGCCACCTAGCGAGTTATCGCCGCGATACGGACTACAGCTGACATCTGCCGAGAGAATGATATATTTTTTTTAGGATGGGAAGCGATGGGACAACAGCTATACTATAAAACGATTTGCGCGGAGATTCTGATGTTTTGACGTCTTGGTGTTCGGTTTTCTGCGTGTGGGATTTTTATGCTGGTAGCCTTGGGTTATTTGAATGAATGTGTAAAATAGATTAAGGAATTATATATTTTTTTTATCAGTTAAAGTCAGATTTATTTTTTTTATTATTTAGAATCGTTTCTATTAGTTTACTAAGTAAATGTAATAGAATATTATTAAACTATAGTTTCCCTATACAGTGTGATTGATTTTATGTGTTTAAGTATATAATTAATTAATTATGAGAGATAAAAAAATATTTATTAAGCAAAAATTCTATACATTAAATGATTCATGGTACTATATAGCAAGAGAAGAAAATGACACAAAAACAAAAGCCGTCACAAAACAAGTATTTTTTTTTTAATGGGATATTGAATTTTTTTTTCAATTTTCTAAAAGAACTTAAGATTACCTATAACATATTTTATAATTTATTTAGAAATTAGAAAGATTTTTCAAAAAAACATTATAATTTCAACCTAGTAATAGATAAATAAGATATATTTATCTATTACTTGCCAGATAAATACAGGATGTTAGGTAAACATGTGGCAAAAATTCAAGGGGTTATTCCTTGGCTTATTCTAAGAATATTTTGTCCTATGATGATTTTTGGAAAACCCCTTTGTTTCGAAGATACAGGGCGAACAAAATTTGCGACAACCATATTCGATATTCGTTGTAATTATTAATGTAAATAAAAATATGGTGTACGCCAATGAGTTTATCAAGTGCAAAAAATTGTTTAAAATGCGTTGTTATTTTTTCGATCTCGATCACATCAAACGGCTGTTTTATCTAGTAGTGGATTTCATTTGAATACGTCTCATCGGTCGCATTTGTTTAGATTGAGTGACGTTTGGCTGTTTGACGTGTCTTTAATACACTGTTGAAAATATTACGGTGTTGGCGTTAATTTTGCGCTAGTTAAATATTTTAGTGTTGATTTTTCCAAACTTTGCCAGACGAGTTGACTACGCGTATTTAATAGAACAGAAATTACTAGAATTTCGTGTGAATTCTTTGTTCAGATATGAGGATTGACTATTTTTCTAGACATTTAGAAGCGTTAACCAATCAGAATTTTTCCCTCGGATAGAAATATAGAAACCCCACCTATTCTAATACAGTATTGCATTATACGCACCACCTGCATTGCACGTGTATCTGTTTTCGTGTTTGATTCTCCGTATTAACATATCCAAACAAACCACCAATGTGACTGACTTGCAAAGTGTAACCTCGTGTTATTAAACGTTAATTCCAGTGGGCATAAAAAATTCAACTCTTAAAGATGTATTGGAACATCTATTTACGCAATTAGTTTAGACTTGAATCAAATAGCATAAACATTCACTTAATTTTATAATGGTTCTCAAAAATCATTTTAAAATTGGTACGTTTAGTTGAAACCAAACTTGTGAATGAGTGGTTTTGCTTATTTATAATTGAGAAAACGTCTTAAAGAAAGAATATTATAGCACTAAGAAATAGGAGTTGCATATTAAAAAGACGTTGTGTTTAGAAAATGGTGTTAAAACACTCAATAGATCGCATTCATTTAGTTAAACAGCTAGTAAATTTGTCTAGTCTAGATCAAATAAAATGTGACTAGAAGTATTTTATAATTCCACGTGTCAGTTGGACAAAATAACCCCTTAGCAATAGACAATACTTGACTATCTTTGCTCGTCAAATTTAAACTTCTATAGTTCTCGACAAAATAACACGAAAAGAGTGTGGACCTCTCCTGACTATTAAATTAGTCAAAAAAGTGTTAAAATTTTCAACAGTGTAGTTAGTGAAATCCTCTATCATGATGTATACGAACGCCGAGATGACTGACACGCATTTCATGTATGGACTTGCTGATGGCAACTCATTAGAAGCTAGACGATTGTACTACATTGAACGATTTCTTGCCCGTAATGTCCCCGACCGAAAAGTCTTCGAAAACATTCATCGACGTCTTCATGAAACAAGCTCAATGAAACGAAGTGGAGGGCCAGGAAGATCAATGACTGCAAGAACGGTACAATTGGAACAGAGTTTGATAGAGGAAGTCTTGGTAGTTCTACGCGAAAAATTGTAAATACTATTACTTGCCAGATAAATATATCTTAGGAACTGTTGTCATACACAACAGTTTCTCCTTTGTAGTTTTAGTATTATCAATCATTTAATGTACAATATTTTTACTTAATATATTTTCTATCTCTCATAATCAATGAATTACAAGAACACAACATTAATCAAAATTCAGTCTCGATGCAATAACTCTACTATACCTTTAAGTGAGACAACTAAAATACCTGGCTTTATGTTTGACTCTAACTTAAACTGGAATAACCAGGTCAATCTAGTTTGTAAGCAGTTATCTCGAATCAACTATTCCCTGTATCATTTAAAACAAAGTTGTAGCGTAAGTGTTTTGGAAACAGTGTACCCCTCAGATTTCTTTTCTAGACTTAAGTATGGAGTTCTTTACTGGGGAACAGCCACCTCAGCGCAAAGAGTCTTTATTTTGCAAAAACTTGCCTTGCGCATAATTTATGGTTTACAGCCTCGCGAAACGTGTAGAGCAGTGTTTAGGAAACACAAAATATTAACATTTTATGATATTTTTATACTGGAAGTAATAAGTTTTGTATACAAAAATATAGATCACTTTGCTAATGCGATGAATCATAGTTACAACAGCAGGTTGGACAATTACTTACTTCCGCCAGCTCACAGGAATACAACTTTTCAAAAAAGTTTACAATATATTGGTTGTAAGCTGTACAATACACTACCAGACAATTTAAAAGCAATTAAACAATTCCCTAAATTTAAACATTCTCTTAAAAATCTACTGCTGAATAAAAATGGTTACAGTTTAACCAAATTTGTTGAAGTTACTTAATAAGCTCTTTGGTATACTGTTTTGACGTTTTTCTTGTTTTACACTGAGAGAAATGAAATGGTTATTTCAACATTTTTCGTAGTGTCACGAATTTGAGCATTGATTTAACCATGTTGCATTTAAGTGAATCATATGCACCTATTTAAAACAAACATATTTATATTGTTGCACACTTTAGAGTTAATTTAACAAGATTATAGTGTTCAGGCGTAACCAATATTTTATCTCGTTGGTTTAATCCCACAAATTGTCTATTTGACATTTGAAAAAGGTGTTCTTTAAACATTTACTATCGGTGTTAACTTAATGAAATGTAATATTTAATACTATTACATATAGGTGATCGCACAAGCGTATAGTCAGTCAGTATTCAACCTCCGTAGCAATAAGACCTATGTTTGTAAGTTTCTGTAACATTAATATTGAATAATAAAGATAATCAAAACCCATCGCGCAGTATATATATAACATGGCGCAGACAGAATAAAAAACAAACAAAATACAAAAAAAAAATCAGTGAAATTAAGAAAAAGTTCAACAAATTATAAAAAAACAAGTGTCAGAAAGGAACAAAATAAAATGGAGAATATATCTCAACTCGAGAAGATGAAAATGGGGGGCGACCTAGCAAAAAATTGGAGGCAATTCAAAGAAGATTGGGAATTATATTCTACCGCGAGTGGTTGCAGTGAGAAAACAGATGAAATACAAGCAGCGCCGCTGTTACACTGTATAGGACAGGAAGTTCGAGAAATTTTAAATAATATTGAAATTACGCTGGAAAACACATCGATCGACAGTCGGATGCAGGAGCAAGACAGACGACACCTTTCACCCAAGGGCCGCACAAGGATGGAAGATCATTGGAAAGAGAGGTGTCCGGCAAATTCAAATAAGATCATTTGTAACGGATTCGAACAATTCTCGAACAGGTCGGTGTAAACGTTGTAATTTTACGCATGCGCAAAACAGTTGTCCAGCTTATAGTAAAATATGTCATAAATGTAATCGTAAAAATCATTTTGCCTCTAATTATTTAAGAAAATCGATTAATATGATAAAAACCAATTCCGTTGAAAATAATGATTATTTGGTGGGTAGTATTACGAAATCGGTAAATGCTGATAACGAATTTTGGTTAAATGTTGTTATTAATGATTTATTATGAAACGTTAAATTGTACTTTCCTTTCAAATGTATGAATAAAACCTTTATATTTTTTTTAGTTATGTTATTAAGCTAATATAAGTTTGGTATACAATGCCGTAAATGTTTGATATATATATTTTGAATATATTGTCATTGTAAATCGTTTTTTGTTGTTGACTTTACCTGAAGTTAATTAGTTCAGTACGAAAAATATTACGTAATTTACATTGTATGTGCCTGTAACAGTGATAATTTCCAATGAGATTACAATCCGTTGATATTAATGTGTTCTTTCTATTATCTACTATAGTCTTCGTAATTAGGTAATATATAGCTATGCGTTGCTATCAGTGGACTAAATTGCTGAATGTGCGGGCGGATTTTTAATTTCATCGATAGATCCATCGATTACAGTGTATCTTTATTACATTAATGATACAGTAATTACTTTGCGGTTACTGTCATCATTAAGACGACAGTCGGTGTTGTTATGTTGTCGCACTACGAAGGGTCGTTGTTGTAAAAATTGTATAGTTAGAGCTATAAAATCCATTGTGGAATTATTTACAGTGTAACAGATAATATTATCGTGTGAGTTTTAATATTATAGTTCCCGGATAAAACGACTCAGTTTCAAACTACTGCGGACGGAATTGTAAAATCGATTTTAAAAATGTATTTTATTAGGTACAGTCTCTACGATAAAAAAGTTAATGATCCACAGTAAAATATATGAAACGAACATCTTTATAACGGACTATAACTACACTGGCTAACACGATTTTTGTTCCAAGCACAAAAATGCCTAATGCCCATATACTTTTGCATGCTAAAATCAATTATGTTTTCAGAATTTCTCCATCACCCATATAGTTTTTTTATGTTCCAGGATATTCGCTTATCCACCTAAAATATACATGCATATATACAGGGTGATCCTCAATATATGCGATAAACTTTAAGAGCTGATTCCTGAAGTTATTTTGATCATAAAACTTCATATGAGTATATGTCCAAAACGGTTTGGTTTTAAGTTATTGAATATTTAATACTAAATTATGAACTTTGACTAACATGATAATATCAGACTTGGTTCTTCAAAAACTATTGTGTTGAGAGGGAATTGTTTATTTGTCATTTCAATATTTGTCAATAATTGTTAAAGTATTCATTCAGTTTATTGCAAGTTTCTGTTTCCTAAAATGAATTACACGAATGCTGAGATGTGTGATATGCATTTCGTTTACGGTCTTGCCAATGGAAATTCGCGTGCTGCTAGACGTCTTTATGAAGAACGATACCCGAACCGTATCATCCCGTATCATTCAATATTTGCCCGTCTTCACCAATGTCTTAGTGAAACGGGAAATTTAAAAAAAACGGACGACTGATAACGGACACCCTTCTACAGTGATAACTCTACAAGTTGAAGAAATGGTACTAAATGAAATTGAGGAACATCCTACTACATGTACCATAAAAATTGCGTTTGCTTTAAACATTAGTCAGGCTACAGTTTGGAGAATATTGAAAGATCAACTGTTGTATCCATATCACATTCAACGGGTGCAGGCACTTTTGCCGACAGATTTTCCGCAGAGAGTGGCTTTTTGTCAATGCATGCAACACAAAATCGCACAAAATCCTGATTATTTGGCTCAAATATTCTTCACCGACGAGGCTACTTTCTCTAGAAACACGATTATTAATTTTCATAATAATCACATATGGGCCGAAGAAAATCCGCACGAACTAGTGAATGCCCGCCATCAACTCTGTCAATGTGTGGGCCGGAATTGTTGGAGATCACTTGATAGGTCCACATTTTTACCGATGCGGTTAAATGGCGAGGTATACCGCAATTTTCTTGAAGAGGAGCTACCCCTACTGCTGGAAGAAGTTCCGTTGCAATTAAGATTACAAATGTATTTTATGCATGACGGTGCTCCAGCGCATTTTAGTTTAGTTGCTCGCGAGTTTTTGGACAATACGTATCCAGATCGACGGATAGGACGGGGAGGTCCACAACCGTGGCCTCCTCGGTCTCCAGACTTAAATTCTTTGGACTTTTTTCTCTGGGGTCACCTTAAATCATTAGTTTATACGACTCCCATTGAAAATGCCGATGAACTGAGAAATCGTATTATGGCAGCTTTTCAGACAATTCGAAATACCCCTGGTATTTTAGAACGGACTCGCCAGTCAATACGACGGAGGATAGAAGCTTGTATTGCAGTTGGGGGCGGTCATTTTCAACAGTTAGTATAAGTTAATTTTGTTTTACTAATTATTTTGTTAATTTATAATAAAAACATTAATTATGTTAACTTACTATTAAACATTGTACAACTTTAGAACTAAGCGATTTTGGACATATGTTCTTATGAATTTTTATGATCAAAATAACCTCAGGAATCAGCTCTTAAAGTTTGTCGCATATATTGAGAATCACCCTGTATATGTACTATAAGAGGACATATGTTGACATTATTTCAGTTGTCGGCTAGAGCTCAGCACTGACCAAGCAGCATGCAATGGTTAATGTTTAAACATGTCTTGACGTGTTAAGACCTGCATTTTCCATACACTTTCTTAACTCCCACTTGGACTTTTTCCCAGAAAACCTTGGAGCAGTCAGTAACGAACATGGTGAAAGATTGGTGACCAAGACATTGTAGCCATGGAGAAAAGATACCAAGGCAAATGGACCCCTATTATGTTAGTAGGCTAGGCTAGACGCTGAAGAGAGATGTTTATGATGCAAAGTACAGCCGAATGTCATATTTTCCAAGTAAATATTTTTCATGATTTATGCGTAATAGAAAAATTCTGAAAACAGACATGAAATAAGTATAAAATGTACTATCAAGTTTACCCACTTTATCTTGTGGGACAAAATAAATCAGAAATTTTGCTATTAGCCAAGGATTAGCAATGTAAAAGGCATGACATCAAGCTGTTTCTGGGCACTAATTAAGGCGTATTCTGGTATTAACGAAATCATCACGGATCTGACCACGTCAAACCCCATTTTTGGATTAACTTAAAAAAAAAAAACAAGTCGCTCAGGGTAATAAAAAAGGAGGATTAATCTTCAAGAAACTTCATTCTCCCTTATTTCACGACTCAAAATTGCTCTTGTGTAATTTGCTGCGAGTAAATTTATGAAGAGTAGTGTATATAAAGTAAATATTGAACGACAAACTCACGTGTGCTGAGGTTAGCGTATGGTGAGCCGAAATATGGTGCGCCAGGTGCGGTCGTGGTTCGTGCTTCGGCCTCTCGATTTCTACTAGGCGTTTGACGTTCTCCTTGGTCGCCAATTTTATCACAAACTGGAACAAATAACACGAAAATAAATGAACTGTTTCATTTTTTATCTGGAAGTATATTTAAACATTAATAGTTAATGCAAAATTCTAATAATCTGTTCAGCATTATTTTATTATTATTTTTATATATGTATATACATCATTTATAATATTAATAACGTATATAATCACACAATCAACCCCATTACATATACGTCCGTTAACAATTGACCTTGAATGGTTTGCATGTACTTAGTAGTTTGTTTAATCGGTATTCTATATCAATTACAGCTAACTATGTAGTTATCTGCTTATCTATCATGGTTTGAGTCCATGTAAACGATCAAAGGCTCTGCTCCGATAAGCCATTGAAAAGTGCCCCTAAAGCTATCGGGCTGAAATTAAAGCCAATGAGTACCACTGTCACACATACTGTAAATACCAAAAATTAGCTCAATCGATGTCACCCCATTCGAGATATTAGCATAAGGGTGGAAAAATTCAATATTTTTTTTCTCAGAAATTACTTAAGCTATCACGTTCCTGTTCTGCTGTTCTTCCATTGTAAAGTATCATGATTAAACTGTTCACTACGTTCAATTACTGTGTCTTTTACATAATTCTACATGATAATATTTTAATAAACAATAAAATTCAAAGTTTTAGTTACTTATCAAATAAGTTTACAGGTATCTACTCTAAATGATAAGAGTTAAGTTTCCGCTTTTTCCGCTAGATGTCAGTGATTTGACAGATGTATTTTAATTAATTTTTGAAATCTTACGATCTTCGGGGAACTGTGTTGCAATGGTTTCAGTCGTATCTTAGTAATAGGAGTCAATATGTCGATATCAATTTTGTTGACAAAAAGGGGGCGAAATGTAGGAGGAGGTCACACTCCTTACCAGTAACGTTAGGTATACCTCAGGGTTCGATACTGGGTCCTACTTTATTTTCATTATATGTTAATGATTTATTGCTGTTTCTTGCAGAATTCTTTATATTAATGTATGCGGATGATACGACGGCCATTGTTACCGGTGAGGATATCACACAATCGAAAGAGCAGGCAAATCTTTTACTCTGTAAAATGTATGAATGGTTTTGCTGTAATGGTCTCTATTTAAATAGAGAAAAAACTAGTTATTTACTATTTCACTTAGTAGCATCTATTAGTAATAATACAGATTTACACATTAATAACAATCCATTAGATCATCCAGATAAAGTAAAACTTTTAGGACTTGTTTTTGATCCACGTTTACAATTCGAATCTCAATGCGAAGTACTAATAAAGAAGCTTAATAGTCTCGTGTATCAATTTCGCTGCTTAAGGAAAATTCTTGATTTATCAACTATGAGACAAATATACTTTGCTGAGGTTCATAGCAGATTAAAGTACGGCGTTATAGTCAGCCGCAAAAAGAGTATTCACTTCTCAAAAACGAATATTGCGAAATATAATGGGTGCAAATTCTAGAGATACCTGCGTACCTTTATTTCAAAAATTTAATGTGCTGACACTGCCTGCTATGTTTATATTGGAGAGTGTTCTGTATATATTTCAAAATCTAAATAGTTATGACAGATTCTTTAATTTACATAATTACAACACAAGAAACAAAGACAATATCATACCTCCACAACTTCGTTTAAATATGTCGCACAAGAGCTTTGTTAACATAGGACTAAAAGTGTATAATACATTACCTGAAGTAGTTAAGACATTAAACTTTGGAAATTTCAAAAATAAAATTAAGCATGGTCTCCAAAATATGATTTTATATAATGTAAATGATTATTTTAGTTTAAACTCTGAAGAATATTATATATAATTTTTTCTGTGACGTTTCTTTATATGTACTTTCATGTATGTTTATGAAGAAAAATAAATATTCTTATTAAATATTTTAATTTCGATTTTTATAAATTGTAAAAATAAAAAAAAACCTGAAATATAATTCGACTAGCTTTAAAATAATAATGATTGACATTTTTATTTGATTGTTTATAAATTAAATTACGACTTTATTCTTAATTTAAATTGAAACATATTTGAAGTTCTTCTTGTGCAATATTTATGTGTTATAATGTAGATTAATTTTATGTCGTACATCTGTGATAATTTACATCACAATATTAATAATTAAACGTTATTTAGACAAGATTAAATATTTATTTTTAAATATGTTTTAGTGTTTTTTTTTGCTCGCATGTGAAAAGCATGGAGATCTAGAGTAATTCTTGCCATTCCCGTTTGGAGTATATTTGGGTCTTTCTTTATACATAATACTTTTGTAGGTAATTTCTCCTAAATGCAAAATATATATTAATGATACCCTGTACCAGTTCGAGAGATAGAAAGATGTACCGAGCTAGGTAAAAGCGTCGCTATCTTCTCTGACAGTCAGTCCACACTTAAAGCGATTAGCTCCACAAGCGTGGACTCTAAGCTGATTTGGGACTGTGTGAGCGCCCTAAATGAGGTAGGCACGCAAAGGAAACTAATCCTGGCCTGGGTCCTTAGCCACTCGGACGTGAGAGGAAATGAGGCAGCGAACGAGCTGGCCAGGCGAGGTTCGTCAAGGCCATTCGTTGGAGCCGACCCCTCTTTCGACACTACCAAATCGCAACTTAAAAAATCCATCAATGAATGGATACATAATCAGTCCAGAGAGTGGTGGCAAAAATCACCGGGACAAAGATAGGCAAAAGAGTTCGTAAAGGAGTAGAGGCCTGAATTCACGAGAGATCTACTGAGTAAAGACAGGAAGACTGCCAAAATGATTGTAGGTCTGCTGACTCTTGGCTATGTTTCTCTCAGGAGAAGGGGAAGTCTTTGGTTTAGTTCGGCCACGTCGCACATTGGCGCGTCCATCAGTCCCGCCAAATATTTTTAAATTAAGGTCGGTAAACATCGCAAACACTCGTTCATATTCGTTTTTAGCTCTCGCATTCGCGCCAAACCAAACGTCAAACCCGTTCTGTAAATATATCGCACGCGGTTAGACGTTGCCGGTAAGTGGTTTTGTTGTGGAAGAAAGTTATATAATAATAAACAGTTGTAAGTATAGGACCGGCATTTCAACTTTATTATAATAAATATATATTACAATCAATTATAGTTGTATGATATATGGGTCGAAAGAATTGGGCTTAGCGAACTAGAAACTAGATCCAGAAGCTGCATATAAGAGGTACAGAGTTTGTGACCGGCATTTTAGTGAATTTTGTAGAATACCTGGAAGTACAAAATTAAAATTTGGGAGCCTGCCAACTTTGAATTAACCAGGTAGGGAGTGTATGATTTTGTCATGTATGTTAGACTGTGGACATAATATTGCTTACACAGTGAGTTTCTTCATTTTGGCACTAGCATTGTGCAGCAAAACTTATGCATAGCACAGGTATTATTTTTTTTGTTAAACTTAAAAAATCGAGCAGAAATACTTATTGGGTTTGTGCATGCATATTGCTGTTGTCTGTACCAAATTGAACTAATCTACATATCAATATACATAACATTACGAAGTAGTCTGACAATATATGTGCAGTGACGATATGAAATTACATTGTGTCTTGTATCATTGTTTCAGGGTATCGTGAGGACTCTACAGAGGACAATTCTATTTATTTTTATGGAAGAGAAGTGGTAGCCAATATATTATTAACACCGAGCACGATGTTCGCCAAAAGGTTTTCTGAATGTAGTTATTACATAAGTAAACTGATTGTTTTTTTTACAAATAAAATAGGCATCAGAAAACACATTTTAACCTATTTACGTCAACATATAGATTTGACTTTTTTCAGTTGTGAGGAACATGATTTACAAACTCTGTTTTTAAAACACACAATGGAATTATTTATTTATCATTGCGTTAAGAGTATTAATAATATCCTTAAAGGAAAATCCACAAATTGTTCTGATAAAATAAAAACCGTAGCGTATGAAAAATACTTGAAAATGAAGAAAAAAGAAATAACGTGAAACACAATTATGTGTTTATTATATTATGCATAGTTATTGCTCGTAAATATATCTTATCAAGGTGTTAGAGTACAGTTTTTGTATTTATACATTATTATTATTTATGTTTTGTAGAATTTGTCTAGTTTCACAATTTATTGTTTTCTATGTACTTTTGCTACCTTTTTAACTTTTATAATCATATAAAAGCACTATTTTATCAAGGCGAGTCAATTAATAACACTCTTCTTGATTGAATAGTGCTTTTTATTGATTATATATAATTCCATAAATCCTGATATATATATTTTGAAATTTGAAAATACCGCCATTTCAATTTTCGCTTAGGACACTTGCCACTGCGGCGCTGTTTAGAACGACCTACCCCCACCACGAGAGAAACACCTCTATATTATTTTCTCTAGGTGCTGACTGGTCACTGTAGACTGAATAGGTATATGTACAACATAGGCCTGGCAGATAATGCAACCTGCAGATAGTGCCAAGAGCAGGAAGAAACACCAGTTCATGTGCTGTGCCAATGTGAAGGCCTGGCGAGGACAAGGTTTCTAGTAATGGGGGAGGAGAACCCCACAGCTAGTAGCTACATGAAGAAGCCGTTTTCAAAGATGATAGGCCTAATTAAGAGGGCAAAATTAGAGAGCGTCCTCTAGGAAAAAGGGGACCACAATAGATCTGAAAAGGTCGCGGTGAAACAGGTCCATAGAACACCCCAATTCTAATCTAATCTAATCTACCCTGTACCAGAAATAATTGCAGAAAATAATTTGATTAAATGTTTAAAAAAATGATTATTTTTGAAGAATGACTCATTTTGTATGTATGTCATTGCAGTGTATTTTGTATTTCGCGCGCTGTAATACATTGAAACGACTGAGTAAGCTGCGTACTAAGCTGGTAACGACATCTCTCTCTATCATTTTTTTTTTCAATTCTAAACTGTATATCTCTGTCTCATAGTTACGATATTTCTTCCATTTTAACTATTATTAAAGTATTGTTTTCCATTAATGAATACGGAATAACAAAATATGATAAAAAAAGAATTCACGAGATCTTTAAATCGTATCGTTTAAAAAAATCTAAAATATTTACGACGTGATAATAGAATAGACCCGATTATCTTCGGATATTACAAAAGCACCTTTGCAGTTACACTGCATCCGTCCGTTTCCGACTTTGGTCAGCTGAGAGCCCGTGAGGTGAGTGCCCTTCGTGTCACGTCCTCAAGGTAAACTGCTCCGGCATTCCAGTGCCGTTGCCCGATGCAGACCCGCGTCTCTTTGGCCGCGACCCGTGGGGGCACGCGAATCTATCAGTGGGATCTCGTATAGGGCACGTGAAACCGTTGCACAAAGTCTACACAGGAGGCCCTTCTAAGCTATACGTGGCAAAGGAGAAGCGGAACTTTTCTGCGGTTCATTGACGACGATATAGTGAAGGGGTAAAAACGAAAAACCGCTTGCAAGGGGGAAGCCAAGTCGACATGAATGTGCCGTTAATTTTAACTAGTTGACAGATATAAAAGCGGAAGTACGTGAGGCTTAGCAATTTTAACCTCACTTCGATAATTCTTTGTACTTAAAACAGTATCTACTTAGAAGAAATAGCCTCATCTGTCCAAGTAGGCACTTACATAATAATACCACATAATCTCCTGTTTGGAAATGTAATTAGTAATGCGTACTGGATATTTGTGTAATATCTCGAGTGTTTGCACTCTTGAAACCAAACAGCTGATAACGTTCGACATTGTGTAGTTACTATAGCGTGTAGTAGTAGCAGCACGAATTTATTATCCGATAAAAGCATATGAACAGGGTCTACTCTATATACAGTGACGATCAAAGATATGAGGCAATAACTATTATACTTATACTATTATATTCATTTACTATAACAGACGAGGTACGTCATTATTTGCAAATTCGGGCCATGCAATACCATATTATTAAAATAACCAACTAACATATAACTTATCCATGTTCAATTAAGGATACTATGTTGGTGCCTACTGCTTTTCAAATTGCATGCTTGTCACATCTTCCCAATGTATTCCCCACCAATTTAGTTATAGCTGTCAACTGTCAAAGGGTTATATTCTGCATTTGCAGTAAAGTGAGAGAATTTGCGTTTATACTTGGTATATATTTATTTAAAATAAGTAGTTATTACAACTAAACCATACCGAAACCATTGTGTAAACAATCGAAGGAGTTAATAGTTTCGTTAATCGTGTATTTCGACGCAGAACGCGAGAACAACGAGCCATTACTCCCGTTAACTTTCGTGCGAGAAGTATGTACAAAATCCATATATTTTTAATGTCATATTCTTTACAGTATTTCGTTTTTAGAGAGTAACGAGTGTTCTAAACATTCATGTTGCAAACAAGCAAAATTTCATCCATGAGTAAACAGGGAATTACATCCACTAACCCAAAACGAAAATGCATACGTAAAAATTGATTATTCTACTCATTGTCAATGTGCTATTGGAAACACAATTTATGACATGTACGAAAACAGTGAGTATGTACAAATATTGCTTACAGAAGTGGTTCTTTCACATACATTTTTCAGACTAACATAACACATTAAACATCTTGAACAGTGCTCTTAAAGAAAAAGACATGTCTATGGTTGAAACACATTGTTGTGGTAGATATTATTTGTTCTCAAAGAAAAGGGAGTTTGTTTACGAAACGATGGATGAAATATGGCAGATCGGAGGATACATACAATTGTATAAAGCGGATTGAATTAAATTAGTCTGGAAACTTGACGTACTTGGAGTACAACATATTGGAAACGAAATTCAGAAATAGTAAATCAGAGAGATTGGTTTGGATAGAGAAGAAACTTGCACACTAATCGTTAATGTGGATACTTAAGCGATAATGGTCCCGATTAAATTTATTATACTCACTTGTGCTCTTTTGTTATTTTTTTCCACTGCTATCATGATTAACATACAACTTAAATTCTGATTTTCAAAAAGAATCATCACAAATATTAACGGTAAATGTTATTTTTGTTTATTTATTCACCTGTCAAAAGTGTTTGACAGTTAAATAACCTAACGGTTTGTTTACGTTTTGACGAACAGAAAATTTGTAACACGGTCGTGACGTCATAACAAACTGACTCACGTAGTACCTCGTCTGTTATAGTAAATGAACTATACCAGTGCCACGCATTTTAACCAGATAATCGGTTATAGAAAAAAAACAGTTATAATTAAAATACAGTGGCCGGTTAATCAATAGCCGGATAGTAGTTCTCCAAGACTCGATTTTAGGACCACTCTTGAAGTAAAAAGATATTGAAATCCACCTGAAATTTTGTATAAAATTTTATTTTGAATTTATAAAGAAATTTACTTGCATGTCATACATAAAAAAAATTATATCTGAAAATTGGTACAAAATATTTGAATATGTCTGTTTGATATTTAAAGTAAAAAATTTAGTATGAAAAAAGTTATGAAAAGGATTAATTATTACCGTAGAATGGCTGACCAAGAAGTATTGCTGTTATGGCTATCATCTTTAAATGTAACTATGATAGCCAGTCCCGTAAATATTATGTAAAAATTGGATAAGTAATGTGACCTGAAGGAAGATGCATTCTAAATTTATTAAATTCGGGATTAAGGACTGACGGTCCATTGTCGAACGATTTGATGAACTTTGGCAATTTCCTCATTGTCTAGGTGATCTTGACGGACGTGGATAGACCTGGATCTGATAGATTTTACTTTTTCAATTATAAAGGCGCAAATAGTCTAGTAGCACTTAGACCTTCAGATGGTGATTATAAGCTTATTTCTAGTGTTCTACTAAAAACTTAAGCTACATCGATATAGATGAAGTTGCAGAGGAAAATGTTAAAATTTTGGTAAGGTGCAACGACCAACTGGCAATAGATCTGCTAATTTTGCAAGACAAGTTAGGGATGAAATATAATTCTAAAAATAAAATGCATTTTTTTGTATGTATCTATCTTTTTTGATAGATTATAAAACTGAGTATGTTCAACAAATTGTTATACAATCAATCAATTTTAACTTTATCTAGGGTAGTTTTGAATACTCAATCAACAATTCAACCTGCTGACATGACCACGACATTATTCTAAAATGGATGGTGATACAGCGATATACGATAGACAACAGAACTTCCTTATGCTTTCATTCAACTACAAACTAGATTGTGTATTTTTGCATTGTTTATGTCAACTTAGATTGAGCGATCTGTATAGTACGACAAACGCCGACCTATCCCACTGGACTTAACCAACAATTCACATATTGCGCACGCATATTTCGTTTGTAAAATTAATGAGAAAATAGAACAGGTTCTAAATATTAGTACAATATTTCGTACGAAATTTACAAAAAAATTTTTCTGTATGATACTCTTTGAAATATTTAATAGCAAATTTATATCAAAGTTTCATACTAAATTAAGTATAATGTAAAACCGGCCTAAATTAAATTGACAAATAAAAGCATAAATATGGAAAACGAAAGAGTCTGAATAGCCCTATCCACTGATTCTCACACTCACACAATGTTCGTGTCGTTTACCAGCTGAGAACCGTCCCCGGCTTAATATCCCCTTGGACATTGACCTTCTTCTGTACAACTACCTCTACCTACTTGTGTTAGTTACTGCAACTCTACACGGAGGGACACACCCATACAGCAACCAGCGGCAAGTTACGCGACGTGCAAAGCAAAAAGCGAAACCCCGGGCCTTACTTACTTCGTTAGTAATAATGGTTTGTAACTATAGGTTTCTCTTCTGGTAGATTATTACCGAAGGTGCAATTATTTCTCATTATACAACTCAGTTCAGAAAAAGTAAATGGTATACGTCTATATTTAAAAGCGTGGTGAATAAATGCATTTCGTAATTACGAGTTCCAGTGTTAAAGTTGATAGAGGAAACAAACGATTTGATTTAAAGATGGAACTACAACATTATTTGGTATGTATATTATATATAGGGGGTGTCTTCTCGTTGAGTTGCATAACTTCATAGGGTTATTCCTTGTATCAAAATTAGCAAAACACTTCCAGTCAGCATAGGTCCAATTCTCAACCGTTTTCGAGATATGTGGGTGATCAAAAGCGCTGAATCAAATGAAGCTCTTCTTCTAGGAATCTCTTGTAGATATGGCTAGTCAATGTTCCACCAAAGATTTTCGGTCTCAGGATAGCATTTCCGATGATTCCTCCCCACATAAACCCAAAATCGGTGTTGAAATCTACTTTCTGACAAAGCATGGGGATTTTCGCCGCTCCAGATGTGCTCGTTATGATAGATACATAGATAATTCGTTTATTCCATAATGCCATAAAATGGCGTAGATACACGTCCACTTCAATAACATAATATGTCAATAAAAATTGTAGTTAAACATATGTTTATAATATTAAAATAAATTTGTAAATATACAGGGTATTCCACGTAACTGGTTCATTAAAAGTTGGGAATGCTCATATAAAGTGATAGGGGATGATATTTACTTCCTAATTCCGAATTAAAGTACAGGGTGTTCTATTTAAAAAAAAATGAGTTTTCTGCATTTGAAGATATGCCACTTTGTTCCTCAGTTTTGAACACCCTGTATGTTAGAATGTAAAGTGTGCTTACCGTTTCTTAGAGTTATATCTACGTTCATAACATAGCAAATTTGGAGTCTCTACTTGCAGTATTAACCGAGATATTAATTTCTCAATGATGCAATGATTATGACTAAAAAAAAAGAAAAACTTAAATAACTCAAAAACGGCAACATGTAGCTATAGGAATAGCTAATGAAAACTGACGTATTTATAGTTGTAGAATCCAAAAAATGAATAAAAATTATATCATTCTTTTAAAATAAGAAAGTTGACATCCATTTCCGGTCAACCGGAAGTGATATTTTGGTTAAGGTATTTTACATTTATAGTTCCAATCGAACACATACTGGTGCCAAAATCTCAAATATAAGTAAATAATAGAACATCATAAACTTTTAATAAACCAGTTACGTGGAATACCCTGTATAGCATTAATATTATTAAATTGTCGACAATATTATGAATATAAAAAAAACACAAAATATAAATAATTAAACAAATACACAAACGAACAAAAAATTAACAATTAAAGTGTAAATGAAGTTAGGTAGAATTTAGGAAAAATTATAGTATAGTATAGATAGGTTTTTGACTAAGATGGCGATATAAATGCTTCTTAAAACGTCTCATATCTAGTTGTTTCAATTCGTTTGGAAGAAGGTTGTATATTCTTACGGCTTGCGTAGTGACACTTTTGAACACTAATGTCTTTGTTGTTTGGAGTGGTAGCAGGTAATCGGTCCTTGTGTTCCGTGTAGAGTATTTATGCTGTAATATTTGGTCCTTGAAAAGTTCGAAGTTTTCACGGATAAACACCGCACACTCAAATACATATATTGCAGGCACTGTATGTATGTCATTTTTTAATGTATATGTTTTTGCAGGACTCCCTAGATTTAAGTCCAAAGATGTTTCGTAAACATAATTTTTGCAGCTTCAATATTCTATCGGCCTCCACAGATGCCCCCCAAAATATAATACAGTACCTCACACGGCTATACATATGTATATGCATAGTATCTCAGACCTGCTTCCACATTTGTGAAACTCGCTATCACCCGAAGAGCATATACAAAGGACGCCAGACGAGACGCCAACGATTCTACATGGTCTTTCCAATTGATCTGTGTATGAACAACAACTCCCAAAAATCTGGTATTATCACTCGTGGTGAGTATCCCTGTACACTAATTCACTCGGATCCTGTTTGAAATAACTGATTTATAAAAATTTTGTTTTTTCTAAATTTAAAGCCATATCGTGCTTTTCAAACCACTTTTCATATTTATGTAAAGTTCTAACAGCCTCATCCTCCAACTCATTATTAGTTCGTAATATTATGGATGAATCGTCTGCATATAATACACTTCTATATTCGGACACTGACGAAATATCATTCACATAGGTCAAAAACAACAAGGAACCCAATACTGAACCTTGAGGGACAAGAGTATGTCCCTAATTTCAATTCTCTGCTGTCTACCCTCCAGATAAGATTTTATGAGTTGCAGACTGTTTCCTCTTACTCCCATAGCTTCAATCTTTTTGAGTAGCTTTTCCCGATTAATGCTTTTATAACGCTTTGGTTAAATCTAGAAATATTCCCAGTGTTTTCTCACCATTGTTTATCCCAGTGACTATTTCATTCATTCATTCATTCATTCAAGTTAGGGTGGGCACTTGATGTCCGGGCACTTGAGCTTGGTGCTCATTGTACCATCCCTATTGATTCTCTTATTTCCACTCGAGCAGCTTGGTGTTCTCTATAAAGCCCAGTATCTTGCCCAGTGGAAACTTGAGGACCTTCGAGGGCTCCAGTAGATCTCTCCCGAAATATTTCTGCCTGAGTACCTTCAGTTCCTCACATGTGCAGATTACATGTAAGCTCGTTTCCTCCTGTAGTTCGCATCTTCTACACCACGGTTCGCTTACACGGCCTGTGTTGTATAGATGCTTTTTCAGAAGGCAGTGTCCAGTTACCAACCCAGTAATGGTTTTAACTTCTTTCTTACTGCGCTTGAGTAGGTTATCAGAGAAACTACCATCCCCATCCCCTATCAGCGTTTTGGTATGGAGTTGGCCTTCAGTCGACCTCCATTTCTTTGAACTTTCTTTATCTAACCAGGTCCAGATCTCCCTTCTTGCGGAATCCTTAGTAATCCCACATACGGGCTCTGGACCCATGAAGTGTCTCTTAGAGCCCTCCTTGGCTAGTTCATCGGCGATTACGTTGCCTTTTATATCCTCATGTCCCGGCACCCAAATCAGAGACACCGTGTTGTCAGTGATTATTTCGTTATAGCCTGATAAATTGCTCTATTAGTACTACCTTTTAATATAAGCATTCTTCACAGCGGAAAAGGATGATATTTTTCAAGAAACTATAGATTCTGTCGTGTATATTATCTTCTCAAAAATTTTAGATATATTGACATAAATTGAGATGGGTCTGGTAATTATCAATATTTGATTTTTCTCCTTTTTAATATTAGTTTAACTGTTGATTTTTTTTAACTCATCTGGAAATATCCCGTTTGGAGGACATATATTCACACTATATGGACTAGCGGGTGTAAAATATATAGAAGAGCATTCCTTCAAAAATCCTTACAGGTATTCCATTTTCATGTGCAGTGGCGTTAGTGTTTTTTCAGGCCCTGAATTATGTTATATATATTTCATTAGGAGTTGCAGGTGCTAGATATAAAATGTGTGAGTTTTGTTGAATTATATCGAGAGGTATGTTGGCTCCAAACTTCGAACAAATGCACTAGATATTTGTTAATATGTAGTAATGCATCTTGTTTACTGCCTTCTTCAGTCCGCCAATACGTCAACCTCATCTTTAGTATCATTTTTGTTCGAAGCAATATCTTTTACGAGGTTCCATGTAGCTTTTACTTTGTTTTCCGAATTTATTATGAATTGTGCATTTACAGTACGCTTCTGTAGTTGAATTTCGCTTTTAAAACTTTTGCAAACTTGCAAATTTTATGTGAGTTATTAATCCCATCACGACTGAAGGTAGATTCATCAGGGAACAAAGTAATTGGGAGGCGATCCTGGTTCTCTAGGATCCACGAGCAAAATTCTTCCCGTATCGCATAGTCTGCCGGTAAGAGATATTGTATTTGTTGTACGTGATGAGGATGTAGCCCATTTTCACGTAAAGTCCTGTGAATCGACGCTCTTTTCTGTCCTGTGGTGGCAACCATTCTTCTTATGCTGGTTCTCCGATTCTCAGAAACTTCATGAAGAACAGCTTCAGTGTGGTTTCTTCGCGCAGACTCTCGCTCATTAGTCTTTTTCTGGAAGGATTCTGTTTGCCAGAGCGATATGATATGTTCGGGTAGCGGTCTGCGTACTCTCTTGCAGCTGCTGAAACGTTTCCTCCACAATAATCATACAAAAATATCATGTCGGCGCACTCTTCCTTCGTAAAAAGAGACATTTTTAAAGGTTCTACGAGTGAAATCCAAAACTGCTTACATGACAACTGTCGAAAAGCCTACGTCAAGTGTATTGGATCTAAATAAGTTACCAGTCGAGCCAAATGCGTCCATGATGCATCTAAATTAGTTACCGTAACCAGTGACTTTCAGCGCTTTTGACCACCCATATCTCGAAAACGGTTGAGAATTGGACCTATGCTGACTGGAAGTGTTTTGCTAATTTGGTACAAGGAATAACCCTATGAAGTTATGCAGCTCAATGGGGAGACACCCCCTATATATAGTGGCGAAAAACACACTATTCCCCGTAGATTTTTCTTGATCCATTTTCGGGTGGATCACTCCTCCTCCAATTCTTTCTACTGTCTCTCTCCAAACTCTTAAGCCCGGCCTTCCTTTTCCAATTCACTACTCCAACCTCCACTAGATCTTGCTCCACCTCTTTCAACCATTTGGTTCATAGTTTTAGTTTTTACATGACCTAGCTCTTTTTTTCTTTTTCTTTTCCGCTTAATCTTCCTAATCACATCCTCTCCTTTCAGCTCCTTCGCCCTCCCATAATTCATTCTCACTCTTCTTTCCATAATAAGTCGAATAGCTTCATCTTCTTCTTTTTTTTTTTTGAAAATATCAATGTTTCCGCTGCGTATGTCATTGTCGGTTGTGTAGCTATTTTATAAATCTTTAGTTTAGTATTCTTGGTAAGTATTTTACTTTTTAATGATTTCTTATTAGTGTGGAATGCTTTATTTACATCCATTGTCTTTTCGTCAATTTCGGTTTTTCTTTCGCCTTCTTTTCCTATCATCACGCTTAAATATTTATAGTTGTCAACTTCTTTGACAAATTCTTACCAATCAGCATTATTTTAGTTTTGTTTTCATTTATTTTTAACCCAAATTTTTCCCCTTACTTTACTATTTCATTTATCACTTTTTCAATGACACTCCTCTGCTTCGCTACCACTACCACGTCATCAGCATATGCAATGAGTTCCCCCACCCCCGCTCTCAAATTGTTCTTGTTACATATTCAAATGCTAAATTAAATAGCGTTGGTGATAGAGCGTGTCCTTGTCGTACTCCTCTATTAATTACAAATTCTTCTGTTTCTCCTTTTCTAGTTATGACACTGACTTTTGATAGCGACATCGTCATTTTAATTAATCCTCTAAGTTTGTTCCCTATCCCAAGCTGTTCCAATGCTACCATAATCATATTGCTTCTTACAGAGTCAAACGCCTGTTGGAGGTCTACAAACAACATTTCCAATTCCATACGATGTTCATTTGCTTTTTTTATAATTTGCTTAACTACATAATTAGCATCTATTATCGATCGCCCCTTCATGAATCCACATTCATACTCTCATTGATACAATAGCCAGTGCTATTTTCGCCAAACGACTCTGGATTAATGAGGATACTATTTTATAAGCAATACTTAACAGTGTAATCCCTCTATAGTTACTACAATTTTGCGGATCACCTTTTTTGTGTATTGTCAAGATTTGCCCATTCCTCCATTCTTCCGGCATCTTTTCTTCTCTTCAAATTCTTTTTACTAGGTGGTATATGTGTTCCATTAGCTTCTCTCCTCCATACTTTATTAGTTCTAGGTTATTACCATCCTTCCATGTTGCTTTCCCATTCTTCTCATTATGATCTATTTGCATAACTTCTTCTTTCGACGGCTCCTCCTCTTCATCGTCTATTGTCTTTTTCATCTATAGCTTCGGAATTCTCTCTTATCTCCTTCTCACAGAGTAACTCCTTAAAATAGTGTACCCATGTTTGTTCGTATTGACTTTCTTCCCCAACAACACTACCATTTTTATCTTTTATGCTTCCCTTCATTAATTTTCTTGAAAAAGTTTTAGTGTTATTATTCATTCTATCATTCTCGATCTCCTTTACGTTATTATTTATCCACTTTCTCTTACAGTTCCGTGTAAATTTATTGGAAGCATTCCTCATTTTCTTACATTCATCTTCGTTCTCCTTATGATTTGAACTAAGCCATTTCAATCTAGCCTTAACCTTCTCTTCTAGTTTTTCTCGGCATTCTTCATTAAACCATTGTTTTGTGTTATTTCTCCTTTCCCTTCCTATTGTTTCTGCAGCTGCTTGGTGAATACATTTTTTTCTTGTTTTCCACTCCTTATCTACATGTTCCTTTACTTCCTCTTTTTCCCCTATCAACATTTCCATTTTCATTTCATATTTCTTCTTTAAACTTTCATCTCTAAATTTATTCACATTCCATTTTTCGCATTATTTGGTATGTAACTCCTAAATACATTTACGATCAGCTGTTCTTATTTGATTCGTTATCTCCTTTATCTCATCTAAAGTATAAACGTATTTAACTTAAAACATAAACAATCCTTGATCAAACGAGTGTATGTAACATATCTCGTAATGCAATTAGTTAGGTCGTATATGTGTAGATAAGCTTGCAATGTAGTACTTACAGTATACAAAAAAAAAAAAATATTATCATTTAGGTCATGTCATATCTAAGCTTAAAACGTAGAGATTAATACAATCCTGGCATTACGGAGATGGCGAAAAAAATCATTGCAATCATTGTAAGCATCGCTACATCTTCGGAAATCTGTACAGATGTCTGATACTTCATGGGAAGGTTGTTAAAGGTTGTAGTGAGTATATATTTCAAATTTGTTTGCTGCCATTTTGTTATTTCATTTGATTTAGAGATTTGTTTCGTTTAATTTGAATTTATTTCGTCCATCAAGGAACTCGTTTAATAATAATTGTTAGTATATTGCTGAGTACACAATTTAGATATAAGATCATTGATTATTTTTGTGCAGGAAGGTAGATATTAGTTTTAATTCTCTCATTTTGTTTAAACAGTTAAATTGAGCTAGTTAATTTAATTTTTCATTTTTATTAATTCATTTTGCATTTTCTTTGGTTCAGTCAGTTCACAGCAGTAGGTATAGGAAACCCTAGTAGTAATCGCCATAGAATTTTATGGTAAAATGAAATATGTAATAATCTATAGGCTGTTCTGTTTAAAATAACAAAGTTCATAGCGACTTCCGGTTAACCGGAAATGCAAAAAAGTTGGACATATTTTAGAAAAAAAGTAAGTACCAAGTTGTTTCAAACCCCAAATTTTTAAAACTAAGGAATTTCATTAATTCGCGAAAACTTCTAACTAGCCAGTTCCGTGGAAAACCCTGTATATGTATAAAAGGGTGGAATGAATTTAATACCAATTAACAAACGATTCCCAAGTAAGGTTACGTGTTTTCCCTCCTTAATTAAATCTCATTTGACCCCGTTCGAATACGAAAACAAAAACGTAATAAAGTCACAAAACTACCCCCCATCACTTAAACTACTAAGCAATTCAGTCTACAAATAATCAAACTCATCAGTATAGTAGGTATTAGGGTTATATAGTCCTGAGAAAGGCTTCGGATGCGGGGACGGGTGGCGGAGGGCGCTTTCTCTCGAATTATCTTTAGCAGGAAATTCGAAGGGGTATATGGGCGTATTACACCCTCAATCTGTTAATTACGTTTCTGCATCCCGCGGTGGCCATAAAGCTTTATCACCTGCGTGTCTGCTATTAATTAATCGGGAATTGGTATCAGAAAAGCTTACTAAGGTGTGGTGGGGGGTGGTAATAGTGATAGGGGTAGATTTTAGTACCGAAAGCAATGGCGATGTGGCGCCTCGGTCGACACAGTAGATGGAAGTGTTATTTTTATGTTGAGGTTTATTGTAGACAGTCAATATAATAGAATGATTTCTGAGCACATACATAGGACAAACTTTAAAGGTTGCATCTTTAGGTTATCTTGGTCATAGTCGCTCATAAGAATATGTTACAATGATTTTCTCAATTAACATCCGTATAGAAATTGTTTACTTTTATTAATCTCTCTGATACTATGCGTTTTTCTCTTATTTTGATGGTTTACTCACATTTATTTATGTTTATAATGACTACAGACCGGATAATATGCAAAGTGCATATATTTTATTTTTTTGCATATCTTTAATTATAGTCTATATGTAGACGTATTACACTAATTGAAGTTAATTAGCGCTAATTAGTGATTGCATATATTGCATATTTAGGCATTTCTATGCATATTTTTACAAAAGTTGCATATATTGCATATTTAAGCTTTTTCTTATCCTTTCTATTAGTAAAAATAACTAGTGATTCCTAATGTAGATCGACAACCGACAGTTCTCAGAACGATAAATCTTTTACATTGGTTTCTCTAATACTTTTTTCCAAGAACTGCACGTGTTTAACTTCGCCTAGCAGAAAGGATATGACAAATACATTTTATTATTATTAATTCCCAAATAAACTATTCATTCATTGAATATCTTTGAGCGAAACCGCATCTAATTGTGTTACGTTTTTAAATACTGTGCGTACATAAAATGAGTATAGCGAACAAAATTTCTTTATGGATTAAGCTATATCCTGAACTGGTAAAGGATGGCGACGAAATATTTTGTCGAGCCTGCAGTAAACTGGTAAGTTTAATTTTACTAAAAGCTTTACAATTGTTTTTAAATTCTTTAACTTTTGATATAAAATAACAATTGTTGTTGTAGGTGTCTTCTGAGAGAAAAAAACCTGATTGAGATCAACACGCTAAAACTCAATCACATATTGGAAAATGTAAAAAAATAAAGCGATCCGCATGTGTACAAGCAATCTATACGTCGATGTGTAGCATCAACTTCACGAAACTCAGAACAAGAAGAATATAATACGGATCTGTGTCACGCATTAATTTCGTCTAACATACCACTAGCAAGATTAAACAATGTTAATATGAAATCATTTCTGCAAAAATATTGCAAACATAATATACCTGACAAAAGTACCTTACGAAAAAATTCTGTCACATCCTGTTACCAGCAAACAATAGCAGAAATTCAACAATTGGTAGGGAATAATTTTATTTATATCATGGTAGATGAAAGTACGGATAAGTGTGGCCGTTATATTGCCCATTTGTTGATAGGAATTCTTCATCAAGATATTGTAGGTAAATCATATTTAATTTATTGTAAAGAACTTCAAAAAACAAATAATGTGACAATTGCCCAATTCGTTCAAAAAGGTTTATCAAATTTCTTTTTACCTGGAAGTATATTTTGTGAAAAAATGTTACTAATGTTGTCCAACGCTGCACCATACATGATAAAAGCCGCGCAAAATTAAAAAAAAAATTTTAGTGACATTATTCATACCACTTGTTTAGCTCATGGGGTTCAATCGTGTAGCCGAAGACATTAGGAATCAATTCCCTTTGATTAATGATTTAATTAGCAATGCCAAAAAAGTATTTTTAAAAGCACTTTTACGAATCCAATTTTATAAGAAGCGACTTCCCGGTGTTAAGTTGCCTCCTCAACCGATTATTACGAGATAGGGTACATGGTTAGCGGCTGCAATTTTTTTCGCCGATAATTTTGAAGGAATAAAAAATGTAATTCTTGAAATCACTGCTGACTGCATTGCTCTAGAAAACTGTAAAAAGATAGTAACATCAACAGAATTGCTACAAAACCTTTAGCATATTAAGTCAAATTATAGCTTTGTTTAAGGTTCCATTCGCAAACTAGAAACGCAAGGGATGTCGCTCTCGGAATCAGTCGAAATAATAGACGAATTTGATATGCTATGTAAGAAGGTTAAGGGTACAATAGGTAATTCTATATACGATAAATTTAAAAAAAGTGACAAATAAAAGTGCGGGGCATTTGAAATTGAAGAAAGTTAAGAAAATTTTGGAAGGTGAAACAGGAAACGATTTCGACTTTAATTTTAGTTTAGAATGTATTGCAAAGTTAAAAAAATGCACCAATTACATCTGTGGATGTTGAAAAAAGCTTTTCTATTTTGAAACATATGTATTCTGATACTTGCAAAATTCCTTTAAAAAGAATAAAATTACAACGCATGTGAAAATTGTTGTACAGTCAAATTAGTTGCCTTGAATGATAGATACATTGAATTGTGTAAATTCACTTCCATTTTTGGAGAAAAATACTGGGATAATGTGAATTCCATGTATCTTGTAAAATTCCTTTTAAAACGAAGGTAAAATTACAACACACACTCTTGAAAATTATTTTACAGTAAAATTACTTAATTTGAAGCATATTAGCTACATTATTATATTGTGTAATTTCACTTACATTTTTTTGAAGAAAACACTGGAATAATGTGAATTTTGAGCATTTAACAAAACTCCTTTAAACAAAAATAAAATTACAACAGATGTGTTTGTTGTAATTTGAGTTTTATAATCAAATTGCTTATTTTGACGGAAAAATATATTCTATTGTGTAAACTTCACATGTATTTTAGGGAAAAATACTAGGATTAATGTTAAATTCTATCTGTCTGATAAAATTCCAATTTCAAATTAATAGATTTTTAATGCGATTTTAGGCAACAAATCAGTAAAATGATTTTTTACGTGAATAATTCTTTAAAAATAAGCTCATTATGTATCCATTCATTGATGGATTTTTAATTTGTGATTTGATGTCCATTTCTGGTCAATCGGCAGTGATATTTCGGTTAAAGTATTTCACATTTATAGGTCCACTCGAACAAAAAATTGTGCCAAAATCTCAAAGATAAGTAAATAGTGCAGCATCATAAACTTTTAATGAACCAATTACGTGGAATATCCTTTATATTATGTTAAAATAATAAAGACCTTTATGCATAAAAAAATAACCATCTATTGACGGTTCAAATATGGCTTGTAAGCTACAGGCCAGAGTACTACAGGCAAATAAAGACTTGTCTCCTAGATTATTTTGTTGTGCTCATATGCATAAGTGTAAACTATATAGCTCAAAATTTTCCGTACGTCAAAACCACCCAAGGACACCACACACATTAGAATCCATCTCCGCAAAATACAACTACCCAAAGTACCCAAATTCCATCAAAGCCTCGATTTGTCAAACTAATGACATTTACGTCAAACATCAAACCAGTGATAATATATACCAAACCATTAAACACTACGTCAAAATGTCTACAGTTACAGCACCGAAAATCTTCGGCCATAAATTATCACGGCCAGTAGATAACATCGCTACCTATGAAGACTCGAAACGCTTCTGCAAACCGCCGAAAACCACCATCAAACAACGAGACGAACCGCCGGCGAACTACAAGCTGGAGAACATCAAAGCCAGACATAATCTGCGCATAGTGGAAGAAGACCTGAGGAGAAGCAGAGTGAACTACCAGTGGATGCATCGTGGCTTCCAGATGGAATGCGAAAGGCTATACATGATGGCCGAGCGGCTGAAGAGGGAGATACAGTTCTGCGACACCTTCGTAGTGAAAAATGAGGAGAAGAGGCGCAGATTCCTGTTGAAGATGGAACACTCGCGTCAGACGATTAAACAGAGGACAGAAGACGCGGAAGAGTTACGGGAGAAAATCGCTTTCATTTGAAGAAGATAAAGAAAATGATGGAAGAAAAGATCGCAGAGTACGATATTTATGAGCTTTACTTGTATAACGTCGCCTTGGAGAATCCTAATAAGTTTAAGAATGCCGCTGGTGTACTTAGAAGGTGAGGTTAGCACGTACGTATGTGAATAGTTTTATATACACAGTGTGAGTCTGTAATCTGGAATAAATTCAGTAAAGCGAAGACAGTATTTTTTCAAACGAAATATGCTCGGACACCTCGATAGTATTTTTAAATTGCCCACTTTTTCATCTGAGAAAATTTATACAGCGTGTCTCAAATTTGAGATATGAGTCATCGACAATTTTTTAAATGGTAGCCCTAAATTTTTTATAACTATTCTTAAAGGTATATCAATTACACAATAGGTACAAAATTACAAGTTTTTTTTCCTTGTCATTAAAAAGATATTTAACAATAACTAATTCGAAAATGAAGAAATCTGATTCAAATTTATTTTTATGAAGTTTAAAAATGGCGCGTCAAAGGGTTTTTGTTTATCATTTTTCTTTATCAAACCAGGTTGACGTCTTATCACAATGTCAAAAAACAAGGTAATAAAATAAAGCAAGAAGTGAACCTAGTATTCGACTCGTATTGAGCGAGCACACTAATAGTTTTTGTGGTTTCGTGAGAAACACCGTTGTGAAAAACGACATAACTGCCGTATCTAACTGAAACACAAATTAAATTAATTAATGAATGATGGCTACGGAGATATAGGACAAGAACACAAATGAAGTTACTCATTTATCAGAGAGAAGTATCCGATTACCACCCATATCTCAAATACCGTAAGCAAGATGAAAAACGTTTCGGGAAAACGGGGCATTAAGGAAAACAAAGTCATCGTGAGAGTGCGCTCAATGAAGAAGTAAAACTTAATGTATTTCTTTCTGTTCAGAAAATCCTTATATTCTTCCAGTAGGCTGACAGGTAGGGAACTCGGAAATTAGCCAGTCTTCGGTGGCAAGAACTCTTAAAGCGCACAAATTTTATCCCTATAAATTTGACAATCCTCCAGGAATCACCGAAGATGATCCGGATCGAAGACTTCAGTTTTTGCGAACAAATGATGGATCTACTAGACAGAAATGTTTGTAAACATAGAAAACGTTCTATTTTCTGACGAATCAACGTTTATATTAAACGGTGAGGTAAATCGTCAAAACTGTCGTTATTGGGCAGACAACAACCCACTATGGATGAGGGAAGGTCACACTCAACATCCAGAAAAGTCACATGTTTGGGGCAGGCATTGTTGTGATCGAGTAATAGGACAAATTTTCTTCCAAAAAATCTCAATGGAGCGAGATATTTAGAATTCTCGCAGGAAGAACTAGTTCCGAATTTGGTTACTCTATTCTCTGATCCGCTTGAAGTTGATGTCCAGAATAGAAACATCTGGTTCCAACAAGACGGCGCGTCTCCTCATTTTGCAAGACCTGTCCGCGAGTATCTAGATGATGTGTTTCCAGGCAGATGGATTGGTAGAAGAGGACCTTTTGAATGACCACTCAGGTCTCCGGATTTAACACCAATGGACTATTTCTTATGGGGGTACTTAGTTTTTAAAACCAAACCGGAAAATATTGAGGTGTTGAAAGAACGAATAAGACAGGAGTGTAGGCTAATTTCCGCTGAAGTAATTGGAAATGTTCAAAATGAGTTTCGGTTCCATTTAGGGTATTGTCAGGAAGTACATGGACAGCATTTTGAACATTTATTGTAGAAGAGATATGATTCAGGTGAATCAGATTTCTTCATTTTTTCGAATTAGTTATTGTTAAATATCTTTTTAATGACAAGGAATAAAAACGTGAAATTTGGTACGCATGTGTAATTTGATATACCCTTTAAGAATAGTTATAAAAAAAGTAGGGCTGCCATTTAAAAAAATTGTCGATGACGTCATATCTCAAAATTTGGGGACACGCTTGTATAAAATTTTCTCAGATGAAAAAAGTGGGCAATTAAAATACTAATCGACGTGTCTGTCAGCATATTTCCGAGAAAATACTGTCTTCGCTTTACTGAATTTATTCCAGATTACGCACACTTAGGTATTGTATGTATTTTTGTAGCTCATAATGATCTGCTAATATAAATAATTTATCAATAAATGAAAAAGTATAGTTTCTTGAACGGAAAAGTATAAATTGACATTTTCACACACCACTAAAATATAAGCTATTTTTTGAAAGAAATACCGTTTTTATTATGTTTGTTACCGCATTTTTTAATTTTTTCACGGTAAAAACATCCATGATACATAGATAGTGCTATAAATTCATACAAATACCAACGCCATACACAAATTGTTGTTAGTGTTCCAGTTACAAGTTACGACCAAAGTTTTCTACTAGAATAAAATACAGATAACTTATATTGCAATAGTTTAATGCCAGTTATTATAATAATATCAATGTGATTTTAATAGTAGGAGAAGCTATTCAAATCTATTTGGCAAAAACTTACTAAATTCTTTAATTTAATAATCACATGAAAATAATGTTTTTTTTTATTACATAAGCATTGAAGTTGCAACTACTGCATTTCGTAGTTTAAATTAATAAATAATCAAAAAATTAAAAATCAATTTACTTATTTAAATTATTATTACCTCCATTCCTCATCAGTGTTGTAAAAAAATAAATTTAATCATTGCAAAAAAAATAATTCCTTCTACGCCACGCGCCTGCCAAAGTCATCAAGACGATCTAAATACCCCTATACGACAAAATTTGCACGCTCAAGGGCGCCCTACTCCGATGGCTGGTGTCCCGATTTTTCCTGCGGGAGGTGTTGTACATGGATATGGAATCATATTCTATGAATGAGCTTCTCTGTTCGTACAATTCATTACTTTTATTTATGTTAGAGAAAAAATTAACAAAGCCATGTATGGAAAAACAGTTGACCTACTTAATTTAAGTTAACAGTAATAGAAGATAGTAATTAAAATCGTTAAGTTTACTAGTTAAAATATAAATATGATATATTCTTTTTAAATTATTCAAACAAAAAGCACGTGGCAAGTATCAATAACGTTGTGATCTGGTCGGTAAAACAGACAACTAAAGGCGAAATAAGTATACTGTACAACAGAACAAATACCATGTACACCAGCGACACTTTCTAATTGTACGACCTACAGGGTAAAATAGAGCCTACATGATTAGCGTGGATAGTAGACAGATCTTATGCATTAACCAGCCGCTTCGAAATGTGTAAACACAGATGTGCTGTCTGTTATTTTAAAAAAGCTTAGGCTGGATTTATTGATGTGCGAAGTTGAATGCATCTATTATATATTTGTTATCTTTGCGTAGGAATAAATTTATTTGATGTTTGAAGTATTTCGAATAACTGTTTTAACTCATTCTACAGTTGAACTACGACTAGGAACTAGACCAAAAGCATGTTAATTATACAATAAATAGCAATATCACTGGGTTTACTACTTTTATTCATTTTACACGTATGCAAATAATAATGAAATATCAAAATGGATCGCATGAAAATATTTGTGTGAAATATCAGTAAAGCATATCTCCGTTATGCTTATATTTCTTAATCTAATTGATGTCTGACGATTTCATATCAATTTCTTAATTTGCTCCGGCTTCCTCCTTTGACATTAAATAATGAAAGAGATATAGCGAGGATGCATTCAAAACCACGATTTTTATGTCAGATATTAGAACGAAGTTCTACGCTCGTCAGAAATAATTTTTATTGGTTATAGTAATAGTGTGGTTTATTAATATTATAATAACAAGATAAAATTATATTTCGATTATAAATTCCCTAGTTCCAAAGATTTTTACCTCAAAAGTCTCACAATATTTTTTCAAAAAAGAAATACAAAATTTGAATTAGTTCATAAATCGAACAGCAGTGATAGGTATAAATATAAAATGCAGGTTTAAATTAATAATTAACGATTACTTTATATACAGTGACTGCATAAATATTGCAACATATAGGATTTTTTTTTATATTAAACATACTGAAACTTTTTTTGGGCGTTAGGTGGTGTGCATGTCTAGAAACCCAAAATCTATTTTGACACACGTCACTGACCACTAGTATGACGGTAAATATGAAAAATATGCTATGAATATCCAAAAAGTGAGGTTAGATGACATGATATCGAAAAAAAGTTATTTGAAAAAGTTGTTTTAGAATTCAATTCTAGAGGCGGTATGCAAAATTTTGAAAGATAACTAAACGTCACTAAACGACGAGCCATACGAAGGAACCTTCGACCTCGCCGCTAAAGGATGTTCACTGCAAATGTGAAGGAACACCACCCGAAATACTTTTTACAGTTTTGTAAAGATACTTTAAAAAATTGAAAAATCACAATTGTCCAATCTGATCAATTGAATACACATTTTCATATTTTTTTTCAAATATCTTCACACAAATTTGCACACAGCCTCAGAATTGAATTCAAGCAACTTCTCAGCATTGAATTCCAAGCAACTTTTTCAAATGACTTTTTTTGGACATCATGTCATTTAATTCATTTTTGGAAATTCATAACATATTTTAAATTTACCGCCATACTAGTGGTCACCTGACGGTATGTCAAAATAAATTTTGGGTTTCCAAACATGCACAACCTATCCCCAAAAAAAAAATTATTAATATTTTATAATAATAAAAAAATCCATATGTTGCAATATTTATGCCGGTTACCGTATTATATATATATTATATATTTATTATAATATATATATATATATATATATTATATATATTATATATATTATTTATATATAATATTATTTTTCATTATGTTTATATCGAAAAACGAAGCCGCGGCGTTTTAAAAATAGATATGAAGCCAATCATTATGAATCAATTAGATTAAAAAACACAAACATATTTAGTAAAGCTGTAGGGATGTGTAAAGAAAACAACATTTGTTCGTATACAATATTATATTTAAGGTAAGCAACTGAAAAACTTCGAATTGTGCTAAACGATGTAAGTCGGCAAGCATAAGTATGCGCCTTTGATGTATTTATTTGCCTCTATTTTATAATTTCAATGTTTTTCTAAGTTTACTTACTGCCTTTTTCTTTCCATTTAAAACACAGAGACCGCACATCTGTGTTTATATATTTCGAAGACGGCATTGAATGCATAAACCGTCTACTAGCTATGCTCTATTTTATGTTGTAGGTCGTACAATTAGAAAGCGTCGCTGGTGTACACTCAACTGCAGCAATAATGTCAGGGAGCAAATATAATATTCAACTTTTTATCCATTTTCGTCGTTATTATCGAAATGTAAAATGTATACGTAAATATTACTCATTCTTTTAATGCCAATCTTAAAATTAATTGAATTAGTATATCGGAATATACGGAATAGTTTTCATACATTTATCAATCATAGCACACTGCACTAGTTTATTAGCAATTTGGACCACTCATACAGTTAACAAAAAAAAATCCTAAAAAAGTTTCTATTAATTCTACATTCATCTCTATTTAGATTCGAGGCCCTATACAACTCGAGACAAGCGATCGTCAAGATAGAAGAGGACCAAAGAAAACGATATCGACAATCAATCGACAGCCATAAAAAATTCCTACACGAAAAGTTCGAACAACGTACCCGCCTAGTCACCGTACTAGAATCCCTGACCAGGCGTTACAACGAGGCGATAATTGCTACCAAAGTGGCTGAAAATCTCGTAAGCAGCATTCACCACGAGAGCATCCAGCGGAAACTGGAGCTGGTGACGGTTAGGCGAACTTGTTGGAAACTCTATAGACACATGCACAGTCAAGAGTATACTAAAGCTGAGGTAGGAGAAAAAGATATCAAAGGACAGTTGAATACGATTGGCGAGGTGTTAGGTAAGCTGAAGGAGATATCTATGAAGCTTGATATCTACTCTTAAATAATAAGCAATTTATTAGAAGGTGAAAAATAAGTTTTTGGTAGGTAACTAGGTAACACTGCGTAGGCTTTCACGGCCGGTGTAACTATAACTAACAGCTTCTTGCGGGTTTCGCCGTGTGTCAAAACTTTCGCTCGACGTTTCGCTGTTCATACTGACAGCTTCTTCAGGATAACTGAACTGTTCAGTGAACCAGTTCAGTTATCCTGAAGAAGCTGTCAGTATGAACAGCGAAACGTCGAGCGAAAGTTTTGACACACGGCGAAACCCGCAAGAAGCTGTTAGTTATAGGTAACTAGGTATATATGTATAAAGTTGTGATTAATGCAAAATGTATTTAATATATAATTTAATTTTATATACATCATCATAAGCAAGAATTTATTGTATATTTCTAAAACATATTAATAATGTACAGCAAAAATATATATTTTTATACATAAAAAGGAAAACATTTATTCGCAATATTTATACACAAAATCCATCGCATGGGGTAAAATCAATCAATCCTGATTTTACGGCAATTATTTAGTCTGGCATCTATGGAAAAGATAAGAAAGTTTTGCAACACAGTCATTTAATAAACTTTGTTTATAACATAGATAACTAACTGGCTTTTTAAGTATTGCATTAAAGTTTCCTGTGTTAAAAAAATTATTTCCGATGGAATGACAACGAGTAATATTTCATACAAACGGAAACAAACTACTACTGGGGAATCCCACTAGGACTAAGCGAATTTTCGAAAAGGGATAAGGTGAAAAGAATCATTGTCATTCATTCTTCACCGTTTCTTTTTTTGACTTTATGAAAGTGTTGAAATAACAAGAGAGTAAGGGGAAAATTAACACCTCATGGGGTAATACCGATCAGTTTGAAAAGTAAAAGAACAAAGAACATGCTCATAGAGCAACGTAGAAATATGACATACTCATGTTTCTACGTTGGTTTTATTGAAAATTATGGTGAGAAACTATAAAAAAAAAAGTATGGCCTGATGGGAGACAGCAATATAACCCCAAATACCTCCAAAGCGCTATCAGGACAATAAAATAGAACACTTCATCCATTATGAAAGCATCAGAAAATAATGGGGTACCATATTCATTACCTTGTAATTGGCGAAAGCTGTTGGGGGATGCAAAGGCATGAATTATTATTATTATTATTATTACTTCAGAATACTTTAAAGAACCGGTAGTTTCTAAGAAAGAGAAAAGATGACTTTTGTATTTCTCCAAGTTGACGAAATTTAGGAAATTTCCAAAAACCAAATTATCTAGCTGGTCATAGAAGGGGAAGCTACGTTTCTGAACTAAGAGGGAAGCGCGTTGAATGAAATTTTGTTTTAGTTTTAGTTTATTGAATTATTATAGTTTATGTCATTATTTATCTGTTTGCCATTTCTATAATGCATGTTTTCGGTTATTTCCGTAAGTTTCCTTTTTTTAAATTCAATTTTTTTTATTGGATTTACCTCGTGTAGCTTTCAAATCGGTTTTTATAAGAAAATAGATGGGTGATTGGAATTGCCCCTATTATGGGGCAAAACCGATCACGCTTTATGTATTAAAAAAAATAGTTTTTTAATACATTGGGTTAATATACATGATGGTATGTGTAGCTAAAAAATGTATGATTATATATAATTTTTTTCAATTTTTTTCGATCAATAATAATAATTGCAGCTCAAAAATAGTACATAAAACTGATCGAAATTGCCCCACTTTACGGTACCTAACAAATTTGTGGTAAGTAACGTATTACTTATGACTACTGGTACTGTATCTAACTACAGCACATGCTTAGTAGAAGTAACAACAATGCTGATCGCTATTCAACTCAGGTATTTTCTTAAATAGGTAACAACTTGCCACAACTACGATTATTTGAGTTTTGCTGTCACACCGTGATTGTTTTACTATTCCTGATTGGCTAATGTGGCGGAGTAATGAAATAGTCCCCGAGACGGCTACGCGCGTAGGCGCGGGCTAGGGTCAAATAAGAGTTACGGACGTGGGAAAAGGTCGTCGAAAAAGGATGGCCAAGAAGTACGGCCATTATAGGCAAGTTGGAACGCAAATATATTAAAAATACCGGGTAGGTTAACTCAAGGCCCCATCCGTATAAAGAATCTCAGCGAAAGAAGAAGTACCAAGCCTATAAGCAATCGGATGTTTCAAGATTGCAGTTTTAAACCACGTAGTGGGATATTTGAATTCCCCATCATTGTGATGATATCTGCGCCTGCTGGTGAAGTTAAAGTGTGAAAGCCGTCGCTAGCTGAGTGACAGTCCAAGTGCCACCTGCAGTTAGGGATACCTAGACGAAGTAGCCGTTTTCCAGGCGATCACCGGACATAACCGCCACGTACGCCGACAGAAGATCAACCCGCCGAGACAACACCCAGTGCAAAGAACCAACAGAAACCACGAGTTTACCGCCTAGGTGGTATATTATTTCTTTGTTTGCTATTAGTTGTAACTTCAAAGCCATATTTCTCTTTGTCCTTTGTTTAGATTTCAATAATTTCAATAACTAAATAACGTTTCAAGGGGGCCCCATTTACCTTATCTTTTATTATTGCTTTTTTCATTTTTTCATTATTAAGGAATATATTTTATGAGTCATTACGTTGTAAATTGTTTAAAAAAACTGTTGTTAAAGTGAAACAAATATCTTTCATTCATATCAGATAGTCACTGTGTTTGCCCTATACAAAATAAAACTATTACTAATAATACTGCTTTTTTTTCTAAGTAATAAGTATTATGTACCATCTTTAGCAAAATAAATGCGAATTTAATCTTCAATTATTAATGCAATCGAAGCTACAGCACACTGAATAGTAATTAAAAATTATTTGCAAACAATTTTAAATTACGCATTGCTCGGTACGCAGTACTTATAGTTGCGATTGCATAAATAATCGAAGATTTGCGGAACTTTTTTTTGCACTTTATCAGTTATTCACACAGAGTACACAGTAAGCTACTTAATAAATATTTAATATATAAACTTCCTCGTTTCCTACACCACCTATAGTTGAACAACAAATTTAAGGTAAGTATATTGTATATTTATAGCAAACCATTACCTTCTATATATCAGGTATTTAGTGAACGTGCATTAATGATACTCTTTCCTTATCACAAGTAATCTAAATAGCTTGTATTAATTATGAAGGTGTGATAGCCGTTATAGAATAGTTCACTCACAGCAATACACCTACTACTTGACAAGGGCAAATCTTTGCTTACTGCAACTACATATATTCTTTGGTTGAACTACTTCAGTTTGATTATCATAAGTAACTTCATAAGTTACCGGTATGAAGCAGACCGTAAGTAACTTAGATTGCTTCTTGTAGTATCAGTGTTTAGGATCTCTTTTTTACTAGTGCTTTTGTCCCCTATTCAGCTGAACTTTTTACTTACGATAATTGTATTTTTATTTATGATTATTAAATTTTTTTCTCAGTGTATAAACGTAAAGATATACTGGGTGTTCCATTTAAAATAACAATGTTACAAGCACGAGTTTGACTTAGGCACTTGAACATCCTGTAGACTACTGGACAACGTTGAATGTCGCATTCAATCATTGTATAGGAGCGTCCCCCTTTCAATTGGGTCACACTGTATAATACGAAATAAATCTTTAGGACAAGTCATCATGAAATTATGACAAATGATACAATCAATTATGTATATAATTTGTTTTTGTATCGATAACGATGTTTAGTAGTATAGTTAATAGTAAACTACAAATATATGTATATGCCAGGCAATAACAATCTCGTTTGAGTTTCAAAGCTCAATCAATCGTTAGTTCGATTAAGCGCGAGTCCATTATTATGATTAGCACGGCAGAAATATCCTAACGGAGCTACGCTATGTAATGGTAAATTTACCATTCATTATCCAGTCGGACGTGAAGTATTTACAAATAATACGTAATCAATTTGATTCGATTGCTCGAATTAGCGAACCGACAAGGATGGAAAGATAAAGTTCGGAATTTAATCAATCAAGATATAGTATGTTATCTACTATGGGTAACCTCCTTTTTTGAATTAAAATTTCCGGTTATACTATCAAAGTTCTCATCGAAAAAAAAAGATTCGTAGAAATCACAACAGCAACTAAAGCATATTCGTTCCATAGCACCATATTTTCTGAATGAGTTAGCAAATAAATTAACGTTCGCACTTTTTACCATTAGAAGCAGTAAAAGCACATTACTGATAATGAAGCCGCTACAGAATAATATATTTTAACTTCCACACTCATCTGTGATGCAGACTGCAATTAATAGCACTAACTTGACTTACTATACTTTGTTGAAGCAAGTTATGTCCCTGCTTACCGTATAATACATACAATGTTATTGGTTTAAATAAATCGATTTATCGTATTAGTATGTAACGATTTGTTAAATTTGATTTCTATAATTGCCCCCCGCATTGATTCGCCATTGCAGTAACATGCGAGTCGTCATTCTGATGATCACAGTTCCTATAAAATATTTACTTCTATGCTGAATATACTGCTGTGGTCTGGCCCCCGGTTTTCGTAAATTCAGTTTTTTTTCTTGTTCATTCCAATTAGTCTTTATCAATGTTTCGCAAGAGTTTCCACAATTTCAATTGTGTATTTTATTTTATATAAGATTTTGTTAATTGAATTGATGTGTTTAATTTATATTAATTTCATTCAGTTGTACATATTGCGTTCACTTGTATTGTATATGTTGTTATCTTTTGCGATTTTGTCCGTTGGCGGACAGATCTTTGTGCGGTGCAGCGCACGCAGCTGTAAGAATTTTATATGTATGCATTGTTTTACCCTGAGGGCCAGTTCTTTGACGAGATGCCGGTGTAAGTAGATGTAAATTTATTTTGTTAGCTGCCATTTTGGTATTTCATTTATATTTAAAGATTTGTTTCGTTAATTCTGACTTATATCATCCATCAAGGAACTCACTCTATAATAATTGGTATTATATTATTGTGTGCACAATTTAGATGTAAGATCTTTTATTATTTCGTGCAGGAAGTTAATATTTAGTTTAAAGAGTTGTTTTTTCGTTTTTTTTTCAAATTTTGCTGTTTTGTAATTAGTTTTAATCACCTCGGGCTGGGTGAATTGAAGCTTTGTGCTTGCTTTTAGTTTTCATTTATGTAAATTCACTTGATTTGTCCACGTTTAATTTAGTTTGGTTAATTTTTGAAACCACGTGGATTTTTGTGTAAAAAAGGATTATCTTCCTGAACTGTTTTGTCTTTTGTTTGTTAAAGGATTTGCATTGTCCTTTTGTAAAATTAGAATCTCATGCACTTTTTGATTTCAGCCAGAACTCTAAGCTCATGGTTTTTTTTCTGCAATTTGTAACTTTATGTTTTTTCTTTTCTTTCTTTTTTATAATAAATTTTGTTTGTTAATTACCGTCATTCTAAAATTCTGTTCTTTTATTTTTGATTAAACCTTTTCAATTTTTGCAGTAATTAAAGAAAGTCAGATTTCTTTCACCCACAGCTTACTTTTCATGATTAAATTCAAGTTTTAATTGCGAGGGTAACTAACCCTGAGTTTAATTGTTCTTTTGCGCCTTTTATTTTTATCCGCTGAGCTAGTTAATTTAATTTTCATTTTTACTTTTCTTTTTGCATTTTCTTTGGTACCATCAGTACACAGCAATACGTATATTATTATACTGTAGTAAAATAGAACTGCCATCCTTTTTAATTGCCTCCCGCATTGATTCGCAGGCGCATCGCAGTAACATGCGAGTCGTCATTCTGATGATCACAGTTCCTATAAAATATTTACTTCTCAGCTGAATATACATATATTATTATTGTGTAGTAAAATAGAACTGCCATTCTTTTCAGGAGATTTTGGATAATACAATATAAGTATTCAACGTATTTGCTGCTACATGGATAGAAAATTTAGGTAAAATAATGTTTAGATCGGAAGACGTGCTTGGAAAAGTAGAGGGGATTGGATTTGGGTAAAGGTGATTTAAACATTTTATGTGTATCTACATTAAATTAGTAATTAAATGTTGCCTAATACCTAATCCTTATTTATTTATTTTTTAAATTTCCTTCCAAAAAAAAGTTCCCCCTTTTTTATACAGGTAATATTTTTTTTACTGAATAATTTCTTAAATTTATAAAGGATAATCTTCTTAATAATTAAATTATTTTTTTTTTTGTTATTATTTTTTTACAAAACAGTGATGGATACATTTTTTTTCTTTTTGCAAAGATTTTCTAATTTTTTAATTTTTTTTTCAAATGATTAAATTATTTTTATTTTATAAACGAAGGCAGGTATTAATTTTTTTACTACTATGATTATTTGCAAGCAAGGAAGGATTTTTTTTACAAAACGAGCTGGATACAAATCTTATTTATAATTTTTTTTTTTGCAACCAAAGAAGTATTTTTGAAATGAATAAATTATTTTTTTCCCTCTTGCCAAAGCGGAGGTTTTTTTTTGGGATCAAGGAAAGAAGAGGATAATTAATTTATTTTTTTTTTACTAATATATACTAATTTTATTTATTATTTTTTTTTGCAAAGTGGGTGGTACTATTTCTTATTCATATTTTTTTAAGATTAAATTGTTTTTATTTTTTTTTTTCAAAACCAATGTGTTAATTTTTGTATTTTCTGAAACATGGCTGGTATTAATTTTTACAATTTAATACAAATTTTATTTATATTTTAATTTTTTTTTCTTTTACAAAACAGGTGGTGTTAATCTTTTTACTAATTTTTTATGAGCAAGAAGGGGATCTCCTTGGTCATTAAAAAAAATTATCAAAAAAAAATAACATCTTTCTTTCTTTAATGATTAAATCGTTTTTTTTTAATTTTTTTTTTTTTTTACAAAAAGGGGTAAAACTATGTTTGCAACCAAAAGAAGATTTTTTTAAATGACTTAAATTATTTGTTTATTTTTATTTTTTTTCCAAACGGAGGTGAATTTACATTATTTTTTTTGCCCCCAGCTGGTATTTTTTTTACAATTTTTGTTTTTGGAATCAAGGAAAGAAATATAAAAAAAAATAACATCTTTCTTTCTTTAATGATTAAATCGTTTTCTTTAATTTTTTTTTTACAAAAAGGGGGTAAGAACTATGTTTTTGCAACCAAAAGAAGATATTTTTTTTAAATGATTAAATTATTTGTTTATTTTAATTTTTTCAAACGGAGGTGAGTTTACATTATTTTTGGAACACGATGGTATTTTTTTAAATTTTTTTTTTTTTTGAAATCAAGGAAAGAAATATGTCAAATAACTATTACAAACTTTATCTGCTATATGTTACATTATTTGAATTTTTTTAGTTAGCAATTTTTTTTATAATAATTTATAAGTATTTTAATGATATCTTAATACTTTATTGGATTTGACGTTTATATATACTTACTCACACAGAGTTAAATTATGGATGTTTTAATAAAATTGTTTTATTCGGCTGACAAAATATCATTGTGGTGTAATTAGCTAATAAAAGAATAATGTTAGGCTAACACTTCGTTATTAACTTGAAAAAAATATTTCTGATAAAATATATTTGATTGTTTCAAAAAAAAAAAAAAAACCATTTTTATTGTGTCCTTATGCAGGAAGTTTCACCGGTTGACTATATGAAAGATGACAAAATTTATCAAACATATTTGTAGGAACTTTTCGTCTTAAAATTAAATGACGAATGACCCACAATAATATTTCAGATTACTTTCGAAACACCCGATATAATCATAGTTTATTATTGTCCTTGTTAACATATAGAGAAGCTTAATTTAATTAATATTATTACTCTGGGGAGAATTAATTAAGTTTCGACCGTCCAAATATCAGATTAAAACAAACAAAAAAAAAAAACTAAACAGGTTAAACCCATCGAAAAATACAATACAAACAACTTCATTATTAAATTACACGGTCATTAAATCAGCTACGCTTAATTGATTAAAATATCTGACGTTAATACCTTGTCCCGTAGCTGTTTACCCACCAAACGAAATCGCTTTTAATTCAGGCCGTTATAAATTAGCTATCATAAAATACAGATGTGAATGAAATAAATCGGATTAGAGACCCAAATATAAATTATACCCGCACATAAAACTCCTAAAATTAAATTTATGCCGTATGTTATGTTATGGTTACCTAGATATATAAATGTATTTTACGAATTCGTTATTATCTAGATAATATATATACAAATATTATGAAATGGGTCTAATTTGCAATGCAAATTTATAGATATTAGCACAGTAATGCCAATGCGAACCTCATATTTTCCGTTTAGTATACGTCTAAATAACTTAATGTGTAATTACTTGGTTAATATATGTCTATTATTACAAAAGGAGTTAGTGGTTATTTTTATGGTAAAAAAAGGTACATTATCGCATACATTTAGGGATCTTATAGAAGAAATAAGCTATTAGTAATGGGAGAGTTGATGTTTAATTAACAGAACTTATTTCAGAACACAGTAAATTGGTCAGAATTGAACTGGTTCTGTTATTAAATCTAATGGCTAATTGCCTAAATCGTTTATGGACATAAAACAGATACTTTTATAGGTTTTAACGCGAAAATTGATGCCTAAGTATGTAAGAGAGATAAAAATACCGGACAATTATTTAACCCTCTCTGAAAAAGCGACATGGTCGAATTCTAGAGGTTAAATTGTATTACCGTGTGCACTCAGTTGAGCTGTCGATGGTATATTGATTATACGCCTGTGTTAAAATTATTATACGGAAGCACTTTTTGTGTCTATTGCACATATCAATTTTCACTGTGTGTGTAAAGTTAAAAATCAAATTGTCAATGCATTAGCAACTAGATATACCTCCATATAAACCAGTTATTACTTTGTTTTAGTGATTGAATTGACGTATGACATATTCTAAAATTTTACCATTATTTAGTATTTTTTATTATTTATTTCATTATTAAGGTATTTCAAACCCGTAATAAACGCTATTAGTTGAATAACTAAAATAATTGTCTTTTCAATAACTAAAAAAAAAAAAATTATCTACGTATTAAACCAGTTTATTCCCCTAAAATGTAATTGAACGGTTGAAGCAGCCAACAAGCTCTAGCACAGTCACCATCTGTCACTAGTAGAAGCTTAATAGGACATGGACAATGTACGAAAGTTGTCGATATAGCCAAAAAACTATGTTATGTTTACTACAAGTTTGAAATTATTTATGAAAGAGACATATGCACATATTGGAGGACTTCTACGTAAAAGCAGTTTTAGTCAATCTAGTTGAAATAGTTAATCGTGACAAACAATATACTATTAGGAGGCTTCGTATAAACTATTTAACAATTGCAATGTTGAGGAATTTGTCAAGAGATTTAGATTATCAAAGAACTATTCAGTGGTTACTAAAAAGCATTGAAAATAAATTGCAGTGCACAACAGAAAGGTTACTAGTGTAAGAATTCGAAATTCCATCGGTATAATACAAGTATTTAAATAATTAAGTTATTAATACGTTGATGCATAAGTACTGTGGCATTTTGATAGAAGCAGCGTCTATTCACAGAAAAACAGTCGTAATATACTTGTCTATTTTATGTCACAATTGTTGATAGCGAATTCCCATATTTACCCTCCATAAGGGGGTTGAAATTTCAGAAAAATAACGCCAAACTATGATTCTTGCGCCCTCTTGCTGAAGAGAAACGGAACTAGTAATGACGTCACAACTAAAGTTTTATAAAAAATTCTTTACTTTGCTTTTTGAATTAATTAGTTCACGAGTGTTCATTTCAGCTACAGAAGAAGTTCAATTTGTACCCTTAGTAAAGCTTTGGAGAGGAAGTCATTTCGTAAAGAGAAAGCCGACAATCTTTAGGCTAACTAACGGCCCTGCTTCGACTAACTGAGGAAAACACCGTCGAATAACATCTTGGCTAAATCTTCTAAACAATCGACTACCGAACAAAGATTGTTTTCCAGCGGTGGTTCGTCGGTTAAACGAGCAGGTGGGGTTACCTGTGAAATGGGGTTTGGTTCAGTTTGAATGAATTTGGGCTGACCACCCCCAAAAGTTTCCGGGTAAGAAAACCCGTATCGTTACACTAGTAAAACTGTCAATTTTAATAGATTATTCACACAATCTCTTCTTTCTAGAAACCATGCTGTATCTACACTAGAGCAACTATTAATTTATAGCACTTGGCTTATTCTAGCGAAAGCTTTTTATAGCAATTAAATATTTTGGTAGGGTGCACAAATAAATCATCAGCAGCTTGCAAAGCTATTCACCATGTTACAGGTGTCTTTACTCTGATTTGCATTCGTGATGTTATACAGTTTCAAGAAGATAGCGAAAGAGAAAAAATTGCAGACCGTTGTTCAATATAGAGAGACAGATTCTTCGTGTGTAAGTGCAATAGGCTGCACACATATTAGATTGTTGAAGCTAGGATGCAGACAACTGTTAGCGGAGCTACACATCGGATTGTAAACGAATCTTCATGAGTAATTTATTACTTCTTTGGCTAAAATTAAGCAGAAGCGTTATACACATGAAGTACTGATTGCACTAAGAATGTTATTGAGTGTACTGTACTTTTTTTTCTTCGCCTATCTTGTTTTTTCCTGCGATCATATTATCGATTCCCACGCATCGATTCGATTTGCGATTGATCGTGTTCCTTTCATCTGTCCTATTCTGTGTTTACATCTTTTCGACGTTAGAGGGCAAGCTCGATGTCCGTTTTCTTATTTTATTCATCTGTCTTCTGATTGGTGTGTGACGTATTGCTGTTTCCGTTTCCTGTCCCTTCTTGGTGGTTTTTAGAGGCGTTCTCACGAGTAATACTTCCTATCTTCGAATTTGTTTGGATTTTCACACATTTGTGGATTTATAATTGGAAGTTTACTGGAAATATTCATTGGCTGGTATATTCGCTGCGTGTTTGGTTGTGGAATTTTCGCGAATATTACAGCGGATGTGGTTCGATAAATCGAGATATAATTTGAGAGCCCACGCGTCTGCAACGCCATATCTGTTTCTTTTCTTCTCTTCGTTGTAAAACCTCGTTGATTTAACGGTAAGCAGATCTTGTTATTTCTTTTAAATCACTAACTTTGAGGTTTTCTGTTGTTTTTAGAGGTTCTTTTACCCCCTTTTAATTTTAATTTTGGAATTTTTCCCATCGTTTATGTGAGATTTTGAACACCCACGTACGGCTGAGGACTTCGGCGACCTTTTAAGTCCTTCGGAGAATCCTACCTACGTCCTTTAGTAAAGTCAGTGGGCCATCTGCTTCGGGCATTATCGAGTCAGCCCAGAGGCTACGATCTTGTTCGGATCGAGAGGATCTCCATGGCCGAAACAGCAGATTGAGAACAAAAGCTAAGTTGCATGCTTTCTCTTTATTTGTAAATTTGTTCGCGTTTAAAATTTTCATTAGTAAGTCAACCAACCCGATCATTCAGTTTTTTTTTTTATTGCTTTATTCAAACAAGTAAATTATTTATGTTATACCAAGGATCGGAGGGGTACTACCTAATCCATCTAGTTCAGTAAAATAGTTTAACTTTAGTTATCCATATATCTTTTCAGTTTCTTTTTAATGAATCAAAATATTTACTTAAAACATCAACCGATCGTATATCGGCCTGTAATATACAGGGTGTTTTGTTCACCACAAGTTATAATCAAGTCAAATATTTAGATTTATTTTTAGTAGTTTATTTTTTTTGTAACTGTAAAACTTTTCTTGAATTTTAAATTTAACTCTTAGCCTAAGATTATCCGTTCTACTGATACAGAGTATCATTTTATTTTTCTTGAATTTTATGTCAATAACACCAACTTTTTTTTATTAACAATTTTATTAATAAAAGTTTAACTGTTTTATCAGTGAATTCATTCTTTTATTTTTTGTGTATGAGTTTATTTGCAAACCGTTTTACCCCTCGAGTTTTAATTATCACTTGGTTCCATGCTTATCAGGGGGCATGACAGGGTAAGTAATTCCTAAGCAGGTGCGCCGAATTTATTTTCCATCTTGGTTTCTATTCGATCGATCACCCACGATGAGCCGGCTGGCCACCCTGCATGATGACGAATATCACCCACTTCTTCGAAGGTTTGTAAAACGGAGGGCATCACCTTTTGTCTTTTTATTTTGAGTTCTTGCTTCGCGATTTTTCACGGTACTCGACCGTCACTTTCGGTGCCGGAAATTTAGGTAACAGTACTTTAGGTATTTGGATGTGGTGATGGACCTGGGCGATTCCGGTCTTCGAATGTTCCGGTGTCTCGGTAGCGACGAATAGTGTAATGGACTGTAGATTTTGTCACTCCTAATTTTTCACGAACACCACAATTAAATAACCGTATCGTAAACGGGTTCACTAATAGAATAATTCACAACAAGTATGATATCAATTATTCATTCCCTGCTATAGGGGCGACCTTTAGGAGCTGCCCACGTGAAATTTTTCTACCCTCTCGACTCATACCTCTGTTCTTTGTCGGCGTTTCTTTAAATATGTTTGTTGTAATCGTTTTATTACCTGCTGTTGGGTTAAAATAATTTTTCTCCATAATAGGCTTATTCTAACGGTAATTTCCGTCTTAAATACTTTGTTGTTATGCTTACCTTATGGTAGAAATTTTTACAATAACGTTAAAAATATTAAATATTAAAAAAAAAATGGATTTATTAAAATTAAAATACTAGTTGTCCTAATTTCAATGGCCGACAGTGTAGGTATTTACACAATTCTATTTATTTAAGTTATGTACCTACGTAATACACACACTTTAAATTTTAAATTATTTTATCTAGGTTTATGTAATAAAGAGTTATTTCATATCGACATTTTTTAGTATTTTACAACTGTGTTTTAATACAATATACATATACACGAGACGCTTTTTCAATGTAATACTTGGAACATATCAATTACCACTATTTATAATATAAACAAACCAGGTTATTAATTTAAATTTTTCAAACATACGCTGCGGATAACGTATAAAATATAATTGTGAAATTCGTCCAGTTTCAAATAAGAAAAACAATTATTTTGAAAATGATTAGCGCGCACAGTTGAAAAACTATCCAAACAAACACTAATATGCCAACAGTGTATTTATTACGCAGTATGTTTGAACATTAAAAAGTAAAATACGTATATGTAGGTCTATCAGAGTGCTAACGAAAAGCAAAAGCGAAAATGTTTATTCTAACAGAGAGGAATTGTATGTTAGGTTGTTTAAACGTACCAATCTAGGACACCTCAACACACGGTAATGCTTAGTAGTTCGTTAGTATTTTAGTAGGCGGTAAAACAAAAAAAAAAAAAAACAAAAGAAAACAGTTGAATCGCGTGACACGTGATTGGTCGAGTACAGGCGTGTTGTAACAAGAATTAATATGTAAAGCGTACAAATTATGTAATGCCTAATAACATATATCTACACATGGATGTATATTTAGTCGTATTAAGGTATATATGTGCGATTATGATTGATTACAAATAGGTTAGTTATGATGTACTATGCTTTCAAATATTTTCGTGATTAGAGTAGGCCATGTTTTTTTTTTTAATGGTTGGTCAGAGTGCATGCACGCACTAATCACTCTGACAGTTTGTACGTCAAAAAATGTCGAATAATAATATTATCAATAGTTATATAAAATATTATGATAGAGCTAAATGTTCAGCTATAAAAATATGTTAAGTCCTCCTTGGATAATAATTTAGTGCTAACAAGTGTGAATAATTTATTTCCATGTTATGCATGGATAAATGCTTTTAACAAAAGTTTAGGAGTCTTATATGAAGCAAATATATGGTCAATTAAATATTGTTAAGGGGAGGTTTACATATATATATCGGAAAAGTCCAAAAATGTTGAGCTTTTTTTTTCAAACAAAGGAAAAGATATACGAAATACGGCTTTTTCTTAATAAATATATTAAAACTTAAACAATAAAAAAATATATTTTCTTTAATGACAAGACCACTATGACGTTCGCTATTTATATCTAAGTAGCAATGTGCACAGAAAACACGCGTCAAACTGCGTAAACTCTAGCATACGCAAAAGTGATCTGAAATTGAAAATAAAAAAGAGGTTGGAAATATATTAAATTTGTTGGAGTTATACCTAATTTAACCAATAAGTCGAAAGCCAAACAATGTGGCAGATACCTGGGCTTTGATTTGATTATTTTCTATTTCTTTTTGTGTGTATGTGGATATAAAAATGTGGAACATTGCAATTTTTAGTATATTATAGGTATAACCTCCAATAAAAACTGTTTACATTAAGAAAACAAAAGAATTAAGTAGATATATTGAACACTTGAAGAACTAGAACTTACGCAGATTTGAAAAATCATGTTTCGAGAAACGCGTTCAAGGTTTCTCAGCAAAAAATTTTTACAAATAGTTCAACATACACTTAGTCAGCTATTCCAGCACCATACATTAGTCCTTCTTCTTCTTCATACTTCTGATTTGCAAAATTTGTTGCTTCCCTTTAGACAGCACAGCAAGTTTTGCAGCGCTGGACATACTCTGCTCTGTTCGTTGTATGCGCTGACGATCAGAATTGATGACGAAATTTTTGGCATCAAGTCCTACTGCAATTCCCACTGGATTCATTATTTGTAATACAGAAAAGTAACCTTCATTGAATAAATTTGCGGCAATGTAGGTAGCAAGTTGAATTGTTTATAGGTCGCAGTGTAAATCTTTTGGAGCTAGTTTCTACACACATGAACTAAACGAGTCGTTTCAGTTTTAACAATTTTTTCCAATGCATCTTTGCAATAAATCACTCTAGAAAATACTTCATAAATCGGCCTAATAGCATCTTGATTTTTTTTTGCAAAAGAGGGTCAGTAATGAATGAAACAAGGCTACAACCTTGGCTTCTGCAACGCGCCATTTACACAGGCTGTCTACACCTTTTGGACAATAAATGTGTCGTGGATCCGTGTCGGTTGAACATTTATAATGAAATGTAGCCCAATAGCTGGCTTCATTTTTATGCAGAATCTGGATGTTGTGTAATTGCAGTCCATAGTACAGTATTGTTAAATTATCAATAACTTTTGTCAGTCAGTTTACCAGCGCCCTTTCTTCAAAGTCTACTCATTCTTTTTTGTACATCTCTAAACGCATTCTCTTTTTTTCTTGAACAGTAACATCTTCGTACGGCTAAAAATCACAAATTGCTTAAAAAGTTGTCTTGTCTCAGTCGCCCTATCCGAAATCGTGCGAAAATTCTTTTAAGGCATCGCATCGACTTCCATTTTTCTGTGCTAGTCTGATGATCCGTAGTGCGGTTACCTTTGCCATCATATTCTAGCCAGCTTTTCTAAGAAATTTAGTGTAAGTAAGTGCATCTGCAATAAATTGATACATTTTATGGTAAGTAGTTTTTAAAGCGTGCGAAAGTGTGTTTTAAGTAAAAGAAATATTGTTAGATCAGTTTCTTCAAATGTGCGTTTTATTTCGGATCTAATTGCTTCATATTATTGTAATATAAATAGCTACTCTGTCGTTTATTTTTGATCCCGACTGCAGTGGCATTTTCTAATCATTAAAGACAACTATACATACACTAACAAACAATAAGTATGATATTTCGACCCGAGTAGCCCGAGTCGAATATAGTATTACATCTAATATTGCTCCGTTTGTGTTCGGTACACCCGCTCTTTAATAAGGCGTAGGGCTTAATAATGCGAATTATTACGAAACCGCTTAACCATGTGTGTTATATATTTGGAGCTTTCAAAAAATGCAAAAAACCAAAAATCGATTTTACCAGTCAAATACATGTAAACCTCCCCTTAAGAAGATAAAGGCCCAAAGAATCAGATGGCTGGGACATGTCGCCAGGCTACCAGACTCGAGGCCAACAAATCAGGTTCTGGAGGCAGGCATATCAGGTAGAAGATCGAGGGGAAGACCAAGAACGAAATGGGTGGAAGTGGTGGAAAGGGATCTGATGGAAGTGGCGGTTAGAGGTTGGAAGAAACTGGTATGGAGTAGAACAAAATGGAGAAGAGTTTGCAACAAAGGCATGGGCACAAGAGGCCTGCAGAGCTGAAGCATATCAATTTTTTTTTGTATTATTCTCCTTCTATTTCCTCTTCTATCATTCTATCCGTACTATAGGATTCCTTATCCAGTTCTACATTTTGCCGCCAAAATTAATTTTAATGAAAAGTAGAATAGGTAGAAATATTAAGATTATTGTGGCCAATGAACGTTTCCAAGAAATTACTAATCAAAAGTGGAAGGGTTATGTATTATTTTTTATGGATGGTTCTATGTCTGAAAATCATGATAAATCTTCTTTTGGTGTTGAACACAGTTCAGTATTCTGCTGATGATGATAGCTGCTATCCAACGTGCGTCCAGTTAGGCAGTTTGGTGAAGTCTTAGGGGAGTTGCAGCATTTACCAGTACACAGTTTGAGTATTTTGTCATAAAAGATGTTGCTTGAAATGTTATATTATTTTGAAAACACAATCGAATGCTTCATGTTCTCAAAACCGTTTATGAGGAGGCTTTGAGCTTAGGGAGCGGCATAGGTATAGTCTAACTAGTATGCGAAACGACTGACACTTTCGATTGGTATATCTGGGCTTAAAAATGATTTCTTTAATATGGAAAAAAAAATCTCAAATGTCAAGCTGAGATTCCAGGAAATTAATATTTCGTATAGAAAAATTGCTCGAAGGAAGCGATTGTTTGTCGAGATTTGTGTGCGAAATATTTATCATTATCTTGCTAAAAAATCCTTCTGTCAGTTCGTCATTATAAAGTTCATTGATAAACGGCTGTAATACGTCATTTCGATATCTTTCGGCAGTTACGGTTTGGTTAAAAAATATACGTCCAATAATTCTTCTCCTTAAAACTGCTAACCAGTGGCCTATGTTTTGCGGATGTAATTAAATTCCTACGAATTCGTGAGAGTTTTCTCCTAACCACGTCCTCTTAGTTTGCTTATTCAAAGATGGAAGCAAGCCTCATTAGAAGATAAAGCGTTTATCGAGAATGTTCGTATCGTATATTTTGTAAAAAAATCATTGACAGTACGATGTTCTCGTATCAAAATCTATCTGCGTGAGTTCATGAACTAATTGAATTTTATACGGAAATAACTTTAAGTCCTTTTTTTAAAACAGTATGGTATTTTTTTCACCGACAACTGAATTTCTTGAGAAAGCTTTGGAATTTATATTTATCAACATAGCAACTACAGAATAAATAGTAACACACACAGAGAGAGAGAGAACAATAATGATTGGAACATGCTGTTGCAAATTAATTGCTTCCGATTTCATCAAAACCATTTTTTTTTATTTCTATCAAATAAACCTGTAAGTATTTAAGTACACAGAAAATGTTAAGTATTCTCTGAACCTATTACTTTGAAATATCTTATTATTAATCTGTTTATGGAAATAACACTATACAAACATTTACTATGTTAAGTTAAAACGTCAAACAACATTTTTCTCAGAAGTACTGCAATTCCATCAATGAGGTGGAAAGAGTTACTGCCTTTTATGATCAAACTATGGCAAGTACCACTGCACAACTAAACTTAATTATAGAAAAGATTTTGTGCTTGTTAAATGAGTATAGTAGCATAACGGTTGTTTATCTGTTACGATTTCAATTCCGAATATGATCTTTCATTGTAAAATTTCATATAAGTACTCAGTGAAATTAGATGTGTTACACCTAAAAGGAACAATTTGTTCAACTTGATTTTTTGGCAATGTGATAGTTCTATATCAAAAATGAAACGATAAAATTGGCAAGAAATTCCATCCAATACAAAAAGAATTAATAATGTGTTTGGTGACCCCGTAGCTGGGTACACTCTTGTACAAGTCTAGGCATCGACAAAATGAGATGGTCGATACACACTATAAAAACCAGATAAACACTACGAACATTGAATAAGTCATAGGGGTCCCAATTTCTAAGCCTAACTACACTTCAAACAACAGCTTCCCAATATGGCAGTTTGTTATTGTTTACATTTGTATCTACATAAATTAGTTTACTCATCCGTTTAATCTACATGATTTACCTTGTTTATTTATTTATTTCACGCATCTCATTAGTTTTAAAATTACCCTGCAGTTTTAAAAACAATTAAGGAACCTTGATAAAATGCATTGTGTCAAAAGGTAAGGTTAGTGGCCAATAACATTTACACACTTTTGTTTATTTATTAGTTGATTGCAGTTAACAACTGAAAGAAGTTATTGTACACTCGCTCTTGCAAGATAAATTCTGATGTTAACAATGGTCGCACTTTATTTGAATTTCCGAATGAATCTATTATATACAACAGGACAAGAATTAAGAAAGTACATGGATAAGAAGAACTATTGTGGGTGTGCAAAGGTTCCTAGGTCACATTAAATCAATTTATTTATTATATATTTTTATTATATATTAAACTGTATCACTATTTATCACAATAACTAACTTAATTAATTTTATGTTCACTTTTTAAATAATGTATTTTAATCTGAACTGTATAGATTTTAATCTTCACACGTTCACATTTGTCCACATTTGAACAATTCGATATTATTTAATGTACGTCTGGAACTTTATCTTGTGCACCCCCGGACATCATTGTTGACAAACCAATGCAGGGTCAGATGTTAGAAATGAATTAGTCGAATAAAAAGGAACAGTCTTTCTGACACATAACGATATAGTCATAACTCTAGCGCACCCTAATTATAATATAAGTTGGTGTTTTCGTGTTAGAAATTTTAAAGTCTACAATAAAACCATTCTTGGAGTCTCTGGAGGATGGTGCAAAGTTGACAGTCTCCTCTTCATGATATCCCAGACATTTCTACAATTACAGGGGAACAATTCTACCCCTGTCAAAATTACTAACATGGTGATAATTTTGACGTCTTGGAACTCTAGGGTATTTTGTTACGTTTAACACTCGTAAACCAACGCGTAATAGCTAAACATTTCTGTACTACTCAGCTCTCATAAATAGGTTTCTTCACAAAAAATTAAGAGATATTTTTTTCGCACAAAATTATCAAAAATAAAAGGTTCACATTCTTACCTAGCTTGCCTTACCTAATTATAGCCATTCTGATGCCAAAAAATCAAGTTAAATATATTAATTCTTCTGGAGTGTAACACTTAAATGTCATCAATAATATACAAAAATGGTTCAAGTAAATACGAAATTTTGATAAGAAAATTTGTTGTGTATTTAGATAATACTAAATAATCATTTGGCAAAGTGATAAATTTCGATTTTCTATATTAGATTTATGGCATTCAAAATAGGTACAACCGTTCTGCAAATATGTTAATTTCAGCATGAAAATTACAATTGGACTCATAGTTTTGATTTATGGAATTCAGCGAGTTGCCTATTGTTGTTGAATATCGTAATTTCAAAGGGGGTTCCGCCTAGGAGAACAGATCTTAGGTAATCGAAATTTGTGCGAACCCAGGTTATACTAAGTTGTAAAGCACGTCTCGATAATCGCATTTCTTTTGTAAATATGTTATCTTTTGTATAAGCTTGTAAGTATGCTTACTTCTGATTCGAGTTGTAGTAAGTTGTTTGTAGATTTAGGATTATATTTTCTTATAATTGTAGTTCGAATTGGGTGCTTCTAATGTGATGCAGTACAAACGGGGAGGTTATTAAGGTTATACAGGATGATTCTCAATATATGTGACAACATTTAAGCGACTGATCCTGGGGTTATTTGATCATAAAAAGTTCATAACAAACAATATCCAAAATCGCTTAGTACTAAGTTGTACAATGTTAAAGTAAGTTGACATAACTAATATTTTTATTATAAATTAACAAAATAATAGTAAAACAAAATTAACTAACTGTTGAAAATGACCGCCTCAACTGCAATACAAGCTTCTATCTCCGTCGTATGACTGGCGACCTGTCTAAAATACCAGGGGTATTTCGAATTGATGACAAAGCGCGATAATACGATATTCTCAGTTCATCGACATTTTCATGGAGTCGTATAAACTAATGATTAGGTGACCCAGAGAAAAAAAGTCCAAAGCATTTAAGTCCGGAGACCGAGAGGCCACGGTTGTGACCTCCCCGTCCTATCACCGATCTGGATACGTATTGTCCAAAACTCGCGTGCAACTAACACAATAAGCGCTGGAGCACCGTCATGGCATAAAAGCATTTGTAATCTTAATTGCAACGGAACTTCTTCCAGCAGTCAGTGTAGCTCCTCTTCAAGCAAAAATTGCGGTATAACCTCGCCATTTAACAGCATCGGTAAAAATGTGGACCTATCAAGTATCTCCAACAATTCCGGCCCACACATTGACAGAGAATTGATGTTGAATGGGCACGTCACTGGCTTCGGTGCGAATTTTCTTCGGCCATATGTAATTATTATGAAATTAAAATAGGTGTTTCTAGAGAAAGTAGCCTTCGTCAGTGAAAATATTTGAGCCAAAAGTCAGGATTGTGGCAAATTTTGGTTGCATCCATTGACAAAAAGCCACTCTTTACGGAAAATCTGCCGCAAAAGTGCTGCACCGTTAATGTGATATGGATACAGTTAATCTTTCAATATTCTCCAAACTGTGGCCTGACTAATGTTTAAAGCATAGGCAATTTTTTCTGCGTGCTTGTAGTAGGATATTCCTCAATTTCATTTAGTAACATTTTTCAATTGTGGAGTTCTCAGTAGACGGTGCCCGTTATCAGTCGTCCGCTTTTAAAATTTCCGTTTACCTAGAGTTGGTGAAGACGGACAAATTTGAATGATGCGGGATGATACATTCGGGTCGTTCTTCATAAAGACGTCAGCAGCACGCGAATTTCCATTGGCAAGATGTAACAAAGGCTATCCACATCTCGGATTCGTGTAATTATTTTAGAAAACAGAACTGGCAATAACTGAATGATACCTACAATATGACAATACAATCCCTCGAACACAATAGTTTTTGAAGAACCCTGTGATATTATTGTGTTAGTATAGTTCATAATTTATTATTACACATTCATAACTTTAAAAACCAACCGTTTTGGACATATACCTCATATGAATTTTTATGAAACATCAAATACCCAAGAATCAGCTCTTAAAGTTTGTCGCATACTGAGATTAC